>CAUYUJ010000433.1:25544-54992 GCA_963575745.1 Prorocentrum cordatum
TACTACTACTACTACTACCACTACTACTACTACTACTACTACTACTACTACTACTACTACTACTACTACTACTACTACTACTACTACTACGACTCGTACTACGACTACTACTACTAACTCCTCTCGGCCGAATCTTCTGAGCCGGTCAAACGCCACTCTAGGAACGACCTACGGCCGAGATTTGGGGCCTCCACCCCACCCATCGGCCCCTTGGTTTCGGAACCCAAACCCACCGACCACGACCCCCCCGCACCGCGAGGGGAAAAGGGAGAAGCCAGCGAGACAAGAGTCAGCACGCAGGCAGCACAGCAGAGGAGCCCCAGTGAAAGCGAGATGGAAGGCGAGAGGAGGGAGCCAGCAAGAGCGCGCGGCACAGCAGCAGCAGGGCGGCGCGGCCACTCCTATTGTCACTTGTCACGAGGGCGTTTGACCGATTAAAAATTCGAAATTGGATAGCGCAGCGCGTCCCCCCGCCCGAGATTCCGAACACGCCCCCGGATGTCCTCGGGATCGGTTGGGGGGGGAGGGCGCTTCCTAGCCTCGCAACGCCCAGGTCGATTCGGGGGGGGCGGAGGCTCGTCGGAGGCAGAGGCGGGGGAGGCTGTTGTTCAGCGTGTGCCCCACGGCCATCGCAGTGGCGGCCCACAGCAACTGGCGCTCTAGCCGCTGGTTGTACGCGCTCGGGCTGGTCAGAAGGCTGGTCGGCTGCATCTGGTACCCTGTCTGCGTCGCGACCGTCCACTGCGGCAGCAGCTCGCACTCTCGATTCTCCATCAGGAGTGGTCACATGCGTTGGCGCCTCCCTCGGCGCAGTGTCATCGTGGCGACCCAAAGGTTCATTGCCCCCGCCAAAACTGACCATCGAATTTCCTTTCGGCCCGATGTCGGGCCCCTTCCATCCCGTCAAAACTGGTACTCGAATTTCTTTCCGGCCCATCAAAACTGGCCTTTGAATATCCTTCCGGCCCGAGTCTATCACACATCTCCCAGACACGTGTCGAGGATCCTCTCGAAGTGGCTCATCGGCGCAATTCCCTGTTTCAGCACCCCGACGAGCTGCTCCAAGCAGGCAAAGAGCGGCCCAAGCTCGGGCACCTCCACGATCGGCAACTTCGCGCCCGACTCTTTGAACGTCGTCTGCACCTTCACGAGCGAGAACCGGTCCGCCGCCACGTGTGGCGGCATGTCTCCGATTGCCTTCTTAAGCGCAGCCAGGCCCTCCATGTCCTCGCGGCCGACCTAGACCCCTGCTTCGTCGCAGCCCTCGAAGATGCCGACCGGCGCCGCGCGCGAGATCGCGCAGAGCTTCGCCTCGATATCGCCCTCCTTCTTCCTGAGCCTTAGCTCCTGCGCCCGCTCGGCCCACGCCTTGACCCTGGCCCTCGCGCGCGCCGCCGGCAAGCCGTCGGCCCCAATGACCATCGCCGCGAGCGTCGCCGCCCCCACCTGCCCGGCCCGCCTCGCGAGGTTGAGAGCCATCTTGGTCAGCACGGGGACCAGGGCAAGCAGCTGCCCCACGCCCACCTTCTCGAGGCTGTCGAGCTCCTCCTGCGGCGCCGCGGGGCCCTCGCGTCTTGCCCCTGCCAGCTGCCGGCCCGCCCCCGCCCCCGCGCTGCCGTCGGCGCCTCAGCCCCCGCAGGGCCTGCAGCGCCCGCCGGCGCCATGTCGAACACGCCCGCCATGGCGCAGCAGGTGCGGCCGCGGCAAGCCCCGCCGAAACTCTGGTAGAGGTGGGGGCAGGCGCGTTGCAAGATGCGGCTGGAGCTCCTCGAGCGGCCCAAATTGCTCTAGACTAGGACACGGCGGGCACTGCCTCGTCGTCGCTTCGAAGAGGCGGCGATTGATGGGCGGGGCGTCGACGCGGCATCGCCCGCGATGACACTCGCGTTGCAGGCGGCGAACTGCTGTCTGTCGATCTTTGCGCGTCGAGCGACATGCGAGGCATTGCATCGTCGGGATCTCCGTCGTCTTCTTCCCTCCGTGCTGCCCCCCCCTGACTGGCGCCGATGGACGAGAAGGGCACGTTTTGTCGCGAAACGTTTTCCGCGCGGAAGCCCACCCACATCCATGAAGCAGCGCTCCCAGTCGCCGTCGGCCCGCTCGCCCTCCCCGGACGCCACGGCGCTCGGCTCGAGGCCCGTCGCGCGCGCGAGCCACTCCCCGCGGAACTGGCGGGCGCCCAGCAGGATGAAGGCCGCGTTGGCGTCGCGCTCCTGGTCGAAAATTCGGACGCGGGCGCCCTCCAGCAGGCCCGCCACCTTCTAATTCTCGCCCTCCTCGGTCTTCTTCACGCGCTCGATGTCCTCACGGAACTGGCGCGCCCGCGGGTTGGACGCCGCTGCGCTCGGAGGTGCCATCGCCGCTGACCGGAACCAAGCGAAGGCAGATTCCTGCGGGAGCTCCACCTCCAGGTCGCCGAAGACCGCTGCCAACCGTTGCTCGCGCCATTCAGGTCGCCGCGCCACGGCTCGCCATTCCTGAAGTCGCTGCAAAGGCAGTTCCACCGCTGTCGGCGCCAGCCCCAAGCGTAGCCAGATCTGCGCCCCAGGCAGCGCGCGGATTACTCCACGCGCGCCTCCGTTCCCGTCGTCAATGGGGGCGCGGACAGCGACGCCGCCCAAGAGCACTCGCGCGAACTTCAGGCCCTGTCTGTCAAGCTCGCCCGCAAGCGCGCCCACGAGAACGAGCGCAGTTAATCCCGAGGTAGCAGCTCCTATGGCCATGCTCCTGGTGGCGATATCCTTGATTGTCCACTGCTCGCACTCCGTCCAGAACTTCTGCATGCAGGACCATCCTCGGCGCGCGGCTGCCCACCGCGCCTTGACCGCCGCCCAATTGAGCCCGCTGCGCGCGAAGATGGCGTCGCCGCCCACCACGTCGTAGAAGATGCACACGTTGTAAGTGTTGGCACCAGGGCCGACGCGGCGCGGCACGACCTGCTTCTCGCCTCGGCTCTGCACGACGCCCCGCCCCTTCAGCGCGGCGCCCAGCTGCCTATCCGAATACTGGATGATATCGCCGGCGCGGAGGGGGTCGAGGGCGCGGCGCGTCTCGTCGACGTCGTCGGCGAAGACTCTGAGCGAGAGGCCCGCGAGCTCGCCACTGATGGGGTAGCAGGCTCAGAGCTCGTCGGGATACTTCTCGCGGTGGAGCTGCTGCCAGTTTTTGATCGGGACTGCGAACGCCTCCTGGAAGACAGTCGCCGCGCTGGAGCCCCCCATGTAGTTGCCCTCGCAGTTCCGCATCACGACGGCCTCGCCCTCGGCCTCGATCTCGAAGCATGCGCAGCGGCGGCGCTGTAGCAGGAGCTCAGCGTCGCATTCTCAATATAGCCGTCGAACAGCGCCGTCGAGCCACGGGCGGCGAACAGAAGCGAAGGCGATCAGCAGGCCGTGTTTCGCGCCCGCTGTCGAGATGCGACGTCTGCGCATCCGCCAGCCTAGACGCGCCGCGGCGCGAACGTCGCCCGCGCGGGATCGCGACGGCAGGTAGCCTCAGTCGTGGCCAGGGACTCCTCGCTCACGGCGTTGACCGGCGCGCACTCATACTTTGCCAAAGGAGTAGAGGCCGCACAAGAGCCCCATGGCCTCGATGCCGTCCCGCCCGTTCTGCTTGCTCACCCGGAAGGTGTGGGAGATGCCCTAGTAAGCGACGAGTCGCTGGCGCCGGCGAACCCGCGCCAGTACCCCCGAAAGCCAACGCCGCAGAGGTGGAAGATCCTGCAGTGGATCGCCTGCCCCCAACCCCGCCGCGCATTCGGGAGTGGCTGGGCGCGTTGAGAGTAGTGAAGACCAGGTCTCTGTCGGCACTGACCACGCTACTGGGGCTCGTCTGCTCTTGGCCCTGCGCAGCGCGTCGCAGATCCTCGGCGCCCTCCTCCAAGTCCTGGTAGCTGGGCGGCGCGTTGTTGTCGCGGGCGCTCGCCGTGCTGATGAAGTCGCCCAGGTCAATGGCGCGCGCGCTCGTGCCGCCATCCTTAGCCGGCTTCGCCACGTCGGTAGTCCACTGCTCGGCGGTCGGCGCGGAGTCGGCGATGGCGCGGAAGTTGCGTCGTCTGGGCCCTATACCTCCTCCAGCTCTCAATCTGCATTTGGCCTCGGTGGTGGGCTTCGCCCAGCTCGTCGGCTAGCTGTTGGTCTCGTCGTTGCTTGAGATGCTTCCGGAGCCGCTTGCACTCGGACGCGAGGCGGCGCAGGAGTAAGACGGCATCCATGTCGTTACCCACGGTGTTTTCACGTGCGGCGCTGCGATCACGTAGAGCTTGAACCCGTTTGGCGGCAAGGCGCTGGCACTCGGCTGGTAGTGCCCTTTTCCGCGGCTTTGAACATGACGGCACCTTCCATCTAAAGAATGTCAACCAAGTCCTCCCATGCTCCGTCGAGGGAGCCGTACGCCTGCATTATGTCCTGGATGTCGTTGTGACCCGCTGACTCCATGTGCTTGGCGATGGCCTGCTCCACCTTCTCCCTAAAGGGCATCGCGGCGGTCTCGCTCTCCAGCGCGCCCGCGAGCGCCACGTGGCCCCAGCGCGTCGTGGTTCTCGGTGCCGCGCAGTCAAGGTCCTGGTCTAACCCCATGAGGAAGGCCATGTGCTCGCGCGGGGCGGAATCTGGGATCGCCTGCTGCTTGCGGGTCGAGCGGTAGATCTGGCCGAACATCGTGATCCGCGAGAAAAGGGTGCTCGGTACGATAATGCGGTCGATCCAGAAGACGTGTTGTCGGCTCTTTTTCCCGGCCCCGTTGTAGCTCGGCCCCACCGGGGAATACGTGTTGGCGAAGGCCATGTCATTGTTGGCGAAGACAATGTCAAGCGGGTTCCTGCGTAGTGTTCCTCCTGACGTCCGCGTGGTCCCACACTGGTGGGGTCCGTCATCATGGTACCTTGGGCTGTGATCGTAATGCCGACGCCATCGTTAAGGTCAGTTCCGATGACCGGTGTAGTACGCCATGGTAGTGAGGCAAGCAGGCTGCCCGTGGAGTCATCCAGCATGTTCGTGGTGTTGTCGACCCTGGCTTGCTCGCGTCCGTCACGGCTGCGTGGGCAAAAGTACAAGCCGATCAGGGCGATGTCGTAGGTAATGTTCTTCAATCTTACTGCGGTTGCTCGCCCACGGATGGGTTGAGGTGGCGTCCATATATTGATGACCTGTTTCGTCCCGGTGGTGGCCTTGGTCAGCAGGAGCGTGATGCCGCAGGTTTTGTTGTTCGACGCGCTGCCGCGCTGCCAACCGAAATGGATAACCCTGAAGTGCGGCAAGTCCTCCGCCACATACGCCTGATGCGTGCACCGCTGGGCCCCGACGAGCACGATGCTGTCGACCCTGACGTAATCGTGAGCTATCTCCGAGACTCGGTCGCGGTCCGAAGGATTGAGCGGGCTCCAAGATATGATCCTCATCAGCACGCTGAGAACCAGCATGGGGATCCCGCCTGGCCTATTGGCGGGGCGCGGGAGGCGGGGGGTGGAGGCCCACGAACGCTCCAGGTCGGGGCGGCCATGGTTCGGCCGCGCGCGGCGCAGCCACGGCCCCGCCCCTGGCATTGCCGACGTGGCTGAGGAGGGGGGGAGGTGGAAGAGGAGGAGGAGGAGGAGGAGGAGGAGGAGGAGGAGGAGGAGGAGGAGGAGGAGGAAGAGGGGGAGGAGGAGGAAGAGGAGGAGGGACAGGAGGAAAAGGAGAAGGAGGAGGAGGAGCAGGAGGAGGCGGAGGAAGAGGAGGTGGAGGAGGCGGAGGAGTTGGAGGAGGAGGAGGTGAGGGGCAACGTTCGTGGATGGGGGCCAGCTGCTCAGGGGCGGAACATCGACCTGGAATCGGCGACACATCGCCGATGCATCGGCGATAGGCACGGGATAGCGAAACCCGGCGTTCCTGGGCGACGTGGGCCATCGGGACACCGTCGGCGACCTTTGGGCGTTTGGGGGCCGATACGCATCACCCCCAAACCTATCCCGTGGTGGTTTTCGGGCCGCAGCTCGAGCCTCCGGCAGCCGTTCGGGACGATTCGGGCACCCCCAGGAAGCTCTCGACGAAACGCAGCTAATGGAAACCGCCCCTGACCTCGGAAACTGTCGACCAACTTCCGACAACCTGCCCCCCCCCCAACGCTACCCCTGCCGCCGAGGCGGAGGCGCTGCTCGGCGACCCTGGGGGCCAGCCCCAGCGCCACTGGGCCGCCCTCGGGCAAGTCGCCGCATCGATACGTTGGCCGTGAGCGGGACCGTCCAGCTTGCGCAGCGCTTCCTGGCGACTCGAAGGCGGCCGCGCGAAAGCGCAGCCGCTCGCGGCGGCAGGGCGAGCCTAGACCAAGGCCGCACTCGGCCCGGCTCGGCCCCAACGGCGATCTGGCGCCACGGGCCGCACATCGAGCCTCACCCTGAGATCCAGGCGTTGCGACTTATTCAAGCTGGGCGTTCTCGCCCAGTCTCGGCCCCCAGGACCCTCACAGAGCGATCCAGCTCGAAAAATGACGCAGGAGGAGGGGGTCTTGGGCAACGTCTTTTTGATTATCTTCGGGGGTAGAGCCGGTAGCGCTTGTCGAACAGCGCCTCGGGGGTGTACCTCGGCGACCGTTGTTGGGGATCGGTCCCTCCCTGCAAAACGGTAGTAATGCACCGCAACACATGCAATTCCAAAATCACGTCAAGAATATGTGTCCCCGACGGTTTTGGTCCCGTTTATTATTGCGATCCCCGTTGTGGTCATGGATTTTCCCTCCCGGGTTGTAGGGCCGTGTTCCGTTGCACGCGGCCCCCCCATTCATGTGTCGTTGCAAAACGAGCGTGTAGCACCCGTTGCCGTATCCTCCTGGCCATGGCGTGCACCATTGGTAGCCAAGTCGTAATCGCTGCCTTCCTGGTGATCTCCGTTGTGGGCCAGCCCAGCCAGCGGGTAAGGTCAGCAATCGGCACACGGACGCCCCGGCGTAGGTCGTCATTGGCAGAACATTCCCAGTAGTGGTGCTCGAGCGTGGGCACGTGTGGCCCGCCGCAATGGTTGCAAGTATTCGAAACCTCCCCTGGTGCGTGGGATTGCAAGGGGGCGCCTGACACAGCACACCCACAAAGTACCGCGGTCATGAGTGAAGCCAAGTCAGGAGTGGCACGTAGTTCCTACTGAGCCGTCGGGAAAGGAGTCCTGGCTGAGTCCTGAGCTCGGAGCTGAGTCCTAGAGCTCGGAGCCCTGTAGTTTTGTCATCGTTCGTCCGCTCGTCGCCACCCCGGCCCCCCCCTGCCCCTGCTGCTTCGTGATATCCAGGATGGCCTCAGAGGGACACCAGGATGGCCCCGAGAACTCCCCCCCCCTCGCCCCGCCTCGCCTGGCCCTCGCCCTCCCTTGAACAAGAGCCAGGGCATGTGTGCTACTTGCTTAAATGAGGGCATCGCGTTTTCTCGGGACGCACGAGCTCAGGGACTGCTGTCGCCGCCGTGCCGCCGCGCGCGCCGCTGTCGTCTGGAAATAACCGCCGCGATGGTCCGCCTCGGGCTCCGTGGGCGGCCTGCGGCGCCAGCCTCGGGCCCAGGACGCTCCCACGAACAGAGCCCTAGACCCCCCCGTCCTGCGCCCTGTGAGGGCCCAGAGGGCAGAGACCGGACGAGAACGCCTCGGACCTCATCCCTCGTCGTCGTCCGTCGTCCGTCGTCCGTCGTCCGTCGTCCGACGTCCGACGTCCGACGTCCGTCGTCCGTCGTCCGTCGTCCGTCGTCGTCGTCGTCGTCGTCGTCGTCGTCGACGGCGGCGGCGGCGGCGTCGTCGTCGTCGTCGTCCACCGTCTGCCGTCTGTCGTCCGCCGTCACCGTCGCCATCGCCGTCCCCGTCGCCGTCGCCGTCCCCGTCGCCCGTCATCGTCGTCTTCGTCGTCCGTCGTCGTCGTCGTCGGTCCGTCCGTCCGTCCGTCCGTCCGTCCGTCCGTCCGTCCGTCGTCGTCGTCGTCACGATCGCGGCCCTCGCCGTCACGGTCGCCGTCGTCCGCCAGTCGCCGCCGCGGGGGGGGGGGCGTCGCGGGGCGTCGGGGGCGGCCTCCGCGGGGTCCTCTCTCGCGGAGACCTGGGCGGGGGCAGGGAGGGGGGCAGGGGGCAGGAGAGGGAGAAGGGCAGGAGAGGGAGAGGGAGAGGGATAGGAGGAGAGGAGGAGGAGGAGAGGAGAAGGGAGACGGGCAGGAAGGGAGTTGTCGTGCGACCTGAACGGAGGTATGCCCCCGGTCCAGAGGGCCAAGCCGAGGGCAGGCAGCCGACATGATAATCCTTCCTGTCCTGCTGTGGGCGCCTGCGCTTGCAAAGGTACGGCCAGGCAGTCCTCCCAGCTCCAGGCTCTTCATGCTTCGGACATGGCTGAACCACCTCGACGCTCTGCCACCCGTGCTGTAGAGGGGGGAGAGAGAAGAGAGGAAGGTGATGAGAGGGTGGTAGACGGAGGGATGAGCAGGGGCATGCCCCTTCCCCCGAGATGCTCCGAGAACCCTATGCAACTCAGTGAAAAGCAGAATCCCTTCTCCCGGTCCCAACTGCTTCCACGGCCCTGTTTCCACACGCGCCGCTCCGAGTCCCCCGATCCCTCCACCTCACGCAGGGTGTTCGCTGACGGGGGGCAAAAAACGTGCGTGACGAAAGGTGTACACCCTGCGAAATGCTTAAGAGATCATGGGCTAAGAAATTCATAGTCTCAGAACTTGAATTAAAACCCAACATTTCTATTAAAATCTTAGGATTCACATTGAAACATTAAGAATAATCGAGACTCTGGTCGAAAACTTAAGTTGTTTTGAGCATCGCCTAAGGTGTATAGTTCATGCACCTTTTGGGCCCGCGTTGGCAGTTCAGGGGTCGTTTACCCGGTTAGGACCACCTTCCTGCAAGACTGTTGCCGTCTGCCCGATCTCCCTCGCCTGCTCTTCACCCATGCTGCACTCAATCCCTCTCCCCTCCCTCCCACTAGAACCTCCGAGAGCCTCCAGCACACCTCTGGACACCCTCCTGTGACCTCCGAAGACCCGCGAGAATCCTCAAAAACCTTGCTAACTTCACAATAAAAACGTCCTCCCCCTACCCCCAACTGAAAAACATAGACAACCTCTTGGACCGTCCTGGGCACCCCTAGAGCGTCCCAGGGTCTCCCAGACCCTCCCACTAAAACCCCCGAGAGCCTCCAGCACACCTCTGGACACCCTCCTGTGACCTCCGAAGACCCGCGAGAGTCTTCAAAACATTGCTGGCTTGACAATAAAACGTCCTCCCCCTACCCCCAACTGAAAAACATGGACAACCTCTTGGACCGTCCTGGGCACCCCTAGAGCGTCCCAGGGTCTCCCAGAGACTGTTCGAAATTTCCTCCGGGGTACTGGGCAATCCCAGGGCGTTTGGGAAATCCCAAGCCCTCCTGGAGCCTGTTGGGGCCGCTTACGGAACCTCGGGAAACCTTTGGAAACCGTAGAATACCTACAGGAGAAAATTCGAATCAAAACAAAACCACCAATAACATTCAAAATCAATCCGAGAACCCCTGAAAGCATCCGAGACCCCATTGGGAACCCCTGGAGACGTCCAGGAACCCCAAGGAAAACCTACGAAAACTAATGCAGAACAACCAAAACTGCATAAACACAAACTTTCGGGGGTCCGCGCGGATCTCTGCGATCGGCGCTGGACAGGCGCCGGCAGGGGGTGCCCAGCACCGATCCAAGCCGCGCGAAGCTGCGAAACTGTA
This sequence comes from Prorocentrum cordatum, assembly GCA_963575745.1. Taxonomy (NCBI): domain Eukaryota; class Dinophyceae; order Prorocentrales; family Prorocentraceae; genus Prorocentrum; species Prorocentrum cordatum. The sequence goes on from CAUYUJ010000433.1 coordinate 35,243, forward strand.
TGCTGAATACGGTAATTGTTCCTCGAATCTGGAGCGAGGAGTCAACAGGCCGACCCGGCCTCCCACTTGCCGTTATCGGCCACCAGCACCTCGGTGACATCGGCCTCCGAGGCGTCCAGCACGGACCTGAAAGCCGATCCCGGGTCAGCGAGCAGCTCGGACTCGTCGTCGTCGGCACCACCGCCGCCGCCATCGTTGGAGATGTCGTTGTCGTCGTCGTCGCCGTCGACGTTGTCTTCGACGGAGTCGTCAGCGCCGTCGTCGTCGTTCCAGCCGTCGTCGCCGTCGTTGAGGCCGTAGTCGACGTTGTCGGCGCCGTCTTCGTTGAAATCGTCGTGGGCGACGTCGTCGTCGGAGTCGTCTGCGCTGAGGTCGTCTGCGTCGTCGGCGGCGGCGTGGTCGTCGGCATTGAAGTCGACGTTGTCGTCGGCGTCGTCGTCATCGACGGCGGTGGCGTAAAGAACCACGAGATTTGGAAGAGACAGTGCACACGCGTCGACAAGCAGGAAGAGGAATGGGAGGAGGAGGAGGAGGAGGAGGAGGAGGAGGAGGGACGAGCGGAGATAGGACGGGGAGGAGCTCATCCTTCTCCTCATCTTCCTCCTCCTCCCCCTTCTCCCCCTCCTCCTCCTCCTCCTCCTCCTCCTCCTCCTCCTCCTCCTCCTCCTCCTCCTCCTCCTTCTCCTACTCTTCCTGCTCCGGCAGCCAGTTGGCGCCAGCCGCAGCCTCCCCCTCGGGGGCCCCACGCATTGGGGGACAAGGGACGGCTCCTTCCCCCATTCTCCCCCCCCGCTCTTCCTCTCCTGCTGGGCTGCCTCGCTCCTGCCTCCCCTTCTACGCTGCGGGTCGGCCCCTTGCCTTCTCAAGGTGTGTGGCCCCATCGCGGGGGGGAAGGCGTCCGAGGCAGCGTCCTCCGAACCCCATCGTGAATTGCTGCTCTCCGTCTGATGGGTGCGCGTCCTCATCATCCTGTCCGTTCTCCTCCTTCTGTTCCTGCTCTTCTGGTCATCGAGGGCGCGCCGCAGGTCATCCCAAAGGGGGGACCCCCTCTTCCCCCCACCATTTTCCCTGGTCCGTCGTCCCGATCTGTCGTCCCGCACCCCCCAGCCCCTCATCCCTTTCACAAGGGGGGGGGACCCCCCTCGCCTCTTCCCCCCCTCGACCCGAAAATCAGACCCCCCCCCCCCTTTGGCCACGCCGCCCCCCTGGGTCCAGAATCCTGACACTCTAACCCTAACGCCTCAACCCTGAGGCTAACAGTCTAATCCGAACACCCGAACCCAACATCTGCACCAACACCCTGACCCTAAAACCAGAAGCCCTAACCACAACACCATCACCCAAGAACACGCAACCCCTAACACGCGGATCCTAACGCCCTGACCCAAACCCATAACCCTACCACTCTTACCCTAACACCCTTAACCTACCACCCAGACCTGGACCCAAACATCCTCGCCCAAGCACCCTAAACCTAACCCGAACGCCCTAACCCTAACCCCGTAATTCTACAACATTCCAACTCTAACACCCGAACCTTACACTGTAACACCAAAAACACCCAAACCCTAACCCCCTAACCCTAACTCCCTCGCCCTAACACCCAACCGCTTAACCCTACCGCTCTCACCCTAACCCTAACACCCGACCCCTGACACCCTAACCCAACCCTAACCCAACCCAAACATCCTTGAACAAAAACACCCTCCTAGCCCGAGTCGTAGCACCGTAACCCTACCACATAGGCTTAAAACAACATGACCGAACACCCTAAATTTACCCCCCCCCCCCCCCCAACAAAAAAAAAACTGACCCGATCACCATAACTCGACCACCCTAGCTCCATCACCCTAGCCCTAACCTTACCGCCTTGACCGTAACCCACCCTAAGCGAACCTAGCACCCTGACCTTGACCCTGACACACTGAAGGCTATCACCCTAACCCAAAAACATCCTGGGCCTATCACTTGAACCTTGAACCCTAACCCAAACACACCCTCAGTCTAACACTCTATCCTGAACCCTACCGCCCTAATCCGAACCCTACCACCCTAACCCTGATACCCGAACCCTAACACCCGCATCGTCACACCCGAACCCTAACCCTAACTCCCTAAGCCTAACACCCTGACCCTAACACCCTGACCCTGACACCAAAAGGCTAACACCTTAACCCTGAACCCCCTAAGCCTAACACACTAACCTTAAGCCCAAATCCAAAAACAACAGAAATTGTAACACCTTAAACCTAACACCCTAACTCTGACCCTAATCCTAAACTTACCGCCCTGACCCTAAGATCCTAGCACCTCAAAGCGAATACCCTAACCCTAACCTTAACCCTAAAACCTTTACTCTAACATCATAACCCTATCCCCACCGCCCTAACCCAAACCCTACCACCTAAACCCTGCCAGCCTAACACTAACACCCTAACCCGAACCCTACCGCCCTTATCCGAACACCCAAAACCCGAACCCCTAACCCTACCACCATAGACGGTGCAAAGGTATGAGAGCGGGGATGATCCCCCCTCGAGCCTTCTCCGACGCGAAGGGGGGGAAGGGGGAAGCTGAAATCCTGCCCCTCCTCCTTTCTGGCGCAAGTGGGGGGAGCAGGGAGGGGTCCGAAACCACCCCGCCCTTTGACAGGGAGAGGGAGGGCTCCAAAAACTCTCCCCCCCCTTACAAAGAGGAGGGGGGGTGCAAGCACACACCCTTTTTCCCTTGGCGGGGGATCCACTGGCGATTGTTCCTGGTCATCCTCCTCTTCCTTTTCCTTCCTGCTCCGATTCCTGCTCGTCCTCATCCCTCCGCAGCGCTCCGCCTCCAACCGCTCCTCCTCGTCCAACCGACGAGTGGCGCCGACTGCAGGCGCAGTCGCCCCCACCTCTCGAACGCCGTTGCCTCTGGCAGAATCGCTCCTTTGTCGCGACCCGCCGCGCAAAGCCAGTCTGGGCCCGCACTTTGACGGAGCTGAGTCTCAAAGGCACGTGCCCGTTGATTGTAAATCCGCCGATCCGGCGCGTGAGGTTTCAAGAAGCTAAGTTCAGGCTACAGCTCTGCTGAAGCTACAACCTGATGTTCAGCTCTGTTGGGGAAGCGTGCTGGGGTGGCTCTGCCGGGGTGGAGGGGGGGCACTGCATTCCCGGACCGTTCCAAGGCGAGCCAAAAGAGGCCCAGCAGGCCACCATGACAGTCCAAGACGCGCACGAGACGCCCCAAGAGCGCTCCAGGATGCCCAAGATGGCCACAAGACGGCCCAAGAGGACTCCAAGACGCTTCAAGCGGGCCCCAAGGAACCCCCAGAAGGCTTCACGAGGCCAAAATCTGCAACATGCTGCGGGCTCTGGAATGATTTTGGCGATATCGCCTGTTCGGCCCAAGAGGCCCCTAAGACCGCCCCTAGACAGCCCAAGAGGCCCTGAAGGGAGCACCAAGACGGCCCAACAGAGCCCCCAGATGGCAAAGGAGGCCCCCAAGACGACCCCAAGAGGCCCCCAAGACGACCTCAAGAGGCCTCCACAACGGCCCCAAGAAAGCCCAGGAGGGGAGCTCAAACTGACACTTCGTGCCTTTCACCCCAAGATGAGCTCCAAAGTCCCCCAGAGGCTCCCGAGGCGCCCCCATGAGGCCACAACAGGCCTTCAAGGGGACCCCAAGAAAACACCCAGAGGCCCCAAAGATGCCCCGAGAGGTCTTCAAGAAGCGCCAAACGGGCCACCAAGCGGCCTCAGAAGGTGTCGCCTCGCGCGCTGCCGGGCCAGAGGTGCATGGTCTGACTTGACACTGCTCAGAAGCGACAGCAGTTACCTAAAACCCAGCGAGACCTCCTAGCACCTCGAACCTCAAACTGATTTGCTCCCCGCTACGCGGTGACTACCCTCAAACACCAGGAGCGCCCCTCATCGGCGGGAGTGGCATGAGGCCCTTAGAATACATTAAGGCCTAGCAGCAGGTCCGTAAACTCTGACCCTCCCCTCTCCTCCATCCACTCCCCCCACACGTCATCTCCACCTGGCCCTCCTCCCACAGTCGCCCTCCCTCATCAGTATTCCCCGCACACACCTAGACACACACACACACACTATAGATATGTGTGCAGATGCATGTACATAGAATGGTAAGTCAGCGCATGGTGTATCACCATGCACAAACATTTGATATCGTAGACTGTAATATAGCAAAATGAACAGAATATGTAAAGTTATTAAAAACATATGTTACAACAAACTGTATCATATGTGTGTTACAACATTGTGCAAGCAAGCAAACATGGTAAACTAAAGAAAAAAAGATGGTATAGTGAATGTAGATAGTTTCTAATTCAATATAACGCAGGATGATCTAACACACTGCCGAATAACATAATGCAATAACCTAGATTAGGGCATGGTAGAGTACAAAATGTTGCAGCATAGTAGAATGAACTACCATGTGCCGGCATATTCACAATACATTGATGTCGGATAATATTGCAGATCGTAACGCAACATACTACATGAGATGTCAACTGATACAGATGACAGAATATGTAGGCTGTAATAACGATCAATCATATGCGGCATACTAGAATACACCACGACACACAATGCTGTAATGCATTACAATACGTCATGAGGTACAATGAGTTGATACAGAAGCTAGTATGATGAACATACGATGTCACACAATATGGTAGACTATAAACGCATGGGCGGTGATAGACTTTAGAATAAACATGGTATAGTAAAACTGAGAAGGGTACACCACATTATTGTAGAATGCAGTGGGCGATGCTAAAGTACATGATGGTGCAATAGTGTATGAAACAACCTAATACGATAAGCTGTAATGTAGTAGCATGTAATATATAGTATAAGACTAAACAAGAACAAACAACATGAAATATTATAGTAGCCTAACTGGCTATATGAAAAACGAAAACAGTACCCTACAATACATATATATATATATATATATATATATATCAATATATGTATAGCAAGTGTGTACTTATGTATACATAATGTGTATAGGTGTGTGTTGTGGTTTGTTACTACAGTTTGCGCGCAGCGTGTCAAGCAAATGACACAGGACCCATGCGATCTTGCGTTACAACCAAGCGCGGCCCACAGAGGAACAGTCAGCGAGAACAACCGCTCGGCGGGGTGGTGACTGTGGCCCATCTTCGCGGCTCGTTGTCTTGTGCGTCTAGCTCCGCCACTTGTGTAGCAGGTAGCTGTGAGCACCGAGCAAGATCAACCCAAGTAGCGTGCCACATGGGGTTCTCCCGCAAACTCCGCCTCCCGGGGTTGCAGGTCAAGACCTTGTTGCAAGCTCCCTTCCGTGGCGTGGATCAGGGCGGCGGCACCCGTCATGCGCAAGAGGACGGCCAAGCACACCTAGCTCCACGGCAGGACCGTGCGTGTCGTGAGAGCCTCGCCGATGTACGGCGTCACAGGCAACGTGAACGCACGAGGGCTGGCAACTTCGGGCACCAGATCCACAGCACCTTCGGCCGTCCGCTAGAGGTCTTCCACCGCAGCCTTGCAGCTGCGTGCGGGACGGGAGGCCGAGGCACTCATGGCCACCAAGGGGTCTGGCATGGACTCTGGCATCAGGTATCCGCCCGGGTGCGCCGAGTTCTGGCTCCGTCAGTGGTTCGAGAGCCCGAGCATCCGCGCGGGGATCCATCGTGCTTGGGGCCCCCTCCTCCGTCGGCTTCGTGAGCTGCCAGCTGCTCGGCGGCCGAGGCTCGTCAGGGGTCAGGGGTGATGTGCCTGCCGTCATCGTGCACCTCCTTTTGAGAGGGAATGGGATCCTCAAACTCCTACCCTTTAGATCATGCCTGACGGGACGGAGCGGAGGTTCCCCGAGGATAAGGATTCAAATGTCACAGCTTTGAACAGTACCAAGAGGAATTCGTTGACTTTGACATGGTTTCCGAGCTCCTACACTGGCGTAAAGCTGACATGCACTTCTGCGGGGGAGGAGTCGGAAGAGGCGTGGACTTGGCATCCCTCCAGCTTCTCTTGCGGCACTTCGACCAGCAGGAGCACGGCAGACGTTCCTCCGAGCTTCTGGCCACAGCTGCTGCTGGCGGGAATCGGCCCCCGTGTGCGCCGTGCGCGGGCCGCACCAGAGACTGCCAGAGGCTGCACTTCATCGCACACGGGAACGTGAATCCAGCAGGCTCCGAAGCGTGCACTTAGAGGAAAAAGAACTATGCACATACACCGATTCTGGCCAGGCCCATCCTGAGCCCAGGATCGGTGCATACGCCCTCCGACCTTGGCCAGGAAGGCATGTGCACCGATCCTGGGTCAAGGATGGGCATTGCCAGGATCGGTGCATGTGCATACTCCAGATTTCGTAATAAAAGGGAGGGGGTCTGGACCCTCCAAGACAAGCCATTGCAGACCCCCCCCGTGGGAGAACCCTCCAAAACATCGTCCCCAGACCCCCCCAGGCCCTCCAAGATAGCCTGGAAGAGACCCCCCCCGAAATGAGACCCCCCTCCCTTTACTACGAAATCTGGAGTAGTTCTCTTCGCCCGATCCTGGGTCAAGGAAGGCACATGCACCGATCCAGGGTCAAGGATGGGCCTTGCCAGGATCGGTGCATGTGCATAGTTCTCTTGGGGGGCAGAAAGATACGGATACGTGTTGTCCCCGGACCTCTCTTGGGGTGCGTTCTGACCAGAATTTCGAGGCGAATCCAGCGGTGACAACGAGGATTCCCCAGGAGGACCAGGAAAGACCGAAAACGAAGGGGGACAACACGTATCCGTATCTTTTTCTCCCCCGATCCTCTTCGCCCGATGCACTCAGCCCGCAGAGGACGGACGCTCGGACGAGCGGATCAGTCGGGCTCGGGCTCGGCACGGAGCGGAGGAGGCGCCGTGGCTGCGGGGGGGCTCCTTCCGGCAGCCACGAGGGCGCGCGCCGCCGCCCGCCGAGGAGGCGGCGTGCGGCAGACTCCGGGCCGGAGGGTGGCAGCCTCGGGGGGGGCCCTGGTCCAGGGCGCGTTGAAAGACCGAGTCTTAAGTCGGGCGTGTCCCCCTACGGGGGGAGTTTGGACGGAAAAAAAACAAACAAATACCCAAGAGATGCCCAAAAATACTCCAAAAAAGCCCCCTGACTATGTGTTAACTATCTTCTAATACTCCCCCTTGTAGAGGAACACCCCCGACTTAAACCAAGTCTTCTGCCTGGGGGATGCGAGCGGTGGCGTGGACTCCCGCGATGATGCCAGATTGCGGAGGGTCGGAGTTGGGATGGTACAATATCATGATGGATGTTGCAGGGAGGTGGTCTCTTCCATCTCGGGCATCCCCACAGGCATGCAGCAGTGAGTTCCCCGGTAGTGCTATTCACGCATTCTCATCTGTCATCTGAGGACATCAGCCAAGGCAAGGGTCTCTCCTGGCTTGTGAGAGGCAACGCGGCAGCCGACATCATTGTCAGGTATCGTGTCAAGGAAGCGGAGCATCGCGTTTTCTTGATCAGGCTGCGCATTCTTCTATCAACGCTGGATGCGATGGCCGCCGAGAGGGAAAATGAAAAGACTGCGATGGCCGCAGAGGGTGGTTGGCGGGCCAATAGGGGGAAGCACCGTGGTGGGGCGTTAGGTTGAAGTCGGGCGTGTCCCTCTACAGGAGGACGATTCAAACATAGTCAAAAATACCCAGGGGACAATATTTTAAGCATTTTTTGACCATGTTTGAAGATGTATTGGATATTCTTATTTGTCGTCCAACATCCGCCTGTAGGAGGACTGCCCGCCCTAACGTCAGGTACTTGTGACCCTGCTGCCGCTCCTGGTCCCCTCCCGTCCCTTCCACCTCCCACTCTGCCACTGCCATCTTCCGGTTCTTGATCCGTTGTCGGTACCTCACACGCCTTAGATGGATCGGGGCGGCGATACCGCCGAAGCCGTGGTCGGCATCCATCTCCCTTGTCAAGGCCTGGAGGTCCACTGGATGATTCAAAGTATGTTCCTTTGATGGCTCCCTTCGAAACCTTCCTGAGGGGGCGAGACTCCACATTGCCGGGGGGGTGAGTCACCCCTCCCACACAATGCTACTGCATCAGGCCCTCGGCATTTGGTTCAGCGCGTCTTGTGGTATGTACGGGGGTCAGGAGCTGTTAGGCTGCGGTAAAGAATGCCCTAACGTGGCGTCGCCCACACGACAGGTCTACTTGGACCGAAGTCGGCAGAATCTTTGTGCCAAGGCTCTGACTGAATCTGAGCTTTCGAGGAAGGCCCATACAGGGCGATCGTGAGTTGGTTTCGGGCCGTCTTCCTGGGACTCCTGGCTCCGGACTCCTCGTCCTCCTCTCCTCCTCCTCCTCCGCCCTCCCCAGAGATCCGACATCTCGAAAAACATGCAGCATCGTAAAACAGAGCCTTGCGCCCGATCTTTCGGCCCCGTTGTTCGAGGCCTATCGACCTTTGCTGGTCCCAGGGCCCAAGGCCAGGCTAAAAACTCTAGGCCCAGAACCAAAGCAGACGCCAAGATCTCAGGGTCCGCCCTCCTCCCAGCCAAAACAAGCTGTCCACACCGACAGCAGCCACTGTTGGGCAGGCGGCCTTCTGTCTCAAATGGGCAACGTCCGCGGCGGCGCCGACGACGAGTCCCGTTCAAGATGGGCATGACCTGCTGTCGGTCTTCGCCCCCACGCTTTCCGTACTGATCCTCCTCATCTGCCCTCGCGGTGGTTCGAAGATGGGGACCTTCGGGGGCCCTGAGAGTAGGCAGGGAGCCGATGGTGGACTTGCACTGCTGGAGGCACCTCGTCCCGAGGACCCCACCTCTCAGGACACCATCTTTGAGCCACCGATAGGAAGGCACCAACTATACACCAGCACCGACCCTGGCCCAGGATCACCCTGGGCCCAGGATCGGTGTACACGCCCTCCTGCCTTGCGCAAGAAGGCATGTACACCGATCCTGGGCCCAGGATCGGTGTTGGTGTATAGTTGGTGCCCTCCGAACCGACCCTCCTCCTCCTCCTCCTCCGCTGGCAGACCGAGGCGGCCCCCCGCGCTTCGGCGGAGGGGGCGCGCCCCCCACGGAGCACAGGCGCGCGGCGCGCCGCCCCCCCCCCCCGCCCCCTGGGGTCGCGGCGAGGGCCCCGCGGCGCGCGCACGGGCCGGGAGCGAGCGGCGCGGGGAGGGGGAGAGCAGCGAGGCAGACCGCGGAGGGACCCTCGACGGCAGGGGGGGGAGGAAACAGGAGCAGGGCAGGTCTCCTGCAGCTCTCGCCGTGTCGCCACGTGGCTGAAGCAACTCGCTGGTGAACCCGGGACGCCCGCCCCCCCCCCGCAACCAGGGAGCCCACAGAGGACGTACGCGCCCCAGCTATGCACATGAACGCGGCCCCTCGATCCGCGAGACCGGCCGCGTTGTACGAGCATTTGCGCAACGCGTACTCCCGAAACCAGCGTGGATTCGTGTATACATGCACGTCCTTCTTTCGCTCCTGAGCAACGCAACGCAACGCTACTCTCGCCGTTTCGCGACGTGTCTGAAACAACTTTACTGGTGAACCCGGACGCCCGCCCCCCCGCAACGCAAGGCAACTCAGCACTGGTCTCGGCTGGAACTGCAAGAGGGTATCAGTCCGAGCTGCGCCAGCCGTTCCGAGCTGCGCCCGCAGGAGGCCCGCCTCGGCCCCTGGACCCATGTCAAAATGCCCCCGGTACGCACGGTTGAATGTAACTTCTGAGGTGCGCATATGTGATGTTTGAATGTACGTGTGAATACATGTATACATAGAAGTGCATAGACATATCTGAACATATATATATATATGTATATATAAACATACATATATAAACATATATATATATATGTGTGAAGTAACTATGTATGCACGTTCATGCTTGTACGTGTGTCAGCCACCGTGCCTTCAGCACGTCGTGGAGTGCCCCCATGCAGACCTGAGAAGCTCGGAGTTGTGCAATTGTCAGGGCCCGGGCCGCCAGTTTCACAAAGATTCCCGGGGATTGCCAAGAATTAGGATTTCCGAGGATTCCCCGGGTGCGTCGCGTGCGTCCTCGGGTAGCGCAGCCAGTCAAACATGGGCCCCAAGAGCCCTCAAGGGGGACGAAGACGCCTCCGAGAGGGCAGTGCCCCAAGACGCCCGAGATGATTCCAAGACAGCCCACGAGGCCTCTAACGGGCGCGAAGAACGACCCTAAGGCGGCCGCAGAGGCGCCCAAGCCGGGCCAAGAGGGCCTCAAGATGGGCCCAAGCGGGGGAGCATGAACCGACAATCCAATCCTTCCGGTCGAAGAAACCCCCAGGAAGCTACAAAAGGACCCCAAGAAACACCCAAGAGGCTTCCGAGAGGCCCCAAAGGAGCCCCAGGAGGCCCCGAAACGGCCCTCGAGAGGCCCCAAAACGGCCTCCTGGAGGCCCCCAGGAGGCCTCCCACGAAAACCAAACGAACATCCAAGAGCCCTCTGACCCATTATCCAGGCACGGTGGCTTTCGATTCGGTCTCGCATGCTTTCTGCGATATCGGTTCTCTCGTTTGGCATACCTTGTGTGTTAAAGGTTCTCCGGGGCCTCCTCACGAGGCTCCCCGAACCGTCAGCAGTGCCTCTTGCCACTGCCGTTCGCGCGAGGGCGAGAGGTCAGCTCATCGATTCTGGGGGACGGATCCCATGCCTCTCCTCAGCGGAAACGGCCGCGAGAATGAACCAGTGCAAGACGCGAAATCCTCCCCCAAGGGACCCAGTGCAAGACACGACGGCGACGACGACGACGCCAGAATCATCATCATCATCAGCAGCAGCATCATCATCATCATCATCATCATCAGCAGCAGCAGCAGCATCATCATAATCATCATCAGTAGCATCAGCATCAGCATCAGCATGAGCATCATCATCTGGACCATCATCACGATGTGACCCCTTCGCGTGCACTTCGTCGCAGCCATCATCTCATCCATCATCATCCTCATCGCGCGCGCTCAGGTTTTAGCGCAGGTCGGGTGGTTGCTGCAAGATGCCTGTCTGACGCCCCAAAATACAATGAAAGTTCGACGCCCCCAAACACATGGAAATCTCTCACAAGCATCTCGCCCACGACCCAGGCATGGTGGCAGGATGGGCCGCAGGCCAATAGACATGGTTGTATGCATGTGTGTATGTGTATGCGTGTGTATGGATGGATGGACGGACGGACGGACGGACGGATGGACGGATGGATAGATGAACTACCAACGCGCGCTTCGCACGCGCTCAAATTACATATGCCTTGGAACACGTATCATAGATCGCGGAGGAGGCATCGTGCCCCAATAGCCTGGAGCCGTGGGTTCCAAAGCCGACGCGATGTTGCTGCTGTCTCGGTGCTCGGTTTGCGGCGCATCAAGGGCAACGCTTTGTGGACTCCCGCCTGCTGCCCCCCCCCCCCCCGCACCCGCGCCCTCCGCCAGGCAGGGGAGGGGAGGGAGAGCATGGGGGTGGGCGGACGGGGCAGGAATGGAGGGAGGGGGAGAGCGAGCACGCAGGCAGCGTGAGGGACGACGAGATATGAAGGATGAGTGGGAAGGAGGGAGGAGTAGCAGGGGGAGGGGGGAGGAGGGGAGCAGGGTGAGCAAGGAAGGGGAGGGGAGAAGGAAGAGGGAGACTGCTTCACTTGCCTTCCGCTTCGTCTCGAGCTGAGGGAGGAGGGAGGATGAGCATGAATATGACGAGGAGTGGCCGAGTGGCAGGAGACGAGGGGACAAGAAGGATGAGCAAGAACAGCATCGACACCTGGAACGGCCCAGGCGGCCTGCCCGGTCGGGGCTGTCGTTGCCCGAGTTGGGCTCGCTGTGGCCGCCGCAAGCGAGGCCTAAAGCAATTCGCCGACCGTGTCGGCGTGTGTGAGGGGCTTTTCCGTTTGAGTCGTCGTCGTCGTCGTCGCCACTCCTCCCCTGTCCGTGGGTTTTCTTCCTCGAGCGTTTCAGCCAGAAGGAACTCGAGCAACGTCTTAATCGAGTCGAAGGGAAGCCCCTTCTCTGATCCCTTCCCCGCTTGGGAAGGGAGAGGAGTGGGGGAGGGTCCCGGTGGGCGGGGGTCCCCAGGGGGGTCCCAGGAGGGGATCCTGGGAATTGTACAGCCCCCCTCCTCGGGTGGGAGCACCCCTTCCTGAGAGAACCTTCTCCTTCGATTACTTGTCTCCCAAACGCCTCGAGCTCACTTGCGCCGCGGCTTCCTCCAAGAGGGCCCTGAAACGGCCCAAGATCGCTCCAAGACGGCCGAAGATACCTCAAGACAGCCTCAGGAACCCTCAAGACGCCCAAAGAGGGCTCAAAGAGGAGCCCTAAGAGTGCCCCAAGACCAGAAAATATATGAATGCCATTGTGATGTTTAACGTTGTTTCCGTCCTCGTCTGCCCAAAAACGGCCGAACAGGCTGCTGAAATCGCCTCAGAAGTACCCAAGCGGCCCCAAGACGGTCCGCGATAGCCCCAAGACGGCCAAAGAGGCCCACAAGACAGCCGAAGAAGGCCACAAGAGGCTCCCGAAGGGGAAAACCCCAACCGACGGTTCAAGCCTCCCGCCAAAAAAAGCCTCAAGGAGGCCCCAAGCAGCGCCCAAAAAGCCCCCGAGAGGGCAACATCGGCGATGGTCCTTCAATGTTCGAATGATTGTCGTCGCCGTGGTTGTCGTGATAGGTCGTGGTCGTGGTCGTGGCCGCGGTCGTGGTCGTGGTCGTGGCCGTCGTGGCCGTGGCCGTCGTCGTCGTCATCATGGTCGTCGTCATCGTGGTCGTGGTCGTAGTCGTGGTCGTGGTCGTGGTCGTGGTCGTGGTCGTGGTCGGGGTCGTCGTCGTCGTCGTCGTCGTGATCGTCGGGGTCGTCGTCGTCGTCGTCGTGGTCGTCGTGGTCCTCGTGGTCCTCGTCATCGTGGTCGCGGTCGTGGTCGTTCTCGTGATCGTGGTCCTGGACGTGGCCGAGGTCGTTGTCGTCGTCGTCGTGGTCATGGTCATGGTTGTGGTCGTGGGCGTGGGCATGGTCGTCGTCGTCGTCGTCGTCCCCCTGAAGGGTCGGGGGCAACGGCCGCCGTAAGGCCTTCGCATTAGGAGAAGGAGGATGGAGCCGCGAAGCGTGCGAGGCGTGTGCCGAAGTGGGCGGGGCGGCATGCGGACCCTGCCACTGGGGCCGTCGGTGGAGCTCCCTATGGGGCCACGAAACGTACGATGCGCTGAAATGGACGGGGCGACATGCGGACCCAGCCATGCGGGCCTTCGGAGGAGCTCAATACGGGACCACGAAACGTGTGATGGGTGCGCCGAAAGCCGGAATGGGCATGCGGAGATCCGAGACAAGGAGAAGGAGCAGGAGGAGGAGGAGGAGGAGGAGGAGACCGAGCTGTCGGTGGAGCTCCCTGTGGGGTCACGTAGCGTCTCAGGGGTATGCCGAAATAGACCGAGTGGCATGCGAAGCATGCCGCTGGGGCCCCTGTGCAGCTCCCTATGAATCAGGAAACGTGTGAGAGATGCGCCGAAATGGGCAGGGTGGCATGCAAACCCTGCCACTGGGGCCGTCGGTGGAGCTCCCCATGAGGCCACGAAACGTGTGAAGGGTGCGCTGAAATGGGCGGAGTGGCATGCGAACCCTACCACTGGGGTCGTCTGTGGAGCCCAATATGAGGCCACGAAACGCGTGAGAGGTGCGCCGAAATGAGCGGGCTGGCATGCGAATCCTGCCACTGGGGGCGTCGTTGGAGCCCCCTATGGGGCCACGAAATGTGTGAAGTGTGCGCTGAAGTAGGCAGGGCAACATGCGGACCCATCCATGGAGGCCTGCGGAAGAGGTCCATACGGGGCCACGAAGCGTCTCATGGGTGTGCCAAATTGGACATGCGGAGATCCGAGACAAGGAGGAGGAGAAGGAGACCCGGACATTCGGTGTGCTGTTTTTTTTTACACGCGGTCCCCCGAAGCCCCCACCCTTTCCCTAGGGCCAGTGCGTCACGCCGAGTCGCTTTTGATGGTCCTGAGGCCCCGCGAGGGCCCCTAGAGGCCGAACACGGCCAAAACCCTCGCGTCGTGATCCTTGTTACGACGCGAGCATGTCTAGTGAGGTGCGGAGGAGCAGAGGATCCAACACCACAGGAGGGTTGGGAAGTGGTAAGGCGCCAGCGAAACAGTGCTTTCCGTTGTCGTTTCCTTCTCACTTCCCTGACACTATGCTCGTTCCGCATCTGCTGCAAAACGAGATCAGAAAAGAAACGGTCCACGAAATCGCCAAAACACCTTTCACAGCAAACCCGCACAATAAGGACGCACAATAAGGATGCAAGGGCCTTGGAAGGCAATGTTGACGAGTTGCGAGCAGGGCGCGGCCAAGGATGGACCAGAGCAGAATGATTCAAGTGCAACCTTGGAAATTCGCTCATCATTACTGTGCGAGTTGACTGTACCTCGTGCCCCTGGAATTGTCGCGACGGGTCCCTGGGCAACCCACCACCAGCGGGCCCCCGAAAGGCCCACCTCGGGACGGAGGCGCCTCCGTGCATCACATGTGGCCTCGCGACATGGCCACCGGCCGACGCGCATCACCACAACGACATCATCAGCATCAGCATCAGCATCAGCATCAGCAGCAGCAGCAGCGGCACCATCACGTCATCATCTGCAACAGCAGCAACAGCAGCAGCAACAACAACCACAACAACAACACCAGCAGCATGATCTATAGTCGTCATCATCATCGACATCAACATCGGCATCAGCATCAACAGCATCAGCATCATCGTCATCATCATCATCATCATCAGCATCATCATCATCACCAACATCAGCATCAGCATCAGCATCAGCATCATCATCAGCATCATCAGCACCAGCATCAGCAGCATCAGCATCATCATCGCCATCATCAGTATCATCAGCAGCATAATCATCATCATAATCATCATCATCATCATCATCATCAGCAGCATCATCATCATCATCATCGACATCAGCATCATCGGCATCATGAGCATCAGCGTCATCATCAACAATATCATCATCAGCATCAGCATCACCAGCATCGGCATCAGCATCATAAATCAGCATCGTCATCATCATCACCACCACCATCAGCAGCATCATCATCAGAATCAGCATTAGCATCAGCAACAGCATCATCAGCATCAGCAGCATCATCATCATCCTCATCCTCGTCAGCATCATCATCAGCATCATCGTGATACTCACCATCATCATCACCATCATCATCATCAGCATCAGCATCAGCATCATCATCATCATCAGCATCAGCATCAGCATCATCATCATCATCAACATCACCATCATCATCATCATCATCATCAGCAGCAGCAGCAGCAGCATCATCATCATCATCATCATCATCATCATCATCATCATCATCAGCATCATCATCATCATCATCATCATCATCATCATCATCATCGTCATCACCACCATCATCATCATCATCATCATCATCATCAGCATCATCATCATCATCATCACCATCAGCACCATCGAGGCCTGCGCACCGTGAGCACGCGGCGGGCCTGGCAAGACCGGGCGGCCACGGAGCCGGGAAACCGGATCGGATCGGAAGGCGGCGGCCAAATCTCGGGGGCCCCATGGGATCCGGGCGTCGAGACCTTTCCGGGCCAGGCGCTTTCTCGCCCGCTTGGGGGGGCCTGGGACCCTCGCAGAGAGCGATCCGCCTGGAAAACCGCGCAGGAAGATGGGGTCTGTGGCCCCAGTCGTGGTCTTTTATTTTTATGTTTTATTGTTTATTTTTTTTATGTTTGCATTTTTTTTTTTCATTTTTTTATCGTGGTCTGTACCAAGATGAGGACGTCCAGGAGGGGGGAACGCAGATCATAGCCCGAGGCACGCGCGCGGTTCAGAGGGAAGGGGGGCCTGGGGACGTGTCCAAAGAAGGTATTGGAGAAGACACAAGGTACCGATGCCGCTGGTACCCTAACCTCTCCCAGAGTGCGTTCTGACCAGGATTTCGTGGCGAATCCAGCAGTGGCGACGGGGGCCTTCCGGAAGGCCCACAAAGGCGAAAACCAGTCAAGGGTATCGGTACCTTTTCCTCCTCTGAGATGTCATGGCCCTGGCCATGTTATCCAACCCCCCATAATCATCACAGCCCTCTTGGCCGCCCCCGAGCATTGGCGCCGCATCGGCACGCAGCCCGAATCGGATCGGGTCGGCCGCGGCAGGATATGCAACGGCGCCACGCGAGCATCAGGCCGCGTGGGGCCGTTGGAGCTTCGGACGCGGATCGGATCGTACTGGCCGAAGCCGACGTCGATTCGGATCGATAGGGTCAGAAGGAACCCTGCCTCGTGGTTTGAACGAGGACCGACCTTCCCGGCATTACGGCATTCCTTTCGGCTACGACAATATGTTCTTGGAACAAAAACCTAAGAATAAAATTATCCTGGCGAAGGACCCAACCATATGCAATTGTGAATAACGCTTTGTGGGTGCCGCTCTCGGTGGGGCTCCTTATGGGGCCACGAAAGGCGTGCCACGAAACGTTGTCCTGGGCGTACGGGGCGCATGAGGGCGGTAGCACTGGGGCCTTCGGTGGAGCTCCCTATGGGGCCACGAAACGTGTGAGGGGTGTGCCGAAATGGGTGCGGCGCCGCCATGCGAACGCAGCCACTGGGGCCTTCGGTGGAGCTCCCTATGGGGCCACGAAACGTGTGAGGGGTGTGCCGAAATGGGTGCGGCGCCGCCATGCCAACGCAGCCACTGGGGCCTTCGGTGGAGCTCCCTATGGGGCCACGAAGCATGTGAGGGGTGTGCCAAATGGGTGTGGCGCCGCCATGCCAGCGCAGCCACTGGGGCCTTCGGTGGAGCTCCCTATGGGGCCACGAAACGTGTGAGGGGTGTGCCGAAATGGGTGCGGCGCCGCCATGCCAACGCAGCCACTGGGGCCTTCGGTGGAGCTCCCATGGGGCCACGAACGTGTGGTGTGCCGAAATGGGTGCGGCGCCGCCATCGGTCGGGAGCTCCCTGGGGCCACGAAACGTGTGAGAGGTGTGCCGAAATGGGTGCGGCGCCGCCATGGGCCAAAGCAGCCACTGGGCCTTCGGTGGAGTCCTAGGGGCCACGAAAACGTGAGAGGGTGTGCCTATATGGGCGCGGCGCACCGCATGCTCAACGCATCCACTGGGGCCCTTTCGGTGGAGCTCCATATGTGGCCACGAAACGGAGAGGCGTGTGCCGAAATGGCGCGGGGCGCCACCATGCCGACCGCAGACACTGGGCCTTCGTGGAGACAACAGATTTGATTTCTTAATAGGAACTAAGAGATATTTGATAGCTCCCTATGGGGCCACGAAACGTGTGAGGTGTGTGCCGAACTGGGTGCGGCGCCGCCATGCCAACGCAGCCACTGTGGCCTTCGGTGGAGCACCCTATGGGGCCACGAAGCGTGTGAGGGGTGTGCCGAAATGTGTGCGTCGCCGCCATGCCAACGCAGCCACTGGGGCCTTCGGTGGAACTCCCTATGGGGCCACGAAACGTGTAAGGGGTGAGCCGAAATTGGTGCGGCGCCGCCATGCCAACGCAGCCACTGGGTCCTTCGGTGGAGCTCCCTATGGGGCCACGAAACGTGTGAGCGGTGTGCCAAATGGGGTGGGGCGCCGCCATGCGAACGCAGCCACTGGGGCCCTCGGTGGAGCTCCCTATGCGGCCACGAAACGTGTGAGGGGTGTGCCGAAATGGGTGCGGTGCCGCCATGCGAACGCAGCCACTGGGGCCTTCGGTGGAGCCCCCAAATCGGGCCGCGAAACGTGTGAGGGGTGTGCCGAACTGGGTGCGGTGCCGCCATGCGAACGCAGCCACTGGGGCCTTCGGAGCGTGTGAGGGGTGCGCCGAAATAGGTGCGGTGCCGCCATGCGAACGAGCCACTGGGGCCCTCGGTGGAGCTCCCTGTGGGGCCACGAAGCGCGTGAGGGGTGTGCCGACATGGGTGCGGCGCCGCCATGCCAACGCAGCCACTGGGGCCCTCGGTGGAACTCCCTGTGGGGCCACGAAACGTGTGAGGGGTGTGCCGAAATGGGTGCGGTGCCGCCATGCGAACGCAGCCACTTGGGCCCTCGGTGGAGCTCCCTATGGGGCCACGAAACGTGTGAGGGGTGTGCCGAAATGGGTGCGGTGCCGCCATGCCAACGCAGCCACTGGGGCCTTCGGTGGAGCTCCCTATGGGGCCACGAAACGTGCGAGGGGTGTGCCGAAATGGGTGCGGCGCCGCCATGCCAACGCAGCCACTGGGGCCTTCGGTGGAGCTCCCTATGGGGCCACGAAACGTCTGAGGGGTGTGCCGTGATAGTGGGAGGAGGGAGGAGGGAGGGGGGAGGAGGCGGAGGAGGAGGAAGGAAGGAGAGGAGACGCGGGGCACCGTCTCTTCAAAACGAGGACCCAACACCACAGGATGGTTGGGAACAAGTGTTCTTAGAGAGCGTTACCCCGTTTTCGGCGATGACAGGCGTCATGGAGGGGGGGCAGGGGGGGTATGACGTAACGCCCCCACCCGGCGTGTGGCTCTGGCACCACAGCTGCGCCCGCGCGCACGACGACGATGAACGACGAGCGACGAGCGATGAGCGACGACGACGACGACCACGACGCGAGCAGCGTGCACGTGGCGATCTGCCCCACAGCGCTTGTGTACACCACAATGCGCGCGTGCACCACAGCGCGCGTGTACACCACAGGGCCTGCGTACACGGCAACAGCCGTGTGCAACGCGGCGCCTGTGTACACCACAATGTGTGCATGCACCACAGCGCCAATGTACACCACAGCGCCAATGTGTACACCGCAGCAACCATGTGCAACACAGCGCCTGTGTACACCACAGTGCTCACGTGCACCGCAGCGCCTGTGCACAACACAGCGCCCGGCTGCAACCACAGCACCCGCGTGCAACGCAGCGCTGGTGTACACCAGCGCCTGCGTGCACAGGACAGGTAGAAGGAGCATGTAGGTGAGGATTTGCTGCGGACAGCTAAACGCCACGCCTGGGACGAATTGATAATAGAATGCGACGTTCGTTCCTCCTCCTCCTCCGCCACCTCCTCCTTCTCCTCCACCTCCTCCAACTCATCATTCCCCTCCTCCTCATCATAATAATACTACTCTAATCATCCTACTCGTCATGACACTACTCACTACTAATAATACTCCGCACAACTGTCGCAGCATCTCACTCAGACGGCCCCTGACCTACGCATCGGCATCATCATGCTAATGATCCGCATTAGATTCTCAGAAGAAGAAAGGGGAAAGGAAGAAAGAAGAAAGGAAGAAAGAAGAAAGAAGAAAGGAAGAAAGAACAGAAAGTCCTCCCTCCTGCTCCTCCTCCTCATCATGATCCTCATCCTCCTCCTCCTTCTCCTCCTCCTGTTCATGTTCATGCTCCTCCTCCTCCTCATCCTCCTCCTCCTCATCATCCGTTTCTGTCTCCGTCTCCTCATCCTCCTCAGCATCGTCATATTGTTCTTCGTCTCCCTTCTTATTATTCGTATGAGTGTTATTCTTATTACTATTATTAGTTTGCGTAGTATTGGTCGTCTTACTATTATGCTTATTAGAACTGTTATAAGTAATCATATTATTATCAGTGTGAGTGCTAGTATGTTTAGTGATGGTGTTCTTGTTATTCGTATGGTTCTTCTTATTCGTTTTCTTCTTGTTAGTAGTATTCTGTTTATGTTGTGTTAGTCGTCGTATTCATCATATTATTCTTCGTCTTCATCCTCCTCCTACTCCTC
>CAUYUJ010000433.1:55092-67592 GCA_963575745.1 Prorocentrum cordatum
ACGACGACGACGACGACTGCGAACCAGACTCCCATGCTAATTCCTAGGGGGGGCGGGGGGCGTTACGTCATAGGGCAAGGGGGCTGGGGCCATGACGCCCGCCATGCACCAAGCAATAAAGAAACACTGTCTTGAAAGCTGAAAGCACCAGAAATGTTCAAGAACCGTTTCAGGGAAATCATCTCCACTCGACTGGAAAACTCCCCCCCCTTCACAGGAACCAGCGAAGGTGGGAAGGGGGTAAAAAAATCCCCCGCCCCTTCCTTCGGAACCGGGGAAGGGGGGGGAGCCCCCCCCCCCCCTCGCTGGAACCTGGGAGGGGGGTGCAGAACCCGCCCCCCCCCCCCCTGGCTCGAAGCGGGACGGGGGGTCGAACTGGATCCAATCAAATCCTGCCAGCAGGGCCAGAGCCAGCTCTTATCAACACACCGAGGCTCGATCAAGCTCTACTAGGATCCTACAGAGGCTACATCCAGCTCGAGTCGAATCCTGCTGCTAGGGCTGGGTCCAGCACGAATAGAGTCCTACTAGGACTTGATCAATTTAGAATACAATCCTACTATGGGCTAGGTCCAGCTCTACTAGGATCCTACCAGTGCTCGATCAAGCTCTCAAAAGAGCTTACATGGTCGGGATACAGCTGAACCAATCCTAAGAGGGGTCGATCCGGCCTAACAGGATCTTACTGGGCGCATCCAGCTATAATAGAATCCTACAAAGGCTCGATGCAGGTCTAACCGAACGCTACTAAGGCTGGATCCAGCTGTACTGGAATCCCCTCGCCAGTGTGCTTGCTAGTGTGTTATTTGCTAGTATAGCTAGTGTGTTATTTGAGTCGTGAGGGTCTGGGGGCTCGAAACAAAGCAAAAACGCCAAGGCACAAAAAATGGCACGCCCGGATCTCAGGGACTGGCCCGGGCGTCGCGTGGCTTTGCTCGGAGGAGGCCAAAGGATGCGGGCAAGGTGCTGGCTGCCTCGACTCACATGCGCTGCTGCCCTGGCGCGCCGCCCTGCATGATGCCGTTGCGGATCTGGCCGCCGTGGTCGATCGGCTCCCCCCCGGAGGGGTCCAGCGGCAGCCGAACAGCCAAACCATGAAAACTGTCAGAAGCTCACTAACTGGGTCGCCGACCTTCAACTGTGCTGCAGGCTCTCACGCCGACTCACTTGACCTGAGGTTCCAGCGGGAGGCAGACTGTTGAGGTCAAGTGCTTCTTTGGAGTAGACTTGGGAGCGTGAAACAAGTGTGAACCCACAGAGCGCGAGAGAAACACATCGGCTAGTGCGACCAGCATAAGGTGCGAACAGTGCAGTGCCTTTTTGTTCGTAAGTGCCTCCTTGGGCACACTGGTCAGACTTCCCCATACTGCGCGAGTGTTCATAGTAGATCGTGAAGTCGCAATTGGCTGAGATGTCCCACGTACCAGATGAAAGCACATACAAATAAATATGTATATACATGTGGATACGTGCTCAACGTTTCAATGAATACTATGCGTTTCTACGTATGTGCACATGACGTCTCGATGACTCCCTCCAATTTAACTTCTAACGGCCTCTTAGACCCCAACACTTGAGGGGAAAACGGCCCAAGCCCAAACCGCGGAATGCGAAGCACGGTTAGCTTTGCGTCGCGGTGGGCGTCCTAGTGAAGTAGTCGACTTGCAATAGAAATGATCGCATGTCTGATGATCCCCGGATCATCACGAACTACAAATGTTGAGGAAAAAGCGTTTGCAAATCCGACGACCAACGCGTACGGAAGCGTAAAAAAACATGATTGCAAAGACACGCCTTCTGCGCGTTGCTGTGCAACGCCATGATTGGAACACTCAAGCTGCGATATGAAAGATGGGGTGTACAGTCTGGGTTGATACTCAATACCGACTAGATCATCTCAGCTGCGAGGCAAGCCAGACATAATCACATTGGGGCCTTCGTCCGGAGCTTGTATGGGGCCACGAAACGTGTAAGGGATGTGTGCCAGAATGGGCGTGGTCAGGCATGCGAGCCCTGCCAATTGCGCCTTCTGCGGAAGCCCGAGGGGTGCGACCGAATGGGCGTGGTCACGCATACGAGCCCT
Organism: Prorocentrum cordatum; assembly: GCA_963575745.1. Classification (NCBI taxonomy): domain Eukaryota; class Dinophyceae; order Prorocentrales; family Prorocentraceae; genus Prorocentrum; species Prorocentrum cordatum. Next base: position 57,176 of record CAUYUJ010000433.1, read on the forward strand.
GCCAGTCGGGCCGTCGGTGGAGCTTGTATGCAGGCACGAACTGTGTGGGGGGGGGCCGAAGCATGGACAAGCGGAGGGCAGAGGCAGTAGGGAGGGGGGAGGAGCGGGGCGCTGCGGATTCAAAACGAGGACCCATTACCACAGGACGCTTTGGATAACAAAACAAAAAAACCTGCGCACGGCGGAACGGAGCGGAGCCTCGCGCGGCGGCCGAGATCCTGAATCACCCGCGGGGCGATGCCCCCACACATCCGACGGCGTGACTGACCCGGTGCGCGGCCTCAGAGGTCCCGACCACCTCCCCGGACCCCGTGTCCCGCCCCGGCTCCACTCCTGCATGGCCCCGTGGGCTCGGAGACGCCGCCCCCCCCCCCAAAGCCGAGATTGAGGACGACGGGGAGACTGCCCGGCCAAGAAGGAAAACAGATCGTCAGAGAGCTGGGTCCGCCTGTTCTCTGGATGGGTTCGGGGCGCACCAACATGGATCAGCGGTCCATGGACTTGGCGCGCGGTCGCCACATTCATGAATCGGGGGAGGTGCCCTCGCCAAAGTGCGGCCGGTGCCGCCTCGCTCGGCGGCGGGAATCCGCGATTTCCAATGGAAACGGCCCCTTGATCCAGTTCTGCGACCGCCTGAATGGGTGGACCTCGCTTGCTGGCTGCCGCTGGCCTCTCCTGGCCCCCCACCGAGAGGGATTGGCTCCACGACCACGGCGCGCCTGGCTGGAGATGTCGCGGACGCCGTCCGCTGGGCTGTGCGGGATGAAGACCGAGGAGGAGGAGGAGGAGGAGGAGGAGGAGGAGGAGGAGGGAGAGGAGGGAGAAAGAGAGGAGGAGGAGGAGGAGGGAGACGTTCGGGCGACAGTAGTAGGAGAGGGAGGAGGCCGAGTTGGACTTCGAGTTCGCCCCGATCTCCTCCAGGGAGAGCCGCGATCAGCTTCTGGCGCCACGAGGGGTGGGCGCTAGGGGGCCGCCTCCGAAGAGTGCGGCGGGGGGGCGGGGGGGCTTCTCGAGGCAGCGTGCCTTCCTATAGGAGGCCCAGGATGAATGGGCCTGTTTTCCACCACTCACAACCATAAGTTGGAGGGGGAAGCAGGATCCACCTCCTCCTCCACCTCCTCCTCCTCCTCCTCCTCCCTCGTCCTCCTCCCCTCGTCCTTCCACACTTGCCCTTCCCCCCTCCAACCCATGGTGGTGGTGTAAAACAGGCCCACCACAGGAGGCTTGCGAGAAGGCGCCTGCGAGGCCAGGCGGGCTTCTGAGAAGACCCCCTGCCCTCCCAAAAGCCCCGCCGCCCCGCCCACCCCCCTCGCGACACCCGCGGCGTGGACGCCGCCAAGGCAGCAGACGAGCATGGGAAAACAGGGGTGCCCATACCGCTACTCCCTAGACCTCTCCTTGGGGTGCGCTCTGACCGGAATTTCGAGGCGACTCCAGCGGAAGCGGCGAGGGCCTCCCAGGAAGCCCGTCCGTATCGGTACCGCTTCCTCCTCTGAGAGGTCGGGGATCTACTGACCCTGGTCAATCCAGACCCGGGCCAGTCGGGCTTTGCAGGATCCTGCACCCAGACCCAGGTCAGTGCGCCCCTGGCCCTGCAGAATCCGGCAATATCGGGCGCTTTGACTGACCCCCATTTTCACTGACCCCCGTCTCTCGAGTCCTGGAGAGGTCTTTTCTAAAGGCTTCCAGCCGATCTCGGAGGCTCCTGGAGCGTTCGGGGGCGTTCGGACGTGGTTGGTCGGCTTTCGCACGGCTTCGCATCTCGGGCGTGCCCCCGGTCTCCTGCGGGGGAAGCAGCAGGACAAGGAGGGGTGGGAGGCGGGGCAGGATGGCCCGCTTTGTGTGTGTTCACCCTCTAGGGCCGTTAAAACCCAGATGCATTCGAGAAGCACTGGCGGGACCCTGGCTCCTGGCAGCACCCCCCAGGTAAGCAGGCGGCCCACCCCAGCGTCGCCGCCCCCCCCCCCACGAAGGGAGCCGCGGTTTTGGTATTGGTGGGTCCCTGTTTTGGTATTGATGGGCCCCTGGCCATTCCCAATCTGGCGCTCCGATGTCCTGACTTCCCCCATCCATGAAACCCCTGAGCTCTTGACCCCCTGCACGGGATCGGTTTTCCATCGCGGATCGTGTGTTTCATTGTCGTGGAGACTTGAAACAGTCCCAGGGCGTGGGCAAAAAAAGCTGCATGGAAAGAACCACGTTGGAGGTCTGGGATCAGATCTCCTTCAGGGTCTCGAAGTACTGAGTGATGAGCAGCAACTCAGAGATCTTATCGCTGCCCAACTGCTCGCTGGTCCCGCTGGTGACGGAGCGCTTCAGGCCCTCCACGATCGCCTCGCGCTGCTTCGCGATGCCCTCTCCCTGCAGTCTCGCGGCCTCGGTGGGCGGCGGTTCCGTGTTTCCGGACATTCTCGGACGTGGTGGCGCTCCCCCTTATGCTTCCGGATGCATTCGGATGGTTTCGGAGGTTTCGGATGCTTCTGGCGGCCTTCGGATAGAGGAGAATGTCGGGGGGGGCGGATGATTTCAGAAGTGTCCGAACCTGCAATCGATCGCAGAACCACTTGCAGTCTAATCGATCACATCGAGCCTTATACTTGGATGACGGGGGTGGCCCTTGGGGGTGAGCAATCCCAGACCTCCGATGTCTTGGTGTGCTCCATCAATGGGCTGTGGGAGCCCTCGACCCCTCTGAAAAGTTGTCGTCGATCGTTGTTGCCGGCCGTGGGGCCTGAAACAAGCCTCCAAGGGCTTCAATTCAAAGAAACCAACGGGCTCAAGCGCGGACCCCAAACAGTGGGCTGCTGCACCATCGGTGTGCAATCGATGTGGTGCAAGACATGCGATGCCTCCTGTGTAAGGTGCAGACTACGTGTTGCTAGCTGCGTGGCCGCATGCCAGATGGCTCAAACGATGTGATGCAGACTACTGCATGCAACACAGAGCATGTGTGGTGCCAGCTGTGCTGTGGAAGCTGTGCGCTGCAAGCTGCTTGGCGAAAGGCGTGTGATACAAGCTACGTGAGGAGCAGAAGGAGGAGGAGGAGGAGCAGGAGGAGGAGGAGGAGGAGCAGGAGAAGGAGGAGGAGGAGGAGGGGGAGAAGGAAGAGGAGGAGGAGGAGGAGGAGGAAGAAGAGGAGGAGGGAGGAGAAGGAGGAGCAGGAGGAGGAGAAGCTATGGGGTGCGCGGTGTGTGGTGCAGTCTGCGCTGCCACGGACCCACCCATAGCGCATGGGGGCGCCCACGAGGCGCCCGCCAGCGGCCGCGAACTCTAAGCACCCAGCGAAAAACCCCAGCAGCACTTGGGCAACATAGGAAGCCCAAAGAGTGCAAGCACTTTTCTTTTTTGCCTCTTCGAATTTCCTTCCGGCCGGACGTCTGGCCTTCAAAGCATCAAATAGTGCAAGCACTGCTCCACGAAGGGTCCACCTCGCATCGGGAAATCGGATCGGACCGAAGCGCCGGAGTCAGAATCGGCTGCATCGGCACGAGCACTGCTCAAGAACGGTCGACCTCGAATCGGGAAATCGGATCGGATCGAACGGGCCTCGAATTGGGCCGCATCGGCATGGAGGCATCGGATCGCCAGAATATCGGAACCGAATCGGATCTGACCAGCCGAGACCGACAACGAATCGGGTCCAGGGTCGATGTGCGCCTTGCCTTGGGGGGCAAAAACAAGATTCACGACATCTCAGACATGCGAGGTCATCAACTACCATGGGTGCGATTTGCGAAGGGTGCGGTTTGCCTCCCGTCATATCTGCCCCTCCCGCCCCCGGGAAACGGATGGCACTGTCACTCAAAGCGACCGAATCCCATGACACTGTCGCTCCCTCTCTAGTACACTGGAGCACACATCGATGATGACAGCGTCATTCGAAACGACGACAATTCTGACATTGTCTCTCAGAAAGGCCCCGGAAAGGCCGCCACAAAGCAACTCGCAAACCGCAGCGCGGCGCAACCGCACCGATTGTAGTCGCCACTACGCGGTCCCCGGCCCGATAGGGTCGGCGTCCCCTCGCGAGTCGTCTCCTCACGGCCCCAGGGCCAAGCGGGGGCCCCAGGAGGCCGAAAGAGGCCCAACAGGCCTAGCGTCGTGACGGTGAGCGCTTCCTTCTTCTGCGTCTCGACATGGGGCGGAAGGGGGGGGGGAGGGGCGGGAGGGCCCTGGACCTCTGCTCAGCGCGACCGTTTGCAATGCTGCGTCCCATGGGGAAGACCCCGCCTGCTTGAAACAGGCGCCAAAAATGGCCAAGACCTGCACCTTTCGGGGGGGGGGGGGGGGGCGAGGGCCAGCGCCGATCGGCAAAACAGTGTATCAAAAACGACCACGTGGTGTTGTTCGGCGCGCGCCATGTCTGGGACCGCGACGTCGGCCCAGGAACCGACCGACGGGTGTCCCGCGCGGGCATCCGAACGGCTCGGGGAGCCGAGCGGGGCCGAGAACAGGCCGCGCCTCGCAGTCCGCTTCCGCCTTCTTCACCACCTTGATCTTCTCGGCCTCGGAGGCCATGAGCGCCGCGTCCCGGAGGCGCTTCTGCTTGTTGATCTCGTTCATCGAGTTCATGACGTCCTGGCTCGGCTTGAGCTCGGTGACCAAGGCCTTAATGATCTGAAAGCCATACTCGAACATGCTCCTCGTCAGGGTGTCCTGGACAGCCGTAGAGATCGCGTCCTTGTTCTCGAAGGCCTCGTCCAAGTTCATCTTGGGCACGTGGGAGCGGACCACGTCGGAGACGTATGAATCGATCTGGGCGCTAACATTGGCAAGTTTGTAGATTGCAGACTCCGCTTGGTCTGGGATCACCGTCTGCTGAACAGACACTTTCACCAGTACGAAGACGTTGTCCTTTGTCTTTGTCTCCACCATCACGTCATTCTGCTCTACTCTCTTAGTAATAGAGCGGAAGCTGACGCAGCAGCTGCCCAGGTCGAAACCGACGCAGTGAAGTCCAGAGCCGATCACCTTGCTGAAGCTACCGAACCACTCAACAGCGTAGATCTTGTCCTGTGGGACAGTGACGCAGCAGTTGGTACCTGCACATGGGGGAAGTAAAAGAAAAAGATGCCCAGAGGATAAGAGGACACAACTTGTACACCTATACCGATCCGGACTAGACCCATCCTTCCATTTTAAGCCCAAGATTGGGTTGCTGACCAGCATTGGTGAAAGGTACGTGTATACGCAGGACGGGGAGGTTGGGACATGAAACGAACAAGTGGGCACACGGGAGACAGCCAGACTCCGACCTCACCTGCCCCGCCATCGCGCGCAGCCGGGCGAACGCGATAGGATCGCCGGAGGCTGGAAGCACTTGAGCAGGAGCAACTGCGGGCTCTGGCGGCTGCTAGCAGCACGAAGACGAGCCGCCAACCACAACGACGGTCGGAAGAGGCGGGTAGAATTAGGTCGGGCATGTCCCCCTACAGGCGGATTTTGGGCGAGCGAAAACATAGTCGACAAAACGTGAAGAAAAAACATCCCAAGACTATCTCTGAACTATTTCTGTCTATTCCCCCTGCAGAGGGACACGCCCGACTGAAGGGTAGAACATGAAGCAAGAAGGCATGGAGAAGGGAGTTGGTCTCCGGCCGCCCGCTGAAGGCGAAGGAAAGAGGAAAGCGACCCGATCCTTGACACAGGACGGCGCCTGATGCAGATTGTGACTACCTACCAGACCACCCCAACCCAACCCGAAGACCCGAATTTCGGGTTGGGGGGGGTACGGGCTCCATATGTGTTTTTTCAGTGTTCCCCTACCCCCCCCAACTGGAAATGGAGGGCAAATTGAGGCCTTCGGGTTGGGTTGGGGTGGTTTGGTGGGTGGTGAGATTGGAAGCCGCCGACCCCCCCGCCTGCCGAGGGTGAAAGGGCGCGTGAGATACAGCCGGTCTTCACTGGACGGGGCACGCGAGAGGGCAAAAGGCCCTTCCGAGGGCCACGCTGCCACAAAGAAAAAGGCAGGAGGCATGGGTCGCAAGACACGGGACAAGAGGGTACCCCTGAGCTGGCAGGGTCGACCTACTAATCCGGGCCGCCTGTAGATTGGAATCCGCCGACACCCGCTTGCCGGGGATGAAAAGGCGCGTGAAATAGTTGGCCGTCTCCCCTCCCCCTTTTCGCCCTCCCCTGGGGCCCGAGATGCCGTTGGGTGGGGGAGGGGGGGGGGGGCGACGAGCTCCCAAACGAACCCCGCGGCCTCTGGAGTGCCAAAAAACCGCACGACGGCGCAAGAGGGCCCAGACGGAGCGCCAGGACAGTCGAAGAGAGCGTCGAAAGGAAGGAGGGGGAGGACGTGGAGGAGGAGGAGCAGGAGGAGGAAGAGGTGGGCAGGAGGGGGAGGACGTGGAGGAGGAGGAGCAGGAGGAGGAGGAGAAGGCTTCAGTGTTATGACCAGTCCTACTCACCGCCGAAAGAACTAAAGGGAGACCAAAAAAACAAAGTTAGAGGTTACCTGGTTCGAGGCACTGTAAGCAACGCTACGGTTCGTCATACGACGCGAAGCCGAGGAGCGACCTCAGGACGGTAGCTGAACATGGTGCAAAGGCAGAGCAGATCGTCCGTTCTTTCTCGCCGGATGCCTCGGCCACCTCGCGGCACGTGCGCCCCCTGAGACCTGATTTGCCGACGCCCATGGATACTATGACCCATTGCTTCTTGCACGCTGCCGCGCTGGCGAGTAGCATCTGGCTCGGTCACCTGGCTGTCCCCAGACAAGTTTCCACGTCGAGTGTCCTGAGGTCCATGAATTCCAGCAACACGCTGCAGCGTCGAATGGTGCGTTCCATCTCCCCTCGTTCGTTCTCGGCGGATGTTCAAGTTGCGCACATGTCTTGAAACCATCACGTTTGACGCGTTATCTTCTGCATATGGAAGCACGTGCTGTAAAACAACATCTTTAGATTTGTGCGCAACGCCTTGGATACATTGACCGGGGTCGCTTGGATCTCGGTTTTCGCGAGAATGTCGCCCCCTTAAACGACGACAACCCCCTCGGAGAACGATGCCACGTATACTCGCATCGCAATGGCGCAACTGTCGCCTAGTAATTGCTGCTGTTCTGTCAGTGAGATATTAGACATGTCTGCCGCAAAGCACAGTTCGACATAATGTCCGTGATCGTCGGAGTGAAGCCCGTTGGTGGCATCAGGCCTAGCTGGGAATCGAGGAAACTATTATGTTTCTCCAGCGTCCTACCGCAGGTTACCCAGCGCTGCAGGTGGCGCTGCATTTCGCTGGCGACGACCGCCCACACACAGTTGTCGGTGATGATGTGAGTGGATGCCGAAGATTCGTCCTGTACTATAATGGCCTCCGGAAGTTGCTGGTATTCCAGTACTCCGGCATACCATGTGTTCATGATGTGCGCCTCGAGGTCGCCTCCAGGCTCCTCGCTGATGGCGGGTGAGCGACTATCGTTGGAATGGCGGGGGGCGGTTGGGCACTCTCCCGAGCGCGGCCGCGCGACGGTGGCGGCGCATCCGCCAACTCTTCGACACTGGACAGATCCTGACCGAAGACCGCCATCCGTCTCGAAGAGTTGGGGCAGTGGGTCACCCGTGCGCGCGACGCGCAAGGGATGTCACACAGATTCAAGGCTCTGTCGTTGGATTCGTAGCAGTGGAATCTTGGGGTCAAATTTCAACGCGCAGCTCCGCGCAATTATCTTCAGAGAGTCGTTGGAAGTCGCTCGCCCCTCCCACGTTGACTGCGCTATCGATTCGGAGACAGATTCTCACGAGGCGTTGGAATGCCGCGTGGATATGTGGCGATCGCTTGCGGTCGTCGGCCGCGGGCATCCCTGCTTCAATGGCAAGCAGCTGAACGCCATAGCTGAAGGGGCCCCAGAACACACAAATAAATACACACAAATAAAAAAAAAACAGATTTTCCCATATCTTTTGGATTTTCGTCTTCCCCCCCACTGCCCATATTTTCTCATACTTTCTGGGGAATCGACGATTAATTGTGTCTGTGTGTTTTTTCTTCTCCTGAATAGCGGGCTTTCCCGCAGGTAAGGCTGCCACACAGGCCAGCACTGCCCGCGCGGCCGCACTATATCGGGGCCGCCCTCGCGGGCGGGAAGTGTTTTTCGCGTCTAACGTGCGTCGCACATCTGGGCACTGCACCAAGACGTAGGGCGACGAGATCTATACATATCCACTGCTCCCTGGCCAGGCCTATCCTGAACCCACCAGCGGTGTATACGCCACGCGCTCCTGGCTTGGCCAGGAGGGCGGATACACAGCTGCTGGTTTCAGGATGGGCCTGGCCAAGGAGCAGTGGATGTGTATAGATCTCGTCGCCCAAATGACGTCTCTTCCCCCGGCCGGCACCAGAAATTAGCCCGTTCGGGGCCATTCACTCGACTCGGCATGGACCGCCCCAGCCACCCCAATCGCCCTGTGTTGTGGTCGGCCGGTAATAATCCGCGATATGTCCTGGCTCATACATCTTGACCGGGTGTTGTAGTCTCCGCGCGTAACGCACGGATGGCTTCAGCTACTGCAGGGGGTTGCGTGATAGCCTCAACGCTGATTTCCCTGACCCGTTGCTCACCTCGACGATCTGAAGTGTCTCGACACCGCTCGTGGTTGATAGTTTGCATATCTAGCACACATTCGGGCTGTCACCCCGAAGAGACCAGCAGGGCGATAGACCCTTGTAGCACGTGAACTCGCTGCTCACTAATGCGGCTTCGCGCAGTAACCGCGTGAACACAAAATGTATCCGATGCCCTGAAAACTTATTCCTCCATGACGTGAGTCGTACGTCGAAGAACGCCCTCCCGCTTCGACGGTAGTCGCGTGGCGGCCACGCGCCCATATACGGAGTGCAGTGCGCTTTGATATCAGGATAGCCTTGGGGATCTCCAAGGCTCCTTCACCATCTGAATACAGGACCTTGGCAGGTCCACGTTGCGTCCAGCACGGATGGTGGGCGCCCAGAATATTGTGCACCGTTTGGTCGGGCACATGTTGTCCAGTTGCACATCGAACGCAGGGATCAAACTACGATATGCTGTTTGTAACAGATCAAGTCGCATTCGGTTCCTTCGTTGAACTGGCATGGGAGGCTGCCTGATGGCATACATGCGCTTCCGGAATTCTCCCAAGGGTTACACTCACGACATGTCACAGACTGCCTTGATCAAGTCCAGGCCAACTTTTGACAGGACAAATATCATCTTAGATTCCGCGGCGCGGTACCATCGGAAAATGTACTTCGCGCAGCTCTTTAGTGACTACTGCTGGGTAGCCACGCTCGGTGTTGTTTTGGCTGTCCTGCTCGGTGTAGCTCTGGCTGTGGCCCTGTGTGTCAGATTGGCATTCAGTGGTGCGCCGATGTAGTCTTCGCGATGACCGACGACGGAGCGCACATCAACTGTGTGAACTGCATCCCTCATTAGCTCACCTCGCCTGGTGACGAACATTTATGTCCCTGCGGCTTCGAGAGGCTGGCAGAACAGCTGGAATTCACTGTTTTGATGATACGTCGCCTTCTCAGTGCCCCCGCAGCTCGCGCAGGCCGCTCGCGTTATCCTGCCACTGCGAGAGTGAGTCATAATTCCCGACCCATCCACTCTGTAAGAACGGTTTTTTGAAGGCAGATCTGCCTTCAAAAAAGAACGGTTTTTTGAAGGCAGATCTGCCTTCAAAAAAGAACGGTTTTTTGAAGGCAGATCTGCCTTCAAAAAGAACGGTGTTTTGAAGGCAGATCTGCCTTCAAAAAACCGTTCTTACAGAGTAGACCGTTTTTTGAAGGCAGATCTGCCTTCAAAAAACCGTTCTTACAGAGTAGACCGTTTTTTGAAGGCAGATCTGCCCTCAAAAAACCGTTCTTACAGAGTAGACCAATCTTTCCTCCACGCTCCGACACCCCCTACCCCTAGGACCCCCCTCCCCCTACCCCCTCCCCACTGACCTGGACAGGAGGGGCGGGGAGCGGTCAGAGCGTCCAAGTCGGCGCTCTTCGTTCGAGTGCCTGGTGTAGGATGGGCTGGTGGGGATACGCGAAGCGTCAAGAATTCCCGACCCGTCCACAGCACGCTGCTCCCAACTCTTCCGCACCTCCAGCGCGCGCCAATGCAGAAAGCCGATCACCCCTGCGCCGGCTGCTCGCTCGCCGTCGGCGGTAGGCCCCCCTCGCTCACCGCCGACCGTCGGCTCTACGGTTGGGTCGGCGGGGACACGGACTCTGCACGGCAGGCTCGTGTCGCGTCGACTTCGGCGTTGGTGTCTGACACCGCGGGGATAGCTCACCCTCGAGTGTTCTCGGGGGCGGCCAAGAGGGGGGTGTCCAAGAGGGGGGGGGGTGCAAATCATGACCGGCGGCATGTGCGCGGCCCAGCGGGGGGGCCAGGGACGTGATGAAACAAGGAGGGGCGCCATAAAATCTGGGGAAATATCAT
>CAUYUJ010000433.1:70092-77592 GCA_963575745.1 Prorocentrum cordatum
CAAGAAATCGGAACCCAAATCGGAATCCCAAGTCGGGTCGAATTGGAATCGGAAGCCATCAACATCGAATCAAATCGAATTGGAGGACTCGAAATGACTCCTGTCGAACACGCCCTGCTTGTATTATCTGTTTGTGCTCACAAACGTGTTCCCCAGTCTCTACACGTGCGCTCAGACGCCGCAAAAACACTTCGAGTAGCGTCGGCGCGACGTGCAACAAAGGAGGAGGAGCAGGAGGAGAAAAATGAAGAACGCGGAACAATGAGGAATGATAAAGAAAAGACAATGAAGAGCAGGAACAAAAACAACTCACAATAAACACACCGACAAGTGAAGCCGTGCAGTACGCGCACCCGCGGAACGAATGGAACAGGGCAGGGATGCTTGGTAAACGCCCAGGGCCGCCCACTGAACGCCAAGTATTGGGGTCGGGTGGCTTTTCCTCCCTTGGGCGAAAAAGGGAGGAAGGAGGAAAGGGAGGAGAGATGGAGGAGGAAGGAGGAAAGGAGGAGGAAGCAGAAGAAGAAGAAGAAGAGAAAGGAAACAGGGAGTAAGGGGGAAGACTTGAGGTACTATGGCTCTGGGGCGCCTTAGCCCCGTTAGTGGGCACAGTTTCCTGGCGCCACCACCCTGGAAGGCACGGTGGCCCGGCGGACCAGAGTGGCCACGCACCCGAATGGCCTGACGCGAGCGGTGTCTGGCCACTGGCTGCGCTGCTGGATCCAATGGCAAGCAAAGCTTATCCAAAATTGAGGGCTGGCGATTCCCGGCCGCCCATCCCATTCGAAGGAGGGGAGGGGGCGGGGCGGTCACCTGTGACAATGTTTGCCGCGGGTGGCGCTACGAGCAGGTAGGTGGCGCTGGATCATAACAACCGCCCGAGTTTCCGCCCTCGCGGACACGGAGCCCTTCGACGTCAGCCTGGAGAAGAAAATCGCACCACAATGCAAGACGCCACGAAACAACGCGAATGTCGCAATGCCGCGACGGCGGCGGTGCATGTTTGCGCTTTGAGCAGACCTCCCGCTTAACGTCCGGGCGTGCGCGCGCATGATTCACAATTCCTGGGGTGCGCGGCGCGCCCTGGATGAAATAAATCGTCTGGTGCACAGCGCGCCTTGGACTAATACATCCTCTGGCGCGCTTGCCCCAATGACATCGGGCAATATTCAGTCACGGTCGCCTCGCCCGCAACGGCTGTGACCCACTCCAGGCCGCCGAGTGAACATTTTCTTATTCGGCATTTCGACATTAGGCGGAAGGGGGGGGGGTCTGGCTCAGGACAACTGCTTAGTGCGACTGTTTGCAACAGTGCGTCTTGTGGGGGGGACTCCACCTGCGCAAAACAGGCGCCAAAAACAGCCAAGACCTACTCCATGGGAGGAGAAGGAGGAGTAAGAATACGAGTACACGAATAAGAAAACGAGCACACGGATGCCAGCGCCTGTTCATCGACAGGGGGCGGGCAGCCCAGCTCGCGCCTCCCCAGCGTGCATGCCCCGCGGAGGCACAGCGGCGGCGCGCTCTGGCCGCAGACGTCGCGAAAAAAACGCCCCGAGGAAGCGCGGGGGGGGGGGGGAAGGGGGAAAAGAGTGGGAGGAAAGAGGATGGAGGGAGAAGGACTTAGGACTCAGGCGCCACAGCGAACGAGGTACTGGGTGGGGCGGGCGCATGCGAACGTCGCCACTGGGGCCTTCGGTGGAGCTCCATGTGGGGCCACGAAGCGCTGCACTGGGCGGGGCGGACGCATGCGAACGTCGCCACTGGGGCCTTCGGTGGAGCTCCCTGTGGGGACACGTGCTGGGCGGGGCGGACGCATGCGAACGACGCCACTAGGGCCTTCGGTGGAGCTCCCTATGGGGCCACGAAGCGCTGTTCTGCGTGGGGCGGACGCATGCGAACGTCGCCACTGGGACCTTCGGTGGAGCTCCCTATGGGGCCACGAAACGCTGTACTGGATAGCAGCCTTCGGTGAAGCTCCGTATGGGGCCACGAAGAGCTGCACTGGGCGGGGCGGACGCATGCGAACGTCGCTACTGGGGCCTTCGGTGGAGCTCCCTGTGGGGACACAAAGCGCTGTACTGGGCGGGGCGGACGCATGCGAACGTCGCCACTGGTGCTGCCGGTGAAGCTCAATACGCTGTACTGGATCGGGCGGACGCATGCGAGCGTCGGAAGCAGGAGGGAGGGAGGGAGGGAGGGAGGGAGGGAGGCAGAGGAGGAGGAGGAGGAGGAGGAGGACGCGTGGCGCTGTCTGTTCAAAACGAAGACCCAACACCACAAGATGGCTGGGAACTACAAACCAAAAGAAACCACCCCCCTCTGGCGGCGCCTCCAGCGCCGCTACTGGCAAGCTCTGCGCGTCAGGGAAACGGGGGTCCAACTCCGACCCCAGAAATCCGCAAGGACTCAAGTAGTTGTTTTCTTCTCGCCAAGGGTTCAACGACTTCTGCTGCCCCTCGACTCGCGCCGGAGCTTCCACGATCTCTTCTGACTCATCCGTGTACCTCTGAACCTGACTCGGCCTATCTGGCTCTGCATCGACTTACGTACTTCCACGATTTGTCTAGCTCGATCTTCGAGAGTCGACTGGCGAAGAGTCGTCGAGCCCCTTGACGATCCTCCACCTCACTGAGGGGCAACTGGCTCAGGGGGGAGGAGAAGGAGGAGGAGGAGGAGGCGGAGGAGAAGGCGGAGGAGAAGAGGAGGAGGAGGAGGAGGCGGAGAAGGCGGAGAAGGCGGAGGAGGAGGGAGGGCACGGGGGGGGGGGGGCGCTGGCTCGGGGGAGGGAAACAGGGCCTGAACCGGCCATACGACGACAGGCTCCCGACAGCGAAACGGCGCGCTCCTGGCCTGGGTGGGCTTGTCGAGCCACTGTCGGCGATGAACAGGCGACTGTGGATCGACGCGTGCCCCCCATGACCCCATCCCCCCTACCCATCGGTCGGAAGAAGTAGGTAGAAGCATGAAGTGGGAAGGCGGATAAAGTAGTGGGTTCGGGCCCGCCCAGAAAGTAACAAAACGCAGAAAATGCGCATCGATTCTTGAAATAGGAAGACGCTTGAAGTAGATTGTGTTCGGGGAACCCAAAAATACATACTTTCAACGACCGATTGGTAACGTTGCCCCTGATCAGGGGTCAACATCGACCGCTGGACCCCCCCCCAGAGCGCGATCTGGCCAGAATTCCGAGGCGGATCCCGCCGTGGCCACGAGGATGCCCCAGGACGACCAGAAACGTCCGGAAACGAACGTCTGGCTTTCGGCCCACAAATCGGCTCTCCGGCGGCTTTGCTCGACGACCCGGGCACCCCAGGGACGCCCTCGGCGAGGCGCAGCCGCTCGAGCGCACCCCGAGGCTGGAAAGCGGCCGAGCACCGACGAAAATGCCCGAGAACCCAGAACCTTGAACTACCCGCCCTTAGCGTATACCCCCGTTACTCGTTAAAGGCTTAACGACTTCTGCCGTCCTTCGACTCGCGCTGGAGCGGCCGCGAAGTGCTCGAACTTTCCCTGGAGATCTCTGGATTTACCTGGATTTACCCAGATTTATCTAGATTTACCTGGATGTACCTCGATTTATCTGCATGTACCTGGGTTTATCTGGCTCGATTCTCACAAGTCGATTGGCGAAAAGTCGACAAGTCCTTAGGGAGTTACGTCGCCCCTGACTCAGAGTGACCATCGACTGCGGCGTGCGGGGGCCGGCGGGCGCGCGCGCGCGCCAGGCGTGCTTGGGCGGGATGTTCCGCATGGTGTGCACCTCGGCGCCGCACGCGCGCCCCGCTCCGCGCGTGCTCCTTGGCCGCCATCCCCTCGCCCCCACTCCTCGTCCTCCTCGTCCTCCTCGTCCTCCTCGTCCTCCTCCTCCTCCTCCTCCTCCTCCTCCTCCTCCTCCTCCTCCTACTCCTCCTCCTCCTCCTACTCCTCCTGCTGCTGTTGCTGCTGCTGCTACTCCTACTTCTCCTCCTCCTCCTCCTCCTCCTCCTCCTCCTCATCCTCCCCCTCCTCCTCCTCCTCCTCCTCCTCCTCCTCCTCCTCCTGCTCCGATTCGGTCACAGCCGCTCCAGGCGCGGCAGACCCACATGAGCCCATCACCTCTGCTCCCGACCTCCCCCATCATTTCCTCCTGCCTCCTCCCAGAACCTCCGCTCGCGTCCCCTATGCTTTCCCTCCATTCTCATCCCATGCACTTGCTCATGACACTTCGCGCGATTGCTGCGGCCAGCACGCCTTACTGCACCGCCTCTGTACCTCCAAGCACTCTGGGGAGGTGCGAGCTGGGCTGCCCACCCCTGTCGATGAACAGGCGTTGGCATCTGTGTACCAGCCCGCCTCTGGCCTGCTTCGGTGACCAGAAGTCGGCCACGGCCGTTACAGGTGCCGTGATAAACAAACATTGACCAATCACCTCTGCTCCCTTCCTTCACCTTCTTCCCCCCTTCCTCCTCCCACACATTTGCTCATGACACGTCGCGCGATGGCTGCGGCCAGCACGCCTCGCTGCACCGCCACTGCGCCTCCACGAGGCACTCTGGGGAGGTGCGAGCTGGACTGCCCACCCCTGTCGATGAACAGGCGCTGGCATCCGGAGTCGGTCACAGCCACTGAGGGCGAGGCAACCATAACCCATAACCGAACAATGCGCGAGGTCATTCCTGCAAGCGCACCAGAAGGTTGATTGCTCCAGGGCGCGCCGTACACCAGAGGATTTGTTAATCCAGGGCGCACCGCGCACAATAGGATTTGTTAAACCATGTGCGCGCCCAGCGGGAGATCTGATCAAACGCAAACATACACCACCTCCGTGGCAACATTACGACATTCGTCGAATTTCGTTGCGCCTTGCACTGTGGTGTGATGTATTTTCTCTCGGCTGGCGTCGAAGAACTTGTCCCTCAGGACGGAAATTCGGGCAGTTCTTCTGATCTCGGGGATGGACAGACCCCCCTTTGGTAAAACGTGGTTTAGTGAAAACGACCTGAGGCCCAAACCTGGCGGGCGCAAGCCTGGAAAATAACGGCCACGGCGCCCTATCGAGAACCGAAAACGGACAATTCACTAATCGACGTGTGACTGTTGTGGGTTCTGTCCAGCCCCGATGATCCAGCGTCGCATGCCTGCTCATTTCGCCACCCGGGGCAATCACCGTCACGGGTGCCCGTCCCACCCCCCACTCCCTCACATGGGATGGGCGGCCGGAAATCGCCAGCCCGCCTTCCTGGACAAGACTTGTCTGCCACTGTGTCGAGCAACCCCGCTGCCAGACACCACTCGCGACAGGCCATGATTCTGCGTGGCCACTTTGCTCCGCCGGGCCACAGTGCCTTCCAGGGTGCTGGCACCAGGAAACTCGGCCCACTAAGGCGCCGAAAAGCCACAGTACTTCCAGTCCTCCTGCTCCTCCTGCTCCTACTCCTCCTCCTCCTCCTCCTCCTCCTCCTCCTCCTCCTCCTCCTCCTCCTCCTCCTCCTCCTCCTCCTCCCCCCTCCTCCTCCTCCTCATCCTCATCCTCATCCTCATCCACATCATCATCATATCATCCTGCTCCTGTTCCTCTTCTCCTCCTCCCCTCCTCCACCTCCTCCTCTCCTCCTCCTCCTCCTCCTTCTCCTCACCCTCTTTTCTCCCCCCCCCTCCTCCTCCTCCTCCTCCTCCTCCTCCTCCTCCTCCTCTCCTCCTCCTCCTCCTCCTCCTCCTCCTCCTCCTCCTCCACCTCCTCCACCTCTCTCCTCCTCCTCCTCCTCCTTCTCCTCCTCCTCCTCCTCCTCCTCCTCCTCCTCCTCCTCCTCCTCCTCCTCCTCCTCCTCCTCCTCCTCCTCCTCCTCCTCCTCCCTCCTCCTCCTCCTCCTCCTCCCTCCTCCTCCATCCTCCTCCTCCTCCTCCTCCTCCTATCTCCTCCTCCTCCTCCTCTTCCTCCTCCTCCTCCTCCTCTTCATCCGCCTCCTCCTCGGATCTCCTCCACGTTCTCCGGACGACCCCCCTCATGCTCACATTCCTACTTCCCCTGGTATACTTCCTCCTCCTCCTCCTCCTCCTCCTCCTCCCCCCCCTCTCCTCCTCCTCCTCCTCCCTCCTCCTGTTCTCTCCTCCCCTCCTCCTCCTCCTCATCCTCCTCCTCCTCTTCATCCACCTCCTCCTCCTCCTCTTCCTCCTCCTCCTCCTCCTTCTCCTCCTCCGCTTCCTCCTCCTCCTCCTGACCCTGTCCCTCCCTCCTCCTGGCGACGTTTACACAGATGATCGCCAGTTTAAAGACAGCGGAAAAGAAACCTGCGCCGTGGACGGGCAGCCGTCGCGGCTTCAGGAGGAGCATCCGATTTCCGAGCAGAACTGCACGCTGTTTGCATGGCCTTGCAGGGGAGTGGTGCCGCTCACGACGTGGCTAGACTGTCAAAGTAGTGTGGATGATTTCGTTCGAGGTATGCCGTGGTACACGCGCCTTTCGAATCAGTGTGCTGGTCAATGGAAATGGACATGGCATTTTGTTTCGGAGGTGCCAGGCTTAGGCTCACATGCGGCACACATCAAAACTGAATCACATGCCACAATTATCAAACGCATCGCCATAGGTGTAAAGCACTTCAGGATCTAAGGATTGACCGCTGCCGGCCCTAGTTCTTGTGGGACGGGCACTGGGGTCATGGAGCGTCGTGGGAAGATCGGGGAAGCGGAGGGGATCGTGAGGCGGCTTTGGCCAGGCCGGGAGGGCACCCTGAGTGCCCAAAAGTGGCTCTCGGGGAAGAGCTGGCACTGGGAAACTGGCACCAGCTCGTGATTCAACCATGTCACGTGTTCTTCATCAGAGCGCGTGCATGCTAAGCTCCGCAGCGCTGCTCTGCAATAGTATGCACAGGGTGGATTCAATCGCACGCGGGAAAGCCAGCACTCGACCACGGGGAGGCCTCCGGGGCGAGGGCCGCCGGGCGAGGGCCGCTGGGCTCTACTGTAGGGGTAATACCCGAGCAATCTGGCTCACGACATTTACCCCCCTTGGTCCCCCTCCTCCTCCTCCTCCTCCTCCTCCTCCTCCTCCTCCTCCTCCTCCTCCTCCTCCTCCTCCTCCTCCTGCCCTTCCTCCCCTCCTCCTCTTCTCCTCCCCCTCCTGTTTCTCCTCCTACCCCTCCTCCTCCTCCTCCCTCCTCCCCTCCTCCTCCTCCTTTTCCTTTTCGTCCGCCTCCTCATCATCCGCCTTCTCCTCCTCTTCCTCCCTTCCCCCCTCCTCCTCCTCCTCCTCCTCCTCCCTCCTCCTCCTCCTCCTCCCTCCTCCTCCTCCTCCTCCTCCTCCTCCTCCTCCTCCTCCCCCCCCTCCTCCCCCTCCTCCTCCTTTTTCCTCCTCCTCCTCCTCCTCCTCCTCCGCCTCCTCCGCCTCCTCCGCTCCTCCTCCTCCTCCTCCTCCTTCCTCCTCCTCCTCCTCCTCCTCCTTCTCCTCACCCTCTTTTTCTCCCCCCCCCCCCTCCTCCTCCTCCTCCTCCTCCTCCTCCTCCTCCTCCTCCTCCCTCC
>CAUYUJ010000433.1:82592-112592 GCA_963575745.1 Prorocentrum cordatum
TTGCAAGGGATTCTTGAAATTTGATT
This sequence comes from Prorocentrum cordatum, assembly GCA_963575745.1. Lineage (NCBI taxonomy): Eukaryota > Dinophyceae > Prorocentrales > Prorocentraceae > Prorocentrum > Prorocentrum cordatum. Next base: position 82,619 of record CAUYUJ010000433.1, read on the forward strand.
ATATTTGAACAAGAAATTTCATTTTATAGTGTTTTTTGCAAGGGAAAACGGATTACAACAAAACAACCGGATCTTGATCAACTCGAATTACCTGAGGCTTCCTCACGAAAATGATGAAAACGTGGCTGCGGCCTAGGCGCGGCGAGGGGGGCGCGCACCAGGGGGCCCAACAATAATTATTCTTTAGAATTAATAATGTTCAACAACAACAAACAACATAAAAACAATGGTGTACACGCATGTGTAGAGATACGCGCACACATATATATATATATATATATATATATATATATATATATATAAGAACCCACCCGAAAGCAAAAACAGAGCATCCCGACAGCAACAAAAGGCACAACGCCGCAGCTCGGCCGGCGAACCATCGAGCAGGCGGCCGCCCGCGGTGGCCCGCACGGCTCTGCTCAGCGAGCGGAGGCGCGCGGGCCACCGCGCTGCCACGAGATACGAGCGAGTGGGGGGAGGAGTCGCCCCTTCTGGCCGAGGCCTCGGGCGATGGAGGAGGGATGAGGGAGGTGGTGGAGGAGGAGGAGGAGGAGGAGGAGGAGGAGGAGGAGGAGGAGGAGGAGGAGGAGGAGGAGGGGGGGAGGGGGAGGAGGAGGAGGAGGAGGAGGAGGAGGAGGAGGAGGAGGAGGAGGAGGAGGAGGAGGAGGAGGAGGAGGAGGGGAGGAGGAGGAGGAGGATGGAGGAGGAGGACCCGTCCCAGACCTTGTCCTGTCAGAACGGGGGGGATAAGGAAAAGTAGGAGGAGGAGGAGGAGGAGGAGGAGGAGGAGGAGGGAAAGGGCGAGGAGGAGGAGGGAGGAGGGAGGAGGAGGAGGAGGAGGAGGAGGAGGAGGAGGAGGAAGAGGAGGACGCCGTCCCAGACCTTGTCCTGTCAGAACGGGGGGGATAAGGAAAAGTAGGAGGAGGAGGAGGAGGAGGGGAAGGAGGAGGGCGCCTACCCAGACACATTGCTGTCAAAACCTCTGGGGCACATATTGAAGCATCGTATATTCTTTGTTTGGGCGGGATCGCTGCTTTTGTTCAGCTAGGTTCGGCGGCCCTTTGCCGCCCGCGGCGCGCGAGCGGCGCGGATGCTGGCGGCGGGGCGTCGAGGAAGAGAACGCGCCCTAGGCTACGGCGCCAAGGGTGGTCGCGCAAGAGGCGATATTCCGACTCGAACTCGCGCTAGATCAAAGGGGCACCAAGACCAAATGCCCGAAACCAAATCTCCGAAACAAATCTTGGACGCCCCACAAAATTCAATATCTATATATATATATATATATATATATATACATACATCTAAAACCAAATCTCGCCAGAAATATTCCTGGTAAGCTTGCCACTCGGACTTCCCCGTGGAAATATTCCGGAAAAAATTGCCCCTTTGCAAACTCCCGGGAAATCTCCCAAGAAATATCCCGGGAAACCTTGCCCCACGGAAACCTCCGTGGAAATCGCCCAGAAAATCTTGACCCTCGGAAATATCCCGGACAATCTCCGGGGAAATCTCCAAGAAAATCTCGCCCCGTCGGACATCTCCGTGGAAATATCCCGGGAAATCGCGCGCCTCAGAAATATCCAGGAAAATGCCACAGAAACTCTACCGGAACCGATTTCCAAAATCCGCCGACCCCAGAGGCGTGTGAGGGAAAGTGACCAAACTCGGCCACACCCCCACCCCAGGTAGCTGTGATCACGCCCTCTGCTCTTGGGAACCCCGACTCGACATTTCCTGGACCAGAACCATCAACGCCCCCCACCTGGACCCCTTCCTGGCCTGGCATTCCTTGCCGGGACCCCTCCACCACGGCTCCACCGCGACTGACACCGCCAGCCTCCTGAGGCCCCTGGGCATACGTTCTTCGGGCCCCCGCACCCTGCAAGATCCTCGCCGGGACCCTTCCACCACGGCCCCACCGCGTCTGACCCCGCCAGCCTCCTGAGGCTCCTGGGCATACGTTCTTCGGGCCCCCGCACCCTGCAAAATCCTTGCCGGGACCGTCTGACACCGCCAGCCTCCCCCCGCTCCGGCACCCCCCCTCCTGCCCCCGGCATGCCCACCCATCCCGAGAGAAAAGGCTGTTCTTGGGCCCCCCCACAATGCAAAAACCTCTCCGGGACCCCCCACCGCGCTCGGCACCACGCCGCCCCAACAGGCCAAAATCGGCCCCGGCACCCCGCCGCCGCAACAGGCCATTATCGTTGATGCCCATTGATTTTTTCAATGTTTTTCGCTTTCACGCTTTCCGACGCTCCACGACCGCCCAAGAGGCCCCCAAGACCGCTCCCCAAGCCTCTGGAGCTCTGTTTTTGGGTTCCCCGACTCTGCAAAAACCTCGCCGGGACCCCCCACCGCGCCCCGGCACCCCGCCGCCCCAACAAGCCAAAATCGTTGATTCCCATTGATTTTTCAATGTTTTTCACTTTCCAGCTCTCCGACGCTCCACGACCGCCCAAGAGGCCCCCAAGACCGCTCCCCAAGCCTCTGGAGCTCTGTTTTTGGGCCCCCCGACTCTGCAAAATCCTCGCCGGGGCCCCCCACCGCGCCCCGGCACCCCGCCGCCCCAACAGTCCAAAATCATTGATTCCCATTGGATGTTTCAATGTTTTTCGCTTTCCAGCTTTCCGACGCTCCACGACCGCCCAAGAGGCCCCCAAGCCCGCTCCCCTAGCCTCTGGAGCTCTGTTCTTGGGCCCCCCGACTCTGCAAAAACCTCGCCGGGACCTCCCACCGCGCCCCGGCACCCCGCTGTCCCAACAGGCCCAAATCGTTGATCCCCATTGATTTTTTCAATGTTTTTCGCTTTCCAGCTTTCCGACGCTCCACGACCGCCCAAGAGGCCCCCAAGACCGCTCCCCAAGCCTCTGGAGCTCTGTTTTTGGGCCCCCCGGCTCTGCAAAAACCTCGCCGGGACCCCCCACTACGCTCCGGCACCCCGCCGCCCGAACAGGCCAAAATCGTTGATTCCCATTGATTTTTTCAATGTTTTTCGCTTTCCAGCTTTCCGACGCTCCACGACCGCCCAAGAGGCCCCCAAGCCCGCCCCCTAGCCTCTGGAGCTCTGTTTTGGGCCCCCCGACTCTGCAAAAACCTCGCCGGGACCCCCCACCGCGCCCCGGCACCCCGCCGCCCCAACAGGCCAAAATCGTTGATTCCCATTGATTTGTTCAAAGTGATTTTCGCTTTCCCGCTCTCCGACGCCCCACGACCGCCCAAGAGGCCCCCAAGACCGCTCCCCAAGCCTCTGGAGCTCTGTTTATGGGCCCCCCCACTCTGCAAAAACCTCGCCGGGGCCCCCCACCGCGCCCCGGCACCCCGCCGCCCCAACAGGCCAAAATCGTCGATCCCCATTGATTTTTTCAATGTTTTCACTTTCCAGCTCTCCGACGCTCCACGACCGCCCAAGAAGCTCCCAAGACCGCTCCCGAAGCCTCTGCGACTTTGTGTTTGGGCCCCCCGACTTTGCAAAAACCTTGCCGGGACCCCTCGCCGCGCCCCGGCACCGCGCCGCCCGAACAAGCCAAAATCGTTAATTCCCACTGACTGTTCCAATGTTTTTCGCTTTCCAGCTTTCCGACGCTCCACGACCGCCCAAGAGGCCCCCAAGACCGCTCCCCAAGCCTCTGGAGCTCTGTTTTTGGGCGCTCCGACTCTGCAAGAACCTCGCCGGGGCCCCCCGCCGCGCCCCGGCACCCCGCCGCCCCAACAGGCCAAAATCGCTGATCCCCATTTATTTTTTAAATGTTTTTCACTTCCCAGCTTTCCGACGCTCCACGACCGCCCAAGAGGCCCCCAAGACCGCTCCCCAAGCCTCTGGAGCTCTGTTCTTGGGCCCCCCGACTCTGCAAAAAACCTCGCCGGGCCCCCCCGCCGCGCCCCGGCGCCCCGCCGCCCCAGCAGTCCAAAATCATTGATTCCCATTGGATTTTTCAATGTTTTTCGCTCTCCAGCTTTCCGACGCTCCACGACCGCCCAAGAAGCCCCCAAGCCCGCCCCCCAAGCCTCTGGAGCTCTGTTTTTGGCCCCCCCCGCTCTGCAAAAACCTCGCCGGGACCCCCCACTACGCTCCGGCACCCCGCCGCCCGAACAGGCCAAAAACGTTGATTCCCATTGATTTGTTCAATGTTTTTCGCTTTCCAGCTTTCCGACGCTCCACGACCGCCCAAGAGGCCCCGAAGACCGCTCCCCGAGCCTCTGGAGCTCTGTTTTTGGGCCCCCCGACTCTGCAGAAACCTCGCCGGGGCCCCCCACCGCGCCCCGGCACCCCGCCGCCCCAACAAGCCAAAATCGTTCATTCCCATTGATGTTTTCAATGTTTTTCGCTTTCCCGCTCTCCGACGCTCCACGACCGCCCAAGAGGCCCCCCAGACCGCTCCCCAAGCCCCTGGAGCTCTGTTTGTGGGCCCTCCGACTCTGCAAAAACCTCGCCGGGACCCCCCGCCGCGCCCTGGCACCCCGCCGCCCCAACAGGCCAAAATCGTCGAGCCCCATTGTTTTTTTCAATGTTTTTCGCTTTCCAGCTTTCCGACGCTCCACGACCGCCCAAGAGGCGCCCAAGACCGCTCCCCAAGCCTCTGAGGCTCTGCATTTGGGCCCCCCGACTCTGCAAAATCCTCGCCGGGGCCCCCCGCCGCGCCCCGGCACCCCGCCGCCCCAACAATCCAAAATCGCTGATTCGCTCCCGGCGGGCCCCGGCCGCTACCGGAAGGCCAGCTGGCGGGCAGGGGCCCTGAGCCCACGCTGCCACTGCCGCCGTCTGCGCCGAAGGCACGAGGAGGGAGATGCGAGGCGCGATCGCAATGGGGGAGGTCCACGTTTTCAGTCCACATTTCAGTCTCTGGAAACCGTTTCCCGGCCCTGGGATCTTCAAAAAACGTCTGAGGATGACAAATCGGCCCTGGGGAGTTTTCGTGACATCTAAGGCCCCGCATCGCGAAAAAATGCGACGTCGAGGGGAAGGTTTTCTAGCAACGGCCTCCAGAGGCCTCCGGGGACTTCCCGCGACGCGCGAGGCCCTCGGAGACCTCCAGGGCGGCATAGCTGGCCAACCGAAGAGAGAGAAGTGGGGAGAGGAGATGGTGGAGGAGGAGGAGGAGAAGAGGGAGGAGGAGACGGAGGAGGAGGAGGAGGAAAGATGCAGGGAAGGATGCTTTCCTCGATGACGATGCGGACGAAGACTCTCCGCAACAGTCGAAGTTCACATTTACGCTGAAGTACAAGTCCTCGAACCAAATGTTCACATTCAGGGTTTCGAAGCCCTCCAGGGCGCTATTGCGCCCCCATTTGGAAGAAGCGCGCCTTTGTTTTTCCTCGTAGCTGCCCAAGACGACCCAAGATGGCCCCAAGACGGCCGAACAGGTCCCCAAGACGGCCCAAGAAGACTCCAAGACAGCACCGACAGAGGCCCAAGAGGCCGACCAAACAATTACAAACTCGAGCTTTCCGCCCCCAGGAGCCGCAGGGAAACCCAAGAGTTGGGCGCCCGAGTTATCCGGGATAACTCGGGCCCGGGGTAACTCGGGTTTGGATTCCCGAAAAAGGAACCCGAATTATCCCTGACCCGAGTTACCCCTGATGATTCGGGGCTCTCGGACGCCCGATTCATCCGGGGTAACTCAAGCCCGGGGTAACTCGGGTTTGGATTCCCGAAAAGCGAACCCGAGTTATCCCTGACCCGAGTTACCCCTGATGATTCGGGGCTCTGAAAGAGTGCCCCAGGAGGCCGCCAGAGACCCCCAAGAGGCCCCCGAGACGCCCCAAGTAACAACCAAGGAAACCTCCCAGAGGCTCCGAAACGGCCCCCAAGTTGCTTGAAAACTGCATTCAACGGTCCCCCGAGAGGCGCACCGCGAGATCCCGATACACATACAAGAAATCTCTCACCCATAACCCATGAACCAGAGCCTTCTGTCCGTGCCCCCATCCTTCTCCCCCCCCTCCCCCTCCAACTCGGCCCGTGAAGAAGGGTTCCACGCGATCCTCCGATGAGGCTCCCGGGTGCGCGGATAACCCTGACACGCCAACCCCGAGCCCCCAAAGGGGGGGACTTGAGCCCGCCGTGGGCGCGCAGGCACGGGCGCGGCAGCGGCGCATCTCCTCCTGCGTCTCATTCCCCCCCTCCTCCCCCTCCTGCTCCGCCTCCTCCTCCTCCTCCTCCTCCTCCTCCCTCCCCCACCTCTCCTTGCTCCTCTTCCTCCGGCTCATCCTCGTCTTCTTCCTCCTCCTCCTTCCCCGCTGGGCCCAAGGCAATGGTGAATGTAAGTCCCTCACAGTGGATCGGAATCCGCCACCGTGCCTCGGGCACGGAGTGGGCGTGTCCTGGGGCCGAATGCCTCAGTCCTCATCCACAGGAGTCTTGAAGCGACCGGGACTCTGAATTCTCGAATCTCTCAGGGCTGCCCTCGTGAACCTAGATAGCCCCAAAAGGGGCCACGACGACGACCCCAAGACAGCGCCCACGTCGGGCCAAAACGGCCCCGAGAGAAGCAATTATTGACTCAAGACGCCCCAGATGGACCCAAAACTCCCACAAAAGATTCGAAGACGACCGCAGAATACACATAGGAGAGAGGAAGAAAGCGAGAGAAAGAGAGAAAAAAAACACGCCCAAACACACACGCGCATTGCCCTGGCCTACCCGTACTCCATATGAACACTACCCCCCTGTTGCAGGAAAGCTCGCGGGGACCACCTGAAACCAAAGAAAACACGAGGCCTGATTTGGGGTCGGCGGCAGAGGCGGCAGCCTTTAAATAATTTCCATACAAATGTCTTACGAACACAATACAGCCAGCCCGAACACAATCCGAAAGCACGGAAATCTCCCGGAAAATCATGACCGTCGGAAAAGTCCGTGAAAATATCACAGAAAAGCTCGCCCCTCGGAAACCTCCCGGGGAATTTCCCGGAATGGCCCGGAGATCTCGCTGAGGGGGAGTCCCTGTAGATTTCCCAAAGATTTCGGCGGGGGGGATCCGCCTTGGAGATCCTAGGGGGGCCCCACCACTGCGGCCAGAGATTCAAGGGGAGACTTTCACCAGATTGTTAGACAGAACCGTTTCGGACATTTGGCCCACGCCCCCCCCCCCCCCGATCTACCACTCGCGCCATTTGAGACGCATCCCGCCAGGACGCACAGGGCTGCCTCGTCGGCCCGAACCCACGCCACTAGTGCTGAATCCCCCTTTCCCTTCATCTTTGCCCTTCCCGAACGCAAAAACGAACGTGTTTCAGAGGTGACTGTCGGACAAAATTGCCAAGAAGGTGCGGTCACCTCGGTAACCTTCACCGTGGCCTTTGCCTTTCCGTTCGATGGCCCTCAGGACGCGGCGCGCGGGCGCGCGGTCGTTGAAGCGCCAAGGCGCGTTTGGGGGCGCTCGCAAGCCCAGGAGAGGCATGCGCCGCGCACCTTCCACGGGAACGTCGCGTAGTTCGGGGTCGACGGCGGCTATCTCTCCGTCGCCAAATAAGCCGATGGCATCCTGAGTCGACGCCTGCCGCTGGGAATGCCTCCTGCGCCGGCGGTGGCGGCGCATGTGCGCTCGGCGCCGCCCCCAGCGAAGCTGGACCCATGCCGCCCCAGCTCGACCCAGCCGCAGCGTCGGAGACACGCCGAGCATGAGATTGTATGGCGCACCCGTGAAGGAGGTCTGCCGCTGATCTCCTCCTCCTCCTCCTCCTCCTCCTCCTCCTCCTCCTCCAGGCGAGAGTGCCAGGCGATCCCTCGATCGTGTGCCCAAGGCGGCGCAGCTGCCCAGTCATGTGTGTGAGCTGCGCAACGTGGGTCGGGTAGGCCATGTTGCATTGCCACAGAATCATGGCCAGCTGTACGTTTGAAACTCCGACCGCGCGCAAGGAGGAGGTAGCTGAGACCCTCCTGGCCGATCATGAGTGAACCAGCTAGTTGCGCGCTTGCGGAAGATGTCACAGCGTGTGACGAGGTTGTCGATGCGCTGACGTGGCAGTCTGCTGAAGTTCACGGGCGCTGAGAATGCTGAGGCGCGCTCCTCCTCCCCCAGTTGGCCCCATCGTTCGGCCAAACTGTGCATTTGGACTGTCATCGCTGGCACTGGGTTGCCGTTTCTGTGCCCTCCTTGGATCAAGACAGCTGGCGGCCGTCGTCGACGAACTCGCGCACCGTGCTGGTGAGTCGCGATGATAGGAAGGCTGCATGGCGAAATTGTTTGAAGTCTGAGTTCACCGTTGACCAGGTCATCACCTATCGCACCCATCACTCGAGATTACTGTTCGAGCCGCAATGTGCGGGAGTGGCGCATGTTGCCACCGCCGCTGCCTGCGCCCATGCAGGATAGGCAGGCAGCCGCGGCAAGCATACCCACTCCGACGGGCTTCCATCCAGAGTTGAGGTCCCTCCATAGGTTTCGGAGGTACTGGAGGACGGGGGCCCACCGACGGCGTTGCTCTAACCATAAGCCTCTGAGGCGACGCAGATACCTGCCTGGCATGTGCTCCTCCTCGCCAGCGTATGGGGCGACTTTGTCCGTTTTCTCGCTGTGGCGTTCTCGGCACTCGCAGCGCCCCACAACATGGTTGTAGGAATGCCCGTTGTGCTTCGCGACGTACTGAACACCCCTGCGCGAAACTGGGATGAAGAGCAAGCGGTGGGCGGCAAGGCGCCGCGGTCCTTGTAGAGCTGGAAGTCGTAATACTTGTCCGACTTGAAGGCGTGCGCGGCTCCCCCGTCACGAGGTACGGGCAGAGATCGAGAAGGCGATCCAGCATGAGCTGCTGGGAGACTGAAGGCGGTGAGCCTATTGAACTCGAGAGCGGTGGGCAGGAGAAGTCGATGCCGTCAAGGCTGAGCAAGAAGATCTTGCCACGCGGGCCATGACGGAGAAGTGGAAGGGAACCGGAGCTCCGCTACCAACTAAGAATGAGGGACGTGCGGACAAGGATGACACTCTTCTGCACCGAAGCGGTAACAGCGGTGTGTATAAGCCGCGTGTAATGCGAGCGCGGGAAAGTACCTTGAACCCAAACGGCATTGGAGATACCTCCCTGCACCCGGCAATGGCATGAGCTAGACAGACAGGGAAGATGGACAGGGGATGCAAAGGCACCGTTCGAGCAGTCGTAGGAGGAGGAGGAGGAGGAGGAAGAAGAAGAAGAAGAAGAAGAAGAAGAAGATGAAGCAGAGGGAGGAGGAGGAGCGAACAGGGCGGACGAGGGAAATGGGAAATGGTGCATCCAAGAAGTGGAAGACGGAGGAGGAATAGGAGGAGGAGGAGGAGGAGGAGGAAGGAGGGACCAGAAGGAGGAGAAAGGGAGGGCAAGGTGGACTGAAAGGAAAGGAGAAGGACAATGAGCAGGAGAAGACACATAAGAATATCCCTAAGGACCAGAAGATCGATACGCCCACCCTTTTTCCCGTCCTCCTCCTCCTCCCCCTCACCGCACCCTCCCCCTCCCTCCTCCTCCTCCTCCCTCCTCCTCCTCCTCCTCCTCCTCCTCCTCTCCTCCTCCTCCCCCTCCTCCTCCTGCTCCTGCTCCGCCTCCGTCTCCGCCTCCGCCTCCGCCGCCTCCTCCCTCCTCTCCGCCTCCTCCCTCCTCCTCCTCCTCGTCCTCCTCCTCCTCCTCCTCCTCCTCCTCCTCCTCCTGCTCCTCCTCCTCCCCAGGAGGGGGAGGAGGCTAGGAAGAGGGGCTCTCCCGGGGCCCACGGGCGGGGAGCGCTTCCTCGCCGGCTCCCGCTGGCCGCGGCCGCTGCCTCTGGCCGCCTTTGTACACCCCAGGGGCGCACGGGCGGGGACCGCGCGTGCGGCGGCCGCTCCTGAGCCCGCACTCCTACTTCCTGGCCGTCCGCCCGCTCTGAGCCTCCTCCAGCTCCTCCTCCCCACCTCCTCCCCCGTGGTGTAGTCCGTTCTTCGCCGTCGTGCTCGCCCACGTCCTCGTTCTCGCGCGCCACCTCCTACTCCTCGTCCCCAGTCTCCCGGTCATCACCCCTTCTTCCCCTCGTCCCCATTCACCCTCCCCATCATCCCGCTCCTGCTCCACACTCTTTTGCGGCTCCTCCTGCTCCTCCTGCTCATCCTCGGCCCTCCCCTTATCCCCGCCACCGTGCCCTGGGAACGGAGTGGGCGTGTCCTCGGGTCATTTGCCTAATCCCCCGAGCCTCAGTCCTGTCCTGAAGAGTCCTTGAGGAACCCGGACTCCACATTCTCAAATCCTCTTGGGCTCGACGCGTGCCCCCTGGGGCTCCCGGACTGGTGGCGCGTGACTTTCCCGGACCCACGAGGGCCCCAAAACGGGCCAACAAGGCCCCAAGAGGCCGCTGAGACGATCCAACAGGGCCTCGTGACGTCCAAAGATCGCTCTAAGATGCCAAAGACGGCCCAAGAGGGCGCCAAGACGCCCCAAGAGGCCTCCAAGAGGCCTCCCAAGAGGCAAAGATCGTAGATGTTCTTTTATGGATATGGTTGGCCTTCTCGCCTTTTCCGGCGTCCGGCGCTCCAAAACAACCCAAGAGGCCCCCAAGACCGCTCCAAGACGGCCCAAAGGGCCCCCAAGACGGCCTCAGAGGGCCCCAAGACTGCCCGAGAGGCTCCCCAGACGGCCCAAGAGGGCCCCAAGACGACCCCAAGAGGGGTCCAAGGAGGGGACCCCACACCTGAAATTCGAGCCTTCCGCCCCAAGATGCCCCCAGGAGGCCCCGAGAGGGCCCCCAGAGGGGCCCAAGAGGCCCCAAGAGCGCCCAGCATCACCAGGGACGCCCCCAAGAGGCCACCGAGAAACACCAGGGAGGCCCCCAAGAGGCCCCCAAGAAGCCCAAAAGAGGCCCCAAAGGGCTTCCAAAAAACCCGAAGAGGCTTCAAAACTGCCTCCAAGAGGTCCTGGAGAGGCCAACCGCGAGCTCGGAGCCAACATCCATGAGGCCTATGACCCACCACCGTGGCACGGTGGCGGGATGGGCCGAAGGCCACCAGATCTGCCGCCCCCAGTTGGCTTGCCAAAGGGGTGCCTGGCGTGCTAGGTCCTATTGGTTTGGTTGTGGTTCTTGCTTTGAAAGGCTCCCGCTGGGGCTCCGGTCCAGCGCGCCGCGCCGGCCACGCGGAAGAGGTGGTTGCCAAAATTTTCCCCGAGATGGCCCAAGACGGCCTCCAATACGGCCAAGATGGCCTCCAGGTTCGCCCACGATGGTCAAAGATGGCCTCGAAGACGGCCCACGAGAGTCCAAGACAGCCCCAGACAGCCTCAAGACGGCCCCAAGACGGCCCCCAAGAGGGCCCCAAAACGGCCCAAGGGGCCTCCAAGACGCCCAAGATGGCTTTCAATACGGCCCTGGAGCACCCCAGGAGGGCTCCAAGTCTGCCCAGAGAGGCCCGAAGACGGCTTCCGACGGCGTCAGACGGGCCAGAAACCCAGCGAGACGGCCCAAGATGGCCAAAGATGGTCCAAGACAATACGATGGCCCGAGACGGCCCAAAGAGGCCCCCAAGAGGCCTCTTAAACAGTTCACACAGCCTCCAAGAGGGCCTCCAGGAGGGCTCGAAGAGCCCCAAATCATGCATTTCAGATGTTTGAAAGATTTGGGCATTTGCTTCGTTTCGGCCTTCCGACGGCCCGAGACGGCCAAAAGAGCCCCCAAAGATCGCCCCAAGATCGCCCAAGAGGCATCCAAGATGGCCCTAGAACGGTTCAAGAGACCCCCAAGTCGGCCCCAAGAGGGCCCCAAGAGGGCCCCAAGACGGCCCAAGAGGGCTCCAAGACGCCCAAGATGGCTTTCAAGACGGCCCTGGAGCACCCCTAGAGGGCCCCAAGTCGGCCCAGAGAGGCCCCCAAGACGGCTTCCGACGGCGTCAGACAGGCCAGGAGGCCACCAAGACGGCCCAGGATGGCTCCGAGATGGCCCAAGATGGGCCAGAAAGTCCCCAAGAGACCTCCAAGACGGGCCCAAGAGGCCTCCCGAAGAGGCCAACATCATGAAATTCTCCTTAGGCTGCTGAAGGATTTTGGCATTTGCTTCTTTAAGTCGAAAACAAGCTGGTAAGCTTAGGTATGCGTTACGCCTTAGGCGTTGCCATATCCCAGGCTTTGGCTCATATCGCATGAGCAAGAGAGCGAGACGAAGCATGGGATCTGGAGTATAGAGTAGGATGGGCATCGTCAATGGAAAGGATGTTTTCCGATCTCAGATGCAAGTAGTGCGCCTCGGTGAGGCACAGTCACATATTAGGCCGGGCCCGGCTTGAGCCAGGCACGGCAGCGGTACATGCTCGATTTATACCTCGCCTTTAACCTTCTCCGTTTAAAGTCGGAGGGGGAGGAGACGAGCAGGTACCGCACTTCTATTATGCGGAAAAAACAGTGCTAAGCAGCAGCGGCTGCCTACAAGGAAAGGGCGCGCGAGTAGCCTCGCTACCGGCGAGTTTCCTCGCTGCTAAAGCGCACCTGCCCGCGGGTTTCCCCGCTGGCTCGGGAGGCAGGGCCGTCCTGAGACGACCTGCCCGCCCTATACGGCGTATGTTTCTTCAGCTCGTGCTTGAAGGATTGCTGGCCGGCCATTACTTGTAGGAGCAACGCGCGGTCAATGCTACCTTTGGTATGACCATCGGCAGTCATATCCCGCGTGTCACACCATTGGACGCTTTCCACGATTCCACGTTCCATCATCTGGCGAATCCAGCTGATGTGCCCAAGCAGAGTACACTCTGTGGGCTTCTTCAGATCCTTGCTAGACAAAGATTTGAAGACAGACTCGGCATCAATAGTCAGAGTGACTTTGATACATAGACCACCCATTTCCAATATGTTCTTCAACTGTGTGGGGGTCAATGGTCCCGAGTGTAGCTCGTGGAGCGTTACAATGGTCGGGTAGCAGTCTTCCAAGTTGTGGGCTGCTGCCAGTGTTTCCGCAGAGTAGCTCGAACGCACTTGCAGTCGATGAGACTTGCAGTATGCGTCCACCAGGTGCACGACGGGTTTCCCCGCTTGCGTGTGGCCACGCCTCAGCAGGTTAGCCCCGCGGATACCATAGCCTTTGACTTCGTCGTCTTCATCTCCGTTGAGACGACGATAGCCAGAATCGCTATGCAGGTCGACTTCTCCTGTTGGAGTCATAGCATGATACACGATCTTCTTCGGGCCTGCCTGCAATTTTCTGGTAACCGCGTTTAGTCGTCGTACCTGGATGTTTGTCGGTTCTTGGATACGTTGTAGTGAGACAACATAGACCATTAGCCATACCTGCGTGATCAACGCATAGGCTAGAGCGCCACGAAGACTGACGAACATATCAGAAATTGTCTTCGTCGCCTTGCTTTCAGGATCAGCTCCTGTGAGTTCTGGATGTGTGATAGGACGAAGCTGTTTGATGTATTCGTCCTGGTCGAGAGTGACGCTCCCATCATCGGTCTTGTTGTACCGAACAGCACAGTTCGTGTATGTGTGCTTGTTCAGTTTGCACTTCCCAAACGTATCTTCAACACACTTGACATACTTGTCGATAGCCTCTTCCTTCCCAGTCATATTGATGTCATCAACGTGCTTGGCTGTCAAGAGGTTTGGGCTCATCTCGAATTCTTCGTCGTATGAAGTAGGCTGTAGCCCAAAGCTCCTAGTGATGGACCTGAGCTTCAGCGAGAATGCCCTGGGAGCATCCTTCGTGCCCGTCCCCGGTTTCAGACACCGGAGACAATGCTTTGATTCGTCATATGACTCAAAGCCTGGCAGTGTGCGAAGGACAGCTGCAGATCCAGGTGGTAGTGTGAAACACACCACACGTTCTTTCTCGCCCGTTGCCGCGGCGAGCTCGCCATAGGTCAGTCCCTTCAAGAAAGCCATGTTGATGTCCAGGGAAGCGATGATCCAAGCTTTGTTGCATGCAGCAGAACTTGCGAGCAGTCTCTGGCTTGACCTCCTTGCCGTGCCAGAGAAGGTTTCGACATCAAAGGCTTCGAGGTCCATGAAGCCACGGAGTACCAAGCGTAACCGGATCGTCCTTTCCATTTCGCCCTTTTCGTTCTTGACAAACTTCCATTTGTATACGTAGCGTGACGTCATGATGTTAGACGCCTTGCTTAAGTCAGTCATCTGGAAGCATTTGTTGTCAAGCCAAGTCTTCAGTTCTGTGTAGAGGGCTTTGGAAACTTTGACCGGATTTGCTTGGATGTCGGCCTTCGTGAGTAGATCGTCTTCCTTGACGACCACGGCACGTTTGGAGGCAGCGCTAACGTATACTCGCATAGTTGTGACGCTGCTGTCATCCAACAGTCGGTGTTGCTGCTCGGACAGGACGACTTTGGACATGTCTGCAGTGAAGCAGAGCTCGATATACTTCCCGTGCTCATCGGAGTCCAGATCATATTTGCTATCCGGTTCCGTGGAGCATAAAGGAACGTAGTAAGAAGTGTCCATGTCGTATCCTGGCGGGTGACCCCGCTCCGGCAAGTGGCCTTGCACATCTTCACAGGTCGTAGAGACTAATACACACTGTGTGTCTGTCATGTATGTAGGAACTGTATGCATGACTTCCTCTGTGTCAGCTTCAAGGAGTGTTCTGTCATCCATCAGTTCAGCATACCACGACTTCAAGACAAAAGCATCCAGATCTTCTTCTGTCTCCTCTATGATGGTCGGGAGCCGACCATCGTTGTCCGTAGGAGGCTCCTCAGGAGCAGCTGCTGGAGGTGATTCGCTTGGTGGTGGACCATCAGCGAGTTCCTCAAACTTAGTGAGGTCTTGGTCAAACCCAGCAGACGGCTTCCTGGATTTAAGACACTGGATGATGCGTGAGTGTGTGGATCCTGTGATGTCATAGATGTTCAAGGCAGTGCCATCAGCTTCATAGTAATGAAACCCAGGGGTCACATCGTTATCATAGTGCACTAGTGTACAGCTGTCTGCATAGGGTGCGGCAGGCAGCTTCGTCAGGCTCTTGGCGAGTCGTACAGCAACAACGTTTTCAATACGAAAGTAGTTGCGTATGAGGTACTGAAGAGCCAAGTGCACCTTAGGTGAAAGTCGGCTCGCAGCAGTCATCTGCAGCCGACCCTGTTTCGTTGGTAGATATCCGAAAGTCATGGCGGGTTTCCCCGCTGGCAGACCGGCAATAAAGGCCAATACTGTTCGAAGGGCCGTATTGTCCGATCCTATCTCGCGGACCATAAGTGCTTCGATGTACAGTGTGTGTCGTGTGTCAGGATACTGTACTCGTACTTCGCGATTGCCGACCTTCACGATGACCTGGCCTCGGTCAGGTTCGTTGCGGATGACCGGGTATGGACCACTCCATCCACCCCAGTCGTCTTTCGTGGTGGTCGGGCGATGATAGTCCACGAGATCTCCCTCTTTATAGTGAAATTCACCCGTAGCAGTAGTCTTTGTACGGAGAGCCCTGTTCGTCTTGGCAACCGCAGTGGCCTGCGTGATTGCCTCCAGACTAACCCTCCTGATTGTTTCCTCCCTTGAGTGATCTGATGATTCAGTGGGCTGATCATGATCCAAGACAGGGAAATCAGGAAGCATAGCTGGCTGTCTACCATACAGCGCATTGTACGGAGACACTTCATTGTAGAAGGTAAATGCGTTGCTGGCAAACAAGGCTTCATGTAAGAGACGAGTGAAATTGAGAGGGATATTTAATCTATTCAATTCTTCTCCCATCACGTGTAGGAGGTGTCGCAGGATGCCGTTCCTAGCTTCGATAGTTGTAGCGTGTTGGCCACGCGCTCGAATACGAAGCTCTGTTCCCTTAGCCTTAAGGATGGCCTTTGCTGTATCATTATTCAGTGCTCCTTCCCCATCGGAGTATAAGATTTTAGCAGGGCCATGCTGCATCCAAGTCGTATGATAGGCATCGAGAACAGTATGCATGGCTTTATCAGGAATCTCTGTGCCAGCTGCCCAGCGAATACAACGGTCGATGATGTGAAAGACAATATGTTCCTGTTTATAAAAGAAAAGATCACATTCGACTTCCTCGTTGAAACGTCCTGGCAGTGACACAGAAGGCATCACCGTGTTGCCTGGTTTGTCCCAGGCTCGACATTCTCTACACGAGTCACAAATGCCTTTGATCAGACTCAAACGGGTTTCACCCAGACCAACCTTGGTTAGAATCATCCGCATTTTTGGCTCCTTGGCATGAAACCATCTCAGGTGGAGTTTGCGGAGTTCTCGCTGCACTACAGCTGGGTCGAAGCTGCGCAGGTTTTGGAGGCTGAGCTGAACGTCGAAGCGAGTCCAATCAGGGAGCCTTGGCCTTGGCCTCGGCTCTGCTTGAGGCTGCGGCGGTGGTGGAGGATCTCCTCCCTCCATGCGTCCGCGCCTTGCTGCAACTTGTGGCAGTCTACGGTGATCGTCAGAGCTGCCAGCGCCACTGTTGCCACCATTAGCCCCGTCGGCTCTGGTGATGTCATGGCTGCTGGCGCCTGCGGTTGGATCGCCCTCACCAGGCCGTGGCGGCCTAGGCGCGCGTATGCGCGCTCTCGCGGCCGGCGCCGCTTTTGCGGCTGGCGCCGCTTCTGCGGCTGGAGCCGCTTCCGCGGCTGGCGCCGCAGGAGCGGCTTGCCCCGCCGGGCGCGGCTGGCCAAAGTTATCTGGCAGCTTCCATTTTTCGGCGAATCTGCATTGGCCAGATATCTTGGTGTGGTGAGGATTGCTCTTCTGATATTCCTTCTTACAGCTTGGACAGTCCCAGTAATACGGTTCAACATCATACCACCGACACATCTTCGGATCCCTACTGTGCTTTGGTGATTGCTTGTAGTTGTTGTCCACACAGCCAGGGCACCCAAGACCGCCAGGTGGTGGTCGCCAGATTTCTCCGTTTGGGTGTCTCCGGATTGTTGGGTCGTCCAAGTCGTAGCCAGCACTGTTTGTTACGAACGCATAGCTGCGTTCACGATTCGCGAATGGATCGCGACCGTAAGCAAACAGGTCTTTGGCGATTTGCACCGCATCAACGATCAATGACTGCATTCTGTAGGTATACTGTGCCGCCCTTGCTAGCTCTTTGTTACAAGCATTGGCGTGCACATGATTTCCTGGACAACGCTTGCCTCTGAAAGGTGCCAACAACTCTTCTTTATTTGCCATTATCTGTGTTGGCTTGCGGATGTATTGTCCAAATGAATCTTTGAGACCAGTCGTGCACTGATCAATAATCGTTTGGCAAGTGACCTTGCGTTGTGCCAGTTCCTTCCATGGCTGGATCTCATCCACCCACGTGCCCATTGGTTGTTCCCTGAGAAAGAAACGTCTTAGGTCGTCTTGTAATAGAGCAACTGTTCCACAGAACGTGATGTGAGGCAGGTCCTCTTTGTGGTGTTTAAGCCACGTATCATGATTGACCTGCGCGTTGAAGTAGGAAGGGAGTCCAGTAGTTCTGCAACTTGGCTGCAGAATCGTGATCTTGACAAAGCAAGTCTTGAGGTAGTGGAGGACTGCTCTTTGTACTTCCGAGTTTCCAAGGTCAACCATAGATATCTTGTCAAGGTTCCCGCCTGACGAGAGTCCCCTCTTGAAGGCTAATATGGATATACCACCCTTGCCCCCACATAATTCAAGCATGTCCACTTGATTGTTTCTGCCGTAGCATAACGACTGGACTATCGAGAAGACATCGGCATGTGAGTCAGCGGGTTGCCCCGCCGGTAACATCATGAAGATGTCCTCTGATTCGCTGTCCGAGTCCGAGTCGTCAAGAGGAACGTCGTTGAAATATGTGGAGCAGTCAAGCCCTTTGAGGTCCTCTCCACAGTCGTCGTTACCGTCTTCCACTTTCTTCGGGACTTTCTTCGGTTTGATGCCGGCTTCTTTGTCAGCTTTCTGCTTTTCTTTCTGTTTTATCCTGGCATCAGTGGGCAACGCAGTTTCCGCGGAGAGATCCGCTGCGGAGGAATCCGCTGTAAAATCAGGAAATGGCGGAATTTCAGGAAGGTTGTTGGTGGGTCGCGTTTGGCAACGCTCAATCGAAGGGGGAGGAGATCGATCGTCGTCGACGATCGTCACACGCTTTGGGCGTGGCCTCCGCGACTCACCATTGCCATGAAGAACTGGAGCCGGAGGCTCCCAGTATAGCCGAGTACTGATGTTTGTAACCCCATCAGGTAATGGAGCTACATAATTGTACCCAGTTGGCTGATCCTGGATTCTAATGTCTTGAACGATCTTGTTCGTGTCCAGGTCGGTCGTGACCCTACGAACCACATGGTCCCATTGAGGGCCCTTCTGTGGACATTGAACGTAGTGTCTGACCTTTTTGTCAACGCGTGTACACACACTGAGGTGTACCGCACTCCGCTCATTCCTGATCATGTTGGCTTTATCGAGTTGATCAAGGAAGCGTGCAATAATAATAGCCAAAGTTTTATACCGAAACTCGGCACGTTGCTGATCTTGGCCATACCAATCCAAATCATGCTCCTTGTGTGATCCACAAGTACATTTCCATAAGTTTATCGGTATATGAGGACAAGATGTAGCAACTTGTATATAAGAACCACTGGGATGTTTACTGGATCGGTCAAACTTAATACCGAAATGACAGAGTCTGATTCGTATAACGCTTAGCTTCAAATCTTCGATAACATCTTTGATCGGACCCTGTTTCCAGAAATACCCGGGTGGCCCCAGGATAACTATCTGCATTCTCAGAGCACGCGCTTTGATCAGGAGATTTTGTATACGTTGATAATGTGGTCCCGCCCTCTTTCCTGGAGTACGAACGTACCAATCAGAGGGTGTGGCCACCCACAACATATTGTAGTCTCCTGCCAACAAATTTCCCAAATACTGTGTTCCAGTTGAAGTCATTACCTCATTATGGGTAATCCGGTCGCATATATATCCACGGGTTCGGAGTTCAGCGCAAGCTGTGCGAATATCTTCGATGACGAGGCATTTTGAATGATATTTTTCTTCTCGGGCCTCAGCGCGGCCAACGTATGTCGCGAGGAGGCCGGTATTCGGCTTCTCTTCGCAAGCGAGCGCCGCCGGCGCGCCCGCCTGCCCCCGTCAGAGGGGCATGCTGTTAGCGGATGGCTCCGCAGGAGTCACTGGTGCGGCTACGCTCACAGTCTCCACGCGGGTTGGCCCCGCAGAGTCCGACGAACCTCCGCCCGTGCAGCTTGGTGGTGGTGGCGGTGTCGCGGGTGACCCCGCTTGGTTCTCAGGCGTCCACTTATTCACCGCCTCCTGGACTGCCCAGAATATCTTAGACTTCAGGGCATCCTTCATGTGTGGCCAGGTCCCTTCAGGACACTGTTGGCCTTCCCACCAGCTGTTCAGCGTCCTGTCCACGATCGCACGGGTCGTGTCTTCCAGGAGCTGCTTGTCGAGATACGGCTCGACAATGTAAGCATCAGTCGTAACGGTCAGGGACTGTCCCATTGCGGGTTGCCCCGCTGTGGTCTCGGCGGGTGGCCCCGCACTGATCCCGGCGGGTGACCCCGCATTGACGGAGTCCTCGTCGTTCTCCGTCTCGGTGTAGCCATCACGACTACTGCGGATTGTAAAGGTGTTCGTGACCGTCTGGCTTTTAGCCCCGTCATACAACCCGCATGGAATGGCTAGATGTCCTGAGGGGGTTTTCTTCGCCCTCAGGACCTTGGCGCCCTTCCCCAGCTTAAGAGTATAATCTCCGCTGGGGAAGATAACCTTCTGGAAGCCTGGCTTCAGCACGATGATTGTGTCACGTGCTTCCATGGCGCCCAGGCCCCAGATGGCTGGGAGGTTTGCACCTGAGCCCTCTGCGATGTTGGAAGCATACTCCTCGATGCGGGGGCTTGCCTCATTGGCATATTGCACCCCGATCTTGAAGTTGCCCATTTTCCGACAGATCGCAGCACCCTCACCGACACCGTTGATGTAGAGGGTTTTGCTCAGTGTGCATATGGCCGGTCTGTGATTGTACCTGGCCATAACCTCCTGGAAGGTTCGTGCTGTATTAGCTCCGATGATGTTCACGTTGGAGCCAATGTCTAGCATGAACGATATGCAGGGCATTCCGTCTTCGTCGGGGAAGAATGTCCCTGTCCGCGCCGCCAGAGCCATCGTACCATGGTCATCAGGATGGTACGTAATCTGTGAACCGAGCATGCCTTTCAGTAGGCGTTGTTCCAGCACCCACTGGCTCATTGTTAGCTCGGTGCACCATATTTGCTCATATTGGCGGCGCTCCTCCACGGTAATTGGTTCCTGTTCGAGAACCCAATAATTCGCAGAGAGTGTGGAGGTCCACTCACCTCCTGGCGGAAGCGTATCCGTGACGTCACGTGTGTAGGTCAGCCCTTCCGTGTTGATCATGAAGGTATTGTGGAATTGGGCTGCCTCCGCGCTCTCAGCACTGGCCCGGCTTCTAGCGCTTACCGGACTCTCTACACGTGAGGTTCTGGATCCGCCTCCGCTCCTGCCACTCCGCCTAATATTGGCCTCCATTGCCCTCAGGAATCCCGGATTCGGAGGTCCAATTGCGGGTGACCCCGCTTTGGCGGCAGGAGCCGCTTCGGCGGGTGGCCCCGCTGTGGCGGCGGGAGTCGCTTCGGCGGGTGACCCCGCTGCTGGGGGCCCCTGTGCTCGAAGCGTAGGCAGGATCGGCATCTGGATGCCTTGCTCTGGCGCTGCGGCTCGAGCCTCTAGCGCCTCCACTGCTTCCCGCAGTCGACGCAGTTCCCGAGCATCCACCACGTATCTTTCCTGCTGGCGCGCCTGTTCCGACTCAGCGTCGCGCTGTCCAGCATACGGAAAGTGTGCTGTGATTATGCCCGGCCCACGACATACAGCGCAGGGTGCCTCGTTTGGCGCACCTGGTCGCTGATTGCGGACGTGCTGCTGTGCAACACGATCCCAGCATATATCGTGGAAGAAGTGCCCACACGCCAGTCTCCACACCGTGGTGCCCATCTCGTAGGGGTCCATACAGATTGGGCACTGTGTGAAGTTGTAGTCTGAAATGACTGGAGTAGGCACGTCAGGGCGTGTCCGAGCCTGACGCTCGAAGGTAGTTTCACCCTCCCGATATGGCGTCGGTGGTGGCAGTCTATCTGTCTGTTCAGCGGGTGGCCCCGCGCCTGCGGGTGTCCCCGCTTGGTTGTCACGCTCGATCCTTCTCTGGATCGCGCGCTGTTGGCGCAGCCTAGCGTTGTCCCGAGCCTGCTGCCTAGATGCCAGTATCGCTTGCTGCGTGTTGTGCACGTCGCGAATGTAATCTGGCATGCTGCCCAGAGCGGCTGGCACCGCGAGACCAGCTGGCTGAACTACGGTCTCGGGGTCCGTCGGCGTGGGCATGTAGGCGTAGTGCGGCATAGACTGCGCATCGACTGCTCGTGTATACTGCAAACGAAACATCTCATTGGCCAGATTTCGAGTGTATTCGTTTGCAGGTGGCCCCGCAATCATAGGAGTGTTATTCACCTGCGCGTAGTACTCCGGGTACATCGGCGCATCCATGGCCGGTGCCTCTGCTGGTCCATGATTATCCCATCCATATATTGGGTGTGATGCTATTCCTGGAATAAACACCTGTCGATATGGATTCGTGGGATCAGCATTTGGAGCGTCATCAGAAGTCCAGCTCCAGAGAGGCCGAAAGTCGCCATGGTTCGTAACATCTATGTTGCGGTTCCGCAACAGGCTGGGCACTCTATCAGCTTGTTGCTGCAAAAAGGTAGCCTGTGCTCTCAAGTTGGCTGCCCGACGTTCGTAGTCTGAACCTTGCTGTCCGTCAGCGGGTGGCCCCGCGTGTGCGGATGGCTCCGCAGGCGTTCGCTCGGCGGGTGTCCCCGCAGCCACTCCTCCTTCACTACCCCTCGGAGTGCCAAAGGGAGTGGTCGCCTGGAGTGCTGCTGCGAGCGCCGGATTTCCGCGAATCGCCTGGAGTCGTTGCCACAGGCTGTTCTCGCTCGTTTCAGACGGCGGAGTCCGAAACGGCGAGCCACCATCTGAGCCGCCCATAGGAGCAAACCTCGCAACTCCAGCTTGCTGTGGAGGGCGTTGTGGTTGTGGTCCTAGGACGCCTGGTGGCCCCGCAGGAGGGCGCAGGTTCCTCTGCTGTGCGTCTTGGATACCTGCATGCACCGCCCACGGGTCAGCACGGTATAGCTGATCGGTCAGTCCAGAAACGTCGGCTGATGTCAAATGGCTGTTGAGAGCGTGGACCCAGGACTGCTGGTCCGGCCTCCAAGGAGATGCTACCGTCGCCACCGGTGTGACTACTTGCTGCCATGAACCGTCCGAGGTGCCTACCGCGGGTGTCCCCGCTCCTGCGGGTGGCCCCGCCTCAGGCATGACCTCGTCCTCCTGGGCATTCATCATGAGGACTGTCTGTGTGTCGTACGGTCGTGGAGCAACATCTTGCTCGGTCATGACCAAATTGAATGGACGACCGTCCGTCTTAGCCCAGCCCTTGAGGTACATGGCATGATCTTCCATTACCGCCACAGTTCTGTCACACATTTTAAGTGGCAGGTAGTCATCAGTGCGAATCCTGTCCGCGGGTTGGCCCCGCCTCCGCGTCTTGTCATAAAACAGCGGATTGGTCCAGGCTTCGCCGACCCGATACTTCGCAATGCTCACTATCTGGAGAATATGATCGGGCGGTATACGTCCATCGTGGCCCCGTGTCATGACTATGTCATTTGCTGATCTCCATAGAGAGAAGCCACTGGACAGCATCTTGTTGATGCTGCAGAATATGAGCACCTCCGAGTCAGGACGGATGCCCGATTGAATCCTCGGGTCGCCCGGGAGGTAGGGGCAGCCATGCACAAATTGGCGCCCCCCCTTCCTCTTCGGGTTGTCCTGTGCGAGGCATGACAGGCCATTAGCAAGGATGTCCTTGACATACTCCCACTGCGTCCCGTGGATGAAATATACTGGGTCGTCTGGTTCTTTCATCCATGTTGTGATCGGCTTGTACAGCGACTCGGGACAGTGGATGCCTGGACTGCTGTGGCCGTTCGTGGCTCTGATGAAGTACTGTGGCCTGCGTGCCGTTGGTCGAAACCTGGGAGGCAGCAGCATACTGTCATCAACGCACTTCATCTGGAGCCTGCCCTTCTGCATGCCGTGATGGTCAACCATCTCACAGCAGTTTAGCAGCACCCAATACACGAATGACGGGTGGGGCCTGCCTTTGATCAGCACCTCGTGCATTTCACGATAGTGCTTATACTGATCATTTTCAGTCCAGTTTGTCAGCAGATCATCAACGACAACCCAGCCGTCGTATGGATCAAAAGTGCTGACCTTTTCGAAGTATCGATTATGTTTGTCCTTGTAATATGGACTGTGGCGTAGAGCCGTTGAAAACCACATCGACACCTTGGTCATCTGCTCTTTACTCGGCAAGGTTGGATCCATGCCGTTCTGTGTCATGACCTTCAGGAGTGCTTCTTTATGCTGCGCAGCGCGTAGTGGCGGCCTGTCTCGCAGCATGTTTCCCACTTTCTGCTGTTCGCGCTCCCAGTCGTTGTGACACTTGAAATTACGACGAACCGGACAATTAATGACTTCATATCGGTCCGTGTCGTCTGGAGTGACTCGTGGGTTGATGGGCTGCCTCGGGCCTTTGTCTACAATGCCTTGCCAATACAACTTGCATTCCAAAGGAATGACCCTCAGAACAGACATTATTGGCTGCCCGCTTGCGGGTGACCCCGCTAGTGCAGCCGGCGGCGCTTTGGCGGGTGACCCCGCTAATGCAGCTGGCGCCGCTTTAACGGGTGGCCCTGCAGAACCTGCGGCTGACGAGGCAGCTCCTGCAGATGATTCCGCGCCAGGGTTCGGGCGACCTTTGTCAGCAGCTGCATCATCAGTCAGTTTCTGTTGGTCGCCAAACTCTTTGAGGACTCTGAAGCGTTCTTCTCTGGAGAGAGTGCCTTCTGCGGGTGTCCCCGCTGTTACGGCTGGCGCCGCTTTAGCGGGTGGCCCCGCAGAGCCCTTGTCCTCCTTAGCCTTGGCGGCCGCTTCTGCCCGCACCGACCTCATCCCAGCTTCGGGCTTCGGCTGCGCTTTCATTCGTGCCGAACCTGGTCGTGGTGCAAGGCGTGGCTGATGCAGTGTTGGAGTCCAGTCACCTCGGAACGCTGCCTTAGGCTTGTCGCGAGCTTCGTCCTTGACATCACCTTGGGTCGCCGGCGGCATCGGGGTCGATGGTCCAGCAAAAGCCTTCTTCCTCTCTGTCACGGACGGACCGGGAGGAGCTGCCGGCTTAGGATCGTCCGTCTTGGCAATCCCCCTGGCCTTCGCCCGCTCATGTGTGCCTTCGGGGCTCTTGGACGGTTGCCTTTTCGCAGGAGTCGGTGACGACGAGGAGTCGGCTTTAGGTCTTGGCGGTGGTCTGCTGCTCTTGCCTGGTCGTGGACCAGGAGGGTCTCTAGGAGGGCCTTCTGGCTGGCCATGATCATGGATGACCTGCCTCATCTGGTCGATGTCGGCAGTACCCTTTATGGCCAGCTTGTACTTGCCATTCTCATGGCGGTGGAGTACCCTCGTGCAGAACCACTTCTGCGCCGAAGAGCTGTAGTACCAGCAGGCGCTTCCGTCAGGGAATGGATTCTCTGAACCGTCTTCCGCCGCCCACTCTTCATTTAGCTCAGTGCGGTCAGTGCCGGCGGCGGACCCGGCAGCAGAGGCAACGTCTATCCACTCGTCCGCAGATCCAGCGGCTGGTGCTGCTTCTGCGGGTGACCCCGCTTCCTTGCTGGATTCTGCGGGTGACCCCGCTTCCTTACTGGATTCTGCGGGTGACCCCGCTTCCTTACTGGATTCTGCGGGTGACCCCGCTTCCTTATGGAATCGGCGGTTCCATTCCTTGAGGCGGTGGTCATTGGGAAGCTTTGCCCAATTTTCCTTGACGGTGTTGGCCACCTCTTCGGTCATAGGGACGCGATCGGCCTCTGTGATGCGCTTTCCTCCTCCAGGAACCTCTTTGTTCGGATCATGGACGTTACCCGCGTCGTCTCCATGAGACCAATTCCACGGGGTTTCTCCATGGTGAGGGCTCCTGGAGGGGCGGTCCATCGGACACCTGCGCATGTGGCCTTTGAAGGGCTCACACTGACATACTTGCTTTCTGTACGTTTTGCGGTCAGTGATGATCTCCTGCTTCTTCGCCCTTTTGTCCCAGGCCTCTGGCGTCTTGGTCTTGCCGCCCTTGGTACGGATTATCGCGCCAGTCTCGTCCCTTTTGGTACAGTATTCCTTAGAATACCAGTGCCGAAGAGTATCCATAGAGTAGCCGGGGTACCATCTGATGTACCAATCCGGCACCTGCTGAGCAGATACTCCAACGGAGTGCTCAGTGCTGTATGGATAGCCCGATTCATCATGCGTAGGGCGTCTAGGAGCTGAGCGGCTCCTTCCGCGGGCTGGCCCCGCTGACGCACTACCACGTGTCACTGGCCTTTGATCGTCATGCTCTGAGTCTCGGGGAGGCGACGGTCGCCTGTCCCTCTTGGCGTACCGCATGTCCTCCGAGTCCTCTGAGCTGTCCTGGACCATGAACACGTTTTGATACGGGCTTCTGAAGTATCCGATGTCATTTAACTGCTCCATCGAGAGGTCGTTAATGTTCATTTGATCGCAACCTTGCATGAATACATCCATAGACCAAGCGGGTGGCCCCGCTGTTGTGTCTAGCATCTCTTCGGCGGGTGACCCCGCTAGAGCTTGGAGTGCTGTAAGCATCTGAGATGCTGACATGTTCGAATCCAAGTATGGACGTAGACGGGCAACTCCTGGGTGCGACAGCAGTTCGTTCATCGTCATCTGCTGCTGTGCTGGCGCACTCAAGAGTCGGATTGCTTCTGAAACCTGCTCTTGGAGCATGTCGTTATAATCTTCTTCGGATTCTTCGGAGTCGGAATACGCGGGATGGCCCCGCATTTCGTCATCGGCGTCTCCCATCTCCGAGCCAGCCCACGACGGATTTGGCAGCAACGGCATGCCAATCACTTGTGGGGCCAGCGCGGCGGTGAGTTCTTCCTCTGTTGCCGGGACAGTCTCGGCTTCGGAGACCTCGTCACCGGCGGGTGGCCCCGCTGGAAGACCGAACCAAGCATTGTACGCAATCTCATCGACCTCGTCCCAGCCGTGGAACTCGTCGAAGAGGGTCACTGCGTAGTCTTCCAGGGCCACAGTTGCTTCAGCATAGCGGGCCATCACGTAATACGTGGAGGAGCCCGCAGCGGGAGCCGCTTCTGGATTGACGTAAAACTCGTAGTCAATGTAATCTATGTCATCCATAAAAGAATTTTGAGCCAAGTGTACGGATCCCTTTCCTTTCCCCTTCGGGCATTGATCGCGCAAATGCTCTGTGCTACCGCATGTATGACACTTCATAGTATTACCAGAAGCGTCCCTAGGGTTGCCCCTCCGCCCCTTTCCCTTACCGGAGGTCCGCCTGTGACCCCGACCTTTGCCTCCGATAAGAACTTCTTCAAAAGCCATATCAGTTAAGGACGTGAGGAAAGCAGTAATACCCCTACCATGCATACGGCGTCTGCGACCCCCTTTACCACGACCCTTTCCAAATTGTTTGAAATGTCGGCGTACTGCACGTCTCACCTTTCTGACTGGTTTCTTCATAAAGCGCCTCCAACGGCGTTTTGATTTGCGATAAGCCATAAAGGCGGCTTCCGCCCTTTGCTGTTCAGAAAGGTGAGTGTCATCCGCTGGATAGTCATTACCAGCAGAGACTATTCCATTGTGCTCATCGTCAGATGAGGTATCTGTGTCAGTGCCAGATTCAAACGGTGAGGGTGGCTGAGACCATTGAGCGGATGACTCCGCTTGGCCCCAGAGGGTTGTGCCCGAGGGCGGGCTTGCAGTGTAGGCGGCGCCTGGCGAGTAGTTCGACCAGGCGTTCGCCTCAGCTGCCTCTGCCGATGCCTGGCCGGTCTGCCCTAGAAGGGCAGTGGCCTCGTTGGGCATATCGGCTGGGTCAGCCCAGGGATTTGGCTCGCCAGGACCAGCGGGTGACCCCGCAGTCGTGGCGTAGACACCTGCATGTGAGTGGTGCCCTGTGAAGATACCCGCTATGTTACCAGGAGAGCGCTCGGCAACATGTCCGTAGTTCCTCATCCTGGTCAACAGCCTGTCATAGTCTGCTTGTGTTCGGGGCATCTGATGATTGAAGGGCTCAAGCAGGTGTTGGGCTCGTGACGCGCCAACGCCTAACGCTCTGAAGAGAATCAGCGTTAGGATCTGAAAGTTGGGGATGACAAAGCCAACAGAGTTAGCCTCGTCACGGGCCATCTCGAATCGAGCTAATACTGAGTCGATTCGCTCGCCCCTTTCGACGCGGAAGTCGATAAGGGCCGTGCCAGAGTTGAGCTGGCGCTCATCTTCCAGATTTTCAAATTTGGTGCTCAGTAAGTACAGTATGTAGGTTACTGCATCCGTTGGCTGTCCATTGACAGTTACACCATAATTGATGATCTGGGAGGGGACCTGCATGGCGATACGACGAGCCAGACCTTGAAGGCCTCGTTGTAGTGCTGCAGCTTGTTGTGGTGGTGTCATATTGCCGCTCGTTACGTTTAACCATGCATGTACTTCGCGAACATATTCGCGGAAAGGCGTAGTACCGGCAGGGTCCCATGTAGGGCCAGTAGTACGCGTGTCGTCCATCCCCTGCCGCATGTATCCCACAGCACATCCCATTATCACCCATAGAATGCCGAAGATAGTTATCTTGATCCAATGCATATGCATTTCGGCTTCGGTGATTGGTTTAGGCTGTGGTTTGTCAGGCTCTGGCGTGGTAGCCGTGAGGCGCCTGACCGGCACGGGATGCAGGTGGCCCCGCTGCGGGTAGCCCCGCAGGGTGACCACGTTCTCGATCGAGTTGCCGATTGGCATCTGGTGGAAGTCAGGAGTGAAGTAGCGCAGTGAAGTAGGAGAAAGCGTCTCGAGTTCGCGGGTGACCCCGCTAGCTCGATCGCGGACTGGCTCCGCTCCTCGCAGAGCCGGCGCAACATGGTATTCCACCGTGGTAGTAGTCCACCAAGTTGTGCCGTGGATTACTGGAATCAGAGCGAGAGCCAGCCACACGAGAGTGTAGCCAGCTCCGCTACCAAGTCGAAAACAAGCTGGTAAGCTTAGGTATGTGTCCGCCTTAGGCGCTTCCATATCCCAGGCTTTGGCTCATATCGCATGAGCAAGAGAGCGAGACGAAGCATGGGATCTGGAGTATAGAGTAGGATGGGCATCGTCAATGGAAAGGATGTTTTCCGATCTCAGATGCAAGTAGTGCGCCTCGGTGAGGCACAGTCACATATTAGGCCGGGCCCGGCTTGAGCCAGGCACGGCAGCGGTACATGCTCGATTTATACCTCGCCTTTAAACCTTCTCCGTTTAAAGTCTTTACGGCCTTCCGACGGCCCAAGACGGTCCAAGAGCCCTCAAAGATCGCCCCAAGATCGCCCAAGAGGCATCCAAGATGGCCCCAGAACGGTACCAGAGGAGGCCCCCAAGATGGCCCCAAGAGGACCCCAAGACGGCCCCAAGAGGGCCCCAAGACGGCCCAAGAGGCCTCCAAGACGCACAAGATGGCTTTCAAGACGACCCTAGAGCACCCCAAGAGGGCCCCGAGTCGGCCCAGAGAGGCCCCCAAGACGGCTTCCGACGGCGTCAAACGGGCCAGGAATACCTTCAGACGGCCAGAGAGGCCCCCAAGAAGCCCCCAAAGGCCCCCAAGAGGCCCCCAAAAGGCACAAGGAGGCCCCAAAGATGCCTCCAAGAGGTTGCTCCCCAGATGCCCCCTCCTCCTGCTCCTCCTCCTCTTCCTCCTCCTCCTCATCCTTCTCCTCATCCTCCTCCTCATTCTCCTCCTCCTCCTCATCATCCTCCTCCTGATCTTTCCCGCCACCCTCCCCCAAGTGCTCCCCGAAGGGTTTACACGGCGGCTGGGGGAACACATGGTCCGACAGCTTGGCAAAGCTCTTGCCACAGCACTCAGCCACATGGGCGATTCCAAGAGGAAGGGGGCGGCGGTGATTCGCCGTAGGCGTCTTCGATCAAAAACTCCTCTTCGTCGCACCACCGAACGTGTCGGTTGGGCGGGCGGGGCATTTCGCCTGAGACTTCCTCGCCACTTCTGATCCTGAAGCATAATACTTCCAAGATTTACCAAGCTGGAGGGCGAGTCATGTTAAGAATGTGGCTCCCCAAAGCGCCGCGCAAATCGGTATTAAACGGTTCCAACGGTTTGAGGCACGAAGTGCGGGTGGTTTTTCAAAATGCAACTCTCGCCCTGTTGACGCGCACATTCGTCTTCACTTGCCCTCACCGCTACAAGGATGGAGAGAATCTGGTATTCAAAATGTGACACTCGCTTTAGCGCCACGCACATGAGTCTGCGTGGAGGCGGCCGGGGAGGGCTTCAAAACCATTGGAACGCCAAATAAAGCAAATAAAGCAAGCTCAACAGTGAGATTTGCAGCCACAACCCACGCACACCAACCTGGCTGAGTGATAACGCTCCCCCGTGGCCTCCGGAGCCTCAGGAACTTCAATTTCTACGATATGTGGCCTCCAAGATGCCTAAGAATCGATCTACGCTTGCTCAAGCAGGGTTCCAATACGCACAGGAGTCCTCGAAGAAGACCAGGATAGGCTCAAGACTGCCCAATCGGCATCAAAAACGCCCCAAGGCGGCTCCAAGATGACCTCCGAGAGGGCCCCAAGAAGCAAACATCGTCCAAACTCCTTGGGAAACGTGTAAGTAGCACATGTTCACATGTGTGGTCTCAACAGCGTCCACGGAAGCTCAAGTGGCCCCCATGATCGCTCCAAGATGGCCCAAGACGGCCGAAGAGGGTCCCAAGACGGCCAAAGAGGCACCCAAAATGGCCCAAGCGAGCCCCAACAGGGCCCCAAGAAGGGCCCATCAAGAAAGGAAACACGAACTGACACTCCGAGCCCTTCGCCCCAAGAGGACCCCCGAGACCGCCAGCAGCCGCCCAAGGAACTCCCAAGAGGCCTGAAGAGGCCCCCAAGAGGCCCAGAAGAG
>CAUYUJ010000434.1:0-65000 GCA_963575745.1 Prorocentrum cordatum
TTCTCCGAAGGGCTTAATTAGGCGACCCGTCCTCCTCCTCCTCCTCCTCCTCCTCCTCCGTGTTTCGAGCTTGTTTCGGTGGACGATTCCCTCCGTGCGTTGCCCCCTGGTCGTGAGTTGCACATCGCGGGGGGGGGGGGTGGGCCTGTCGTAGTCACGACCTCAGGTTTCACACCGTCGCGCATGTCTGGTTCTGTTGTGCGTGTGGCATGTTTTTCTGTTTTGTGATGCAAGCAGCTTGTGGGGTTGGGTTAGTCTTACTTTGTGTTAGTCGTGCCCCCTTGCTCCTGCTACTCAGATCACATACCTTGACAGGCTCAGGAGGCCACAAAGGCTACGGGCCCCTAAAGGACTAATAGCCAGGGCCGAGGGACAGAGCAGGAGCAGGAGAGCACTGAAGGGGTTCCCTGTGTAGTAAGGGTGGTTGGACGATATCCAGGGACTCACTCACACTCCCTCACTCACTACTCAATCACTTCACTTCACAAAAGGATTCTCTTCCTTTCCTCCTTTCCCTTTTCCACCTCCAGACGCTCCGCTCCTCCATTACCTCTCCTCTCCTCCTCCCTCACCTCCTCCCTCCCCCCCCTCCTATCCTTCCTCCTTCCTCCCTTCCCTCTCGTCCTCCTCCTCCTCCCTCCTCCTCCCCGCCCTCCTACCTCGTCTTCCTCCTCCTCCACCTCCTCCTCCTCCTCCCTCCTCCTCTTTTTTTTAAGTTCCTCCTCCGCATCCTCTCTATCCTTCCTCCTCCTCCCCTCCTCGGGTTCTTCTTCTCTCGGACTACGGGTCCAGGGAGAAGAACGTTTGGCGTGCATCGCGCAGTTTGCCCCCTCGGCGCGGCCGAGCTTCGGAGGCCTTGCTCCATATCTCCTCATATCTGCTCCTCTCCTCCTCCTCCTCCCTCCTCCTCCTCCCATATCTTGTCTTTCCTCCTCCTCTCCTCCTCCTCCTCCGCATTCCTTTCCTCCTCCTCCCCTCCTTCCTCCTCCTCCTCCCCCCTCCATCCCCCAAAATTCAGGGGCAAAGTGCAGACACTTCCGCTTTGGCTTCGGGGGGGGGGAGGAGGGTGCGAAAAGCAGGGGGGCACTTCGCAGCTGCGGCTGCCATCACGCTGCGTCGCCTTACCGCCACGGGCGTGGGCACTTTTTTTGTCCGGCCACCGCCCCCGGGGCCTCCCGGCGGACACCTCGCAGGGGTCGCGGCGGAGGCTCCCGCTCTGCCTCTCCACCGCACCCTGGCTCTCGCCCCTCTCCTCCTCCTCCTCTCCCTCTCCTCCTCCCCTCCTCCTCTCCTCCTCCTTCCCTCTCCTCCTCCTCCATATCTTGCTCCTCCTCCTCCTCCTCCTCCTCCTCCTTGGGTTTCTTAACAAGCGTGGGGGGGTACCCCGCCGACGGGGGTCAGCCTCGCCTCGGCGTCGCGCCGCGACGGAGGTTCGGAGCGCCTTCGGCGCGCGGCGGCTGCCCGCGCTCCTCCTCCTCCTCCTCCTCCTCCTCCTTGGGTTTCTTAACAAGCGTGGGGGGGTACCCCGCCGACGGGGGTCAGCCTCGCCTCGGCGTCGCGCCGCGACGGAGGTTCGGAGCGCCTTCGGCGCGCGGCGGCTGCCCGCGGCGGGGGTCGACGTGGGGCCGTCGGCGGGGGTGACGCCCCCCCGACGCTGATGAAGAAGCTCGGAGCAGTCGCAAGTCGGGCAAGTCCCCCTACAGGGAGAATATTCAAGAATAGTCAAAAATTAGTCTGGGAACGATTTTTCGACTGTTTCTCTCCCAGGGCTCACGGGGGACCACGTCGGGGTCGCGGCAGAGGCTCCCATTTTGCTTCTCAACCGTCGTCGCAAGTCGGGCACGTCCCCCTACAGCGAGAATGCTCAAGAATTGTAAACAATTAGTCTGGGAACGATTTTTCGACTGCTTTAGAATAGTTTAGGACTATGTATGCGTTCTTGTTCGTCCAAAACCCACCTGTATGAGGAGGGCATGCTGACCTAAGCGCAGTCTCGTGATCCGCTCCGCGGCAAAGGGGAGATGCATGGCGTGGCAGTGGTGCAGCAGCGGCACCCTGGCTCACGACGGTCTCGGGGCCTTGCGCAGCCAGGTGCTGCCCCCAAGGGGTCCCTTTCTACTGGGGCTGGCGAGGAGGCAGACGTGGAGCTGCAGGCTGGCGAGGACGACCAGGCCCACCGCCAAGGTGGAGCTTGACGATCTCCTCGGCTCATTGCGAACAGAAGACTTCGCGAAGACCGTCGACACCAAGTTCCCGGGAGGTCAAGAAGGGGCTCGCGGCAGAAGTGTCGCAGCACAGCGAGAGCCTCGTGAAGG
Source organism: Prorocentrum cordatum (assembly GCA_963575745.1). Classification (NCBI taxonomy): domain Eukaryota; class Dinophyceae; order Prorocentrales; family Prorocentraceae; genus Prorocentrum; species Prorocentrum cordatum. The sequence continues at coordinate 2,316 of CAUYUJ010000434.1, forward strand.
CGGTGACCGCGTCAGGGGTGCAAGAGCGTTCAAGTAGAAGCAGAGCTCGCTGACTTTCGTCGGCCTCATTCCGAAACAGAGAAGCAGGCGTTCAAGGAGGAATTCGAGCGCATGCGTCATGCGACCTACATCTCCGAGGGCACCACCCCGATCAAGGATTGCGAGTCCATGGCAGAGAGGGACCGCGACCTTGACGGCACGATTATGGGCGCAAGCACGACGGCGAATGCGGCAAGGGACGAACTCGCGGCGCCCTCACCCCGCGGCTGGAGGAAACCACAATCACGTCGGAGCAGTGGAAGGCTGTTGGCCCCCATTCCCCGTCTCGTTGATTCACTCATCTGGGGCGGCTCTGCGACGTGAGGCAGCTCGACAGGCGCTCAAGGACTCCGGCAAGAACTGGAAGCAGCTCTCGACTGGCACGACGGAGGGTGGCACATCGCGGGTATTCGTGAGCTTGGACTGAGCACAGAAACAAGTCCGGACTGGACTGCAAACTACAGCAGTGGCGCAGGCGGCTCGTGAGCGGCACCCCGACAGTCGCCGTCGCCACGATCGTGGGAGCGTGCCCAGGTGCAGGTCGAAGGAAACCGAGATGGCAACTCACGGTCGCCATGGGACTTCTCAGTGGTCCAGGGGCAGAGTGTGGACGGAGATGCGCCGCTGGCGAACTTCGACGTTCGCTTGCACGTCGATCAAGTCGGGCACTGGTCGATTGAACGGCAAGTTGCAGCTTTGGCGCGAGGACTACCGCGACAGGCCAATGACGGACATCAGGACCACAACATGGAATCCAAGCGCGCTGCTTCATCGCAAACTGCAGCCTCGGCGAAGGAAGGGCGACGAGCTCTCAAGCAGTTCTGCAAGGACCAGGCGATCGCGCCGCTGCAGGAGGTGCACGGAACCCCAGAGCAGTTCACGCGTTTGCTTTACATGAGGAGGATGACCATGGCTTGCTTCCCATCGGTTCTTGCGCGCGACTTTGCGGCGTCGTGGTTCTTCTTTCCCGTCTTTGATTCGAGCAAGCTGCGCGGGCGTTGGTTGAGGGAGTGCTGAATTGATGCTTGGTCGGGGTCCAAAGGCCAACGGATCCCTATCAAGGCCCGAGGAACGACGATCGCCCCGACGCAATGCTGGTGGCATACAAGTCGGGCTTGACTCGTGCGCAGGTGGACTCAGTTACGTCTCGGATTGGTGCTGCGGCTGCTGTGGCAGTGGCACTGGGCGACTCCAGCTACCTCGCGACTGCCCCGATGCATGTCCACGCACCTGAGATTGGCAATGGGGCTGGTACTACTGCCGCGGCAAAGAGAGTCTGGAAACCTCTGGGTTGGCGGACTTGCGAGCGTGGTGTGGTAAAGCTGGGCCCTGAGTGCCCGACGCACTTAGGTGCGGACCAGAGACTCACGCCGTTGGACGAGGCATTCGCGAGTGCTCCTGGCTGGCTTCCGACCACGTGGAACCTCGCGGTCACGGCCCCGCTGCACCCGGAGAAGTCCCGCTCGCATGGGGGTATCGGATCCCGCGCCGACGCGTGTCGGCTTCGCGACCCGCTCCCGGCGGAAGCTGGGGGATTGGGCCATCCCGAGGCTGCGACGGGCTCCCAAGCGTAAGGTTGCTTCTGGACTGCCTTCTTTACGTTGCATATTCGGGGGACCTCGCTTGTCCCCAAAATTGTTGTCTTTTCGTGTGCCCGACGCGGGCCCCATGCGGACTCGACGCGGATTTGGCGTGGATGCGACGCGGATTCGACACGGATTCGACACGTATCCGACGAGTCCGACATGGATTCGACACGGATTCGACGCGGATAGGGTCGCGACAGGACAGCCAAGGTCCCCCGAGGATGCAATATAACCTTCTGTCCCATTCGGAGCTGCCGCCCTCCCCTCCCCACTGCCAAAAGGGACACGAGGCGGGCGCCCTCTGCGGGGAGCGCTCGTGCGGCCGGGAGCAAGCTCGCGGGCGCCAGTGCCCTGCCCCCAGGGGCTGAGCTGGCAACTGTCCCATGCATTTCCAGAGCGGTTCGTTTCAGTGATGTTGATCGGGCTAGGACGCTGTTCGTTTCCAAATACATGGCTTCGAAGTTCCTGGAAATATCGGCAGGGAATGCTGTTTCACTCTTGCGGCCCACGACTTCCAAGCGCAGGCGCGGGCAGATGCAGCCGCAGATTCAAGGCGACCGCCCGATCGGGGCTGAGTCGGAGTTGCCGGACTTGCCACCTCGGGTCGCATTCCAGGCCTCGGTGAAGCCCTCTGGCGAGCTCCGCACCTCTCAGAAGCCGGGCGAAGGCTGGCAAACCCGTGGGTGCTACAACGGAGCTCCGGGAACTTGTTTTTCCCCCTTTCGGGAAGCAGCCCGCTTACTATTTCGTGGGCTGAGCTTGGTTCCGGGAACATGTTTTTTCTCTATCCGGGAAGACCATTTCAGCAGCCACGGATTTGCCAGCCCTCGCCCAGCTTCCAGCTCTCGCTCGGGCATGAGCGGTTCTCCTCGAGCTCGTGGGGCCCGCGTCGGGGCGTCGCGAGAGGGGCGGCGCAATGCCGTCGCTCGGCGGGCGCAGAACCGCGCGCCCGCTCGCCTGCGGGCGTCGCGATTCGAGCTGCTGCTTGCGACGGGCGGGTGAGCGCTTGCGATCGGCGAGCAGGCGCGCCGAGGTGGTCTTTTCTGTTTGCTCCGTGTTTTGCCGATCGGCGCGGGCCCTCGCACCCCCCCCCTCCTCCTCCTCCTCCTGCCTCCTGCCTCCTGCCTCCTCCTCCTCCTCCTCCTCCTCCTGCCTCCTGCCTCCTGCCTCCTCCTCCTCCTCCTCTCCTCCTCCTCCTCCTCCTCCTCCTCCTCCTCCTCCTCCTCCTCCTCCTCCTCCCCCCCCTTGGAGTTGATCTTGGCTGCTTTGGGGGGCGCCTGCTTCGAGCAGGCGGGGCCTCCCTCATCATGGACGCCCCGTGGCAAGCGGTTGCAGCAGGCAGAGGTGCAGAGCCGGACCCCCCCCCGTGGTCCGCCCAATGTCGAGGCGCCGGAGAAAAAACGCCCACGAGACCAGCGCGGGTTTCTCCCCTGGGAGGAATTTTGTGAACGACATCATCATCTCGGGTGCGTCCGCCTGGATTGCCGTCGTGCACGAGCACGTCACCGCCGACCTCCCTGCTCTTCTCGTCCCAGACTTTGGCGACACCTTCCCCCCCCCCCCCCATCCTCGCCCGCTTCTGCATTTGGGAGATATTGCGTCGCAGCAGCTGTCCTCGATGCGCACTTAGTTCCGCGATGGCGAAGCGCGCTTTCGCTATGGCGAAGGTGCCGCTACAAGGCTTTCTTGATTGATCTGTGTGCGATCTGCGCAGGGGCCATGCAAGTCGACCCCGCGCCAGGATCCACGCGGACTCCTTCTGCGGACCCATGCGCCCGCGACATGCGGAGACAACGGAAGCAACATCTTGGATCCGAGGTGGGGCTTGTGCGGATGACGTCGGGGTCCGTGCTCGGGAACTCAGGGCGTTTTCGCGACTGTCGAGGGTCTTCGCTGCGGCGGGGTGTTTAGATGAGCTGGCCTCGCTTTGGACATCCCCGAGTGTCGTTTCGCCACCATCTCTGAGGTTTCCCCCTTCTCTCAAGCCAAAGGTCTCGCATGCGCCAGCCTAGCTCGTGCTGGAGTGGCGCGACATCCCTGTCGCCCCCTTTGCGGAGCATTTTGGCGCGCGAGTCGGTCCAGCTGTCATGGATGAGGAGTTGTTGGGGACGTTGTTTTTTCGGAAGTGGGTGGGCGTTGTAACCAGTCTGGCTGCGATCGCCGCTGCACCCTCTATGGTCTTGCACGCGCACACTGCTGGGGCGGCGCCAGAATCCTTGGGCGGCGCACACTGCAACTGCCGCCGTCCCCGGTACCTCAGGAGCAGATCATCCTTCGCCACTGGTCAAAGCTCCGACCTCTTGTAACCCGGGCGGAGTTGGATGCTGCCCTTCCAAGGTCGGCCCGCATAGCAGTCACCAGTTGAAGGGGGTTGCGGGCCCGACAGAAGGCTCAGGCGGAGCGCTCCTTGCCCATTCATGTGTGGCTGCGGCACCACCTCTAGCTGGTGGCCCCAGTGTTTGGACGCAGCTGCGTGTACCTCCTCGGCATCCCCGCGCTGGCCTGCACCGTCTGAGCGGGCCCTTTCTTTTTCTTCTCGCGTTTTTTTCTCTTTCGCTTTCGTGCCCCAATTCGCCTCCAGTGCTCCCCGCCGCTCGCTTCGACTGGCGTCTGACCATCTTGCACCGCCTGGCACCCGCGGTCTTCAAATGTCTGGTTGCGGGGGCATTGGTTCCAAGCAGTGTGGCAGCGACGGCCTTTTGCACAAGTCTTGACCGATGCGAGCTTGCGGGTTTCCTTGGCGACGGCGGTGAAGGCTTTGGGCGAGTCGCAACGTGGAGACTCGCGGATCCCTGTCCAACGGGTTTTACAACTCTCCTCTGAAACACACGCTTCCGCGACGTAGCGGCGCCCCCGGACATCCCATTTCAATATTCGCGTCGGAACTGGCGGCTTAAATTATTCTTCGGACACCGCAGACCGCATTTCTCGCGTCGTCGAACATTTGGGATTTGGGGGGCGGGCGAGGAGAACAACTTGCGTTTGATTTCGAGGATGGTTGCAGCCAGATGGTTTTCTTTCCAGTGAAAATATCATTCCGACTGTGGTCTCTCAAAAACTCTGGAAATGGATTGCTTGCTCGCTTTCGGCTCGTGCTGGCTCCAGTTGGCCCATGCTTCGCGATGGTCTGGCGAAGTGTCCCCCAGCGTGGCGGAGTTCCACTTTTAAGATTCTGGTGTGGAGTAGACGACAGACATGAGGATGACACAATGTGTTTGTGAATGTTTTTTTGGCTGCGACGTTGTTGCCAGTAATTTTCAGAGCTGTTGCTTGGGGGCGATTCTAGCGACCTGGCACCCGTCGATCCCGATCGACCGACACCTTGACCGCAGGCTGGCCCTAGCACGAAGCATGACAGATGATCAAAGGATGTTAGCCTGTCAACGTCTGGTGCTGGCTTTCTATACAGCTGCCTGCGGCAAGTCTCGCCACTGTGCCAGCCCAGCATTATGGGTGGCGAGTGTTCGAGGTGGCACGGGTGACCGTAATGTCACGTGTGACATGTCGTGCACTTTGGTTTGGGATAGCCGTGATGCTGATGATGATGATGGTGATGGTGATGGTGATGGTGGTTGTGGTGATGATGGTGGTGATGGTGGTGATGGTGATGGTGATGGTGGTGGTGATGGTGATGGTGATGGTGATGATGATGAGGAGGATGATGATCATGATGATGATGGTGATGACGGTGATGACGATGATGGTGCATGATGATGTTAATTCCGATGGTGATGTTGATGATGCTGATGATGATCATGATGGTGATGTTGTTGATGATGATGATGATGATGAAGATGATGATGATGATGATGATGATGATGATGATGATGATGATGATGATGATGATGATGATGATGAGGATGATGAGGCTGATGATGAGGATAAGGATGAGGATGAGGATGAGGAGGGTGAGGAGGAGGAAGAGGAGGAGGAGGAGGTGGAGGAGGTAGGGGAGGACGAGGAAGAGAAGGAGGATAAGAAGGAGGAGGAGGAGGAGGAGGAGGAGGAGGAGGCGCAGCAGGAGCAGGAGGAGTAGTAGGCGGAGTCAGAGATCAGCCCCCTCAACGGAGACTCCAGTGGGTACCCCCCCGAGATCCGGCGTCGCCGTTTCTGGTTTTCTCGGGGGTGCACCAAGTCTTCGCAAGATCTTTCGTCGCCGTTTTTTCTCTGGGGTTACTCGGCTTCTTTGGGGCACAGGCTGCCGATCAAGGGAATTGATAAACGGAAGTAAACATTATGAAATCAAATACGCAACCGCTGATTCGCAACAGAAGTCACGAAAACGCGACATTTGCATATTGCAAGCGCGGAATTGATTCACGCACGGCGAAGTCGAAGGGGCGGCGCGCGTGTTTTCTTTCAATGTCTCGAGGCATGCGATTTGCATTGTCGTCTGATGCGCAATGAAAGCAATACGCCACCACATGCCATACGTCGTTTTTTTTGTTCTGTTGTCCGGTATGTGGTTTGGCGTGTGGTCGTCGTTGTTTTTTTGAAGAGGTTCACTGAATGTTTGAGTTGTTTGACCGTTTTTTTTGTCGGGGTGGATTTGTGTAGGGCGAGTCACGTCACCTCTTCCCGGTGACACTTGGCAAGTGTGCAGGAATTCGATGCTCTTCGCTGGTCTATAGGAAGAGAAAGGCCGTCACACGTGACACTTTTCGTCTTCACTATTGAGGAGCTCTTGTGGAGCTCGTTTGGGCCGTCTTGTGCCCGTCGTGGCCTCCTGTGAGGCAGCTTTGGGGGTTCTTTGGGGCCCTTTGGGGCCGTCTCGGGGCTCTCTAGGGCCGTCTCGGGGCCCTCTTGCGGGTATGGTGCGTGCCTGAGGCCCGTCGTGGGCCCGTATGAGCGCCGTCTTGGGCCGTCCAAGGGCCTTCTGTGGCCGTCCTGGGTCTCACGGGAGGCCCTCGTGGGCCGTCTTGGGGCCGTTTTGGATGCCTTTTGGGCCTTCGTGGGGTCCTCGTGGGCCATCTTTGGACCCTCGTGGGGGCCTCTTCGGCCGTCTTGCGGCCATCATGCAGGCTTCTTGGGCCGTCTTGAATTGACGGAAGCCAGAAAAGGCGAAAATGCGAAATTCATGTTAGAACCAATGGGAGATCGATGATTGTGGCTTCTTCGGGCCTTGTTGGAGGTTCTCTCGGGGCCCCTTTGGGCCCTCTTGGAGACATCTTGGACCGTCTGGAGGCCACATTCGGCCGCCTTGGGGCCATCTTGGCCCGTCTTCGAGGCATATTGCACCATCGTTGTTGCCTTGGTTGCCCGTCTGGGCTGCCCTGGAAGCCTGGGACGCGACCGCAGAGTTGTTTTACAAGGGATCGTGGCCTCGCGAGCGCAGATCCTTTGTTTTTGTTCCAGGGATCGTGGCCTCGGGAGCAGGGGTGATGCATTCAGCTGTCTGCGACGTGATGGGGGGGCCTATTATTATTCTAGCGCGCCCACATCGTGCAGGCACGGTTGCAGAGATATGCAGGCACGGCTGCAGAGATATGCCACGCTCGTCGGGGTGCATTATTTGTTATCCCCTTTGACGTGCGTGCGGGAGCTGCCAGGGCGCAGCTTCTACTGCAAAGCGGTACTGAGGACAAATGGGTCACGTTGGCTCTACGCGCGCGGAGTGGGGAGGAGGAGGAGGAGGAGGCGGAGGAGGAGGAGGAAGAGAGGCGGAGGCGGAGGAGGCGAGGCGATGGTGATGATGATGGGTGGATGATGGCGAGCAGCTACACGAGGAGGATACCAGGGAGGAGAACAAGAGGAGGAGGAGGAGGAGAGGAGAGGAGGGAGGAGAGGAGGGGGAGGAGGAGGAGGAGGAGGAGGGGGAGGAGGAGGAGGAGGAGAGGAGGAGGAGGAGGAGGGGGAGGAGGAGGAGGAGGAGGAGGAGGAGGAGGAGGAGGAGGAGGAGGCAGAAGAGGCGGAAGGGGAGCCGCTGAGCTTTCTCCCCCCGCGCATCCGCGCGGCAGGCGCAGCCGCACCTCAACGGCCACCTGGGCACAGTCGCAGGGCGGGCGGCGACGACGACGAAGCGGCGGCGGCCATGACGAAAGAACGGCACGACGACGGCCGCTGTGATGGCAGCGGCGACGGCGGTGACGCCGACGACGACAGCGACGACGAGGATTCGACTCCCCGGTTCCCCTGGGATGGAGTTGCCACGGCGAAGGACTAGTGGCCACGGTTGGTGAAGGCGGCGGGTTTTGACGGTCGGGCCCCCGCTCTGCTTCTCCCCCGCTCCTCCTCCTCCTCCTCCGCCTCCTCCTTCCCACCTTCTTCTCCTCCGTCGCTGGGCGGGCCGCCTCTGCTTCTCCTCTCCTCCATTCCTTTTCCGTAAAGGTATGATACCAAAGAAAAAAAACCGATCATAATCTTTTTAGGGCTATTGGGCTATAGGGCTATATGGGCTATGTGGCTATACGGCTACAAGGCTATAGGGCTATAGGGCTATAAGGCTATAGGGCTATTAGGGCTATAGGGCTATAGGGCTATAGGGCTATGTGGCTATAGGGCTATGAGACGATAGAGCACCCGGGCACCCAGGCACCCAGGCACCCCCGGGCACCTCCGGACACCCCAGGGCATTTCCGGGCACCCCTGGGCACCTCCGGGCACCACCGGGCACCTTTGGGCACCCCTGGGCACCCGGGCACCCGGGCCCGCCGCCGAAATCGGCGGCACATTTCACCTAACCATATGAGTCCGCTAGGACCCCTACAGAGGCAAGCTCTAATTGGGGAATCTCTTCCCTGTCGCACCCCGAGGCTGGTCGAAAAGGTGGGCCGGGCGTTTCGCCTGAGATTTCTCACCGCTGATGACCTTGATGCTTCAAACTGACAACAGCTTCACAGATGGGGGGCGGGTCGCTTCCAACATGTGGCTCTCGCCTTAGCGCCGCGTGCATTGGTTGAACAAATTTGCAAGAGCTTCACGGATTGAGGGCGGGTCGTTTTCACAATGTGGTCCCCCCCTAGCGCTGCGCATATTCGTTTCATACGCTTGCAAGAGCATATGGATTGAGGGCGGCTTGTTTGCAAAGTGTGGCTCTCGCCTTCGCGCCGCGCACACTCGCTTCAAACATGTGCAAGCGCTTCACGGATTGAGGGTGGCTCGTTTCAAAATGTGGTTCTCGCCTTAGCGTCGCGCACATTCGTTTTGAACACTTCCGCGAGCATCACGGATTGAGGGCGGCTCGTTAAAAAAATGGTTCTCGCCTTCGCGCTGAGCACATTCTGTTCAAACATTGCAAGAACTTCACGGATTGAGGGCGGGTCCTTTTCAAAATGTGGTTCTCGTTTTAGCGTCGTGCACACTTGTTTTAAGCATTTGCAAGAGTTTCATGGGTTCTCATGGTTAACGTACCATGACTTGTGTTTTGGAGCGATTCAGGATTGCCAGGGCGCAACAGTTACGTTGACTCGCAGTGTTGAAGTCCCAGGAACGGTGTTCTGACACGATTCAGGATCGCCAAGACGCGACAGTCAGATTAACTCGTGGCGTTGAAGTCCTGAGAAGGCGTTCTGGCACGATTCGATATGTTCACGCGGTTGTCCCCCAGCAGAGCAACTCCCCCAGTGGGATTGATTTCTTGTAGGGGCCTACGAAGAGGGATCTTGGAGGGAGGGTGCCTTTCAACATCGTTGATGCGTCCTGGGTTTACACTGGTCCTCCTCCTCCTCCTCCTCCTCCTCCTCCTCCTCCTCCCCCTCCTCCTCCCCCCCCCTCCTCCCCTCCTCCTCCTCCTCCTCCCCTCCTCCCCCTCCTCCTCCTCCTCCTCCTCCTCCTCCTCCTCCTCCTCCTCCTCCTCCTCCTCCTCCTCCGTCGCGGGGTGGGCCGGAGGGCCCGGCCCTCCCCCCCTTGAACGTTGCTGCTGCTCCTCGTAGCTCCGGGGCACCCGCTGCCTGCCTCTTCCCGGACCTCCGCAGGCTTGCGGGGCCCTCTTCGGGGGGGCGGCACCCCAACGTGTGCTGTCAGGGGCGGAAGAAGGACGTACGTGTACATGAATTGACGGGCCTGTTTTCCACCACCACCACCATAAGTTGAAGGGGGGAAGGAGGAGGACGACGACGACGAGGAGGAGGAGGACGACGAGGAGCAGGAGGGGGAGGAGGACCCCCTCCCCCTCCAACTTATGGTGGTGGTGGCGGAAAACATGCCCATCATGAATCCGCGCTGCTTTCGAGAGTGCGCATTGCGCAAGGGTTCGTATCACGCGGCCAGTCTCGCGGATGGAGGGGCCGGGTTCATGTACACAGCTGGGCGCGTGCGCCTCTTGTCGACTCCCTGTGCTCATGCTGTGTGCGCGTCGCCCGCCCAGGAGCGACGCACACACCGAGAAGCTCAGCTGGCCCCGCGCTCCCAGGCTCCATGTCCTCGGACAGATCGGCGTCATCCCAACATACTAATACTCTGTTTGCGTCGCACCCCCCAGGGGCGACGCACACACCGAGAAATCTTGTAGTGCATGCGTCGTGGCGGGCGCTCTCTGGCCACACCGCTCGGGAGACGATCTGCTCCAAGGTGGGTGTACGTTCTAGGTTCGGGTCGGGCGCGCGCCTCCAATGAGAACACATAGTGATAGTATGTCTTTGTGCGTCCCATCTGGGGGACTTGTCCCTGGCGTCCCTGGAAGTCCCGACCCTTTCCCCTGGACTGGCTTCTCATGCTGAGTCGTTGTTTGACGGTCCCGAGGCCCGGCAAACGGGCAAAGCCTCCCGTCCGGATCTTGTTTGTTAACGACGCGATCATGTTTGGGTCTGGGGGGCTCATGGGGGCCCCTGAGCCCAGGACGCCCCCGAGACTCCATGGGGTCCTCGGAGACAGCTGCTCGGCGGCCGCGCCGGACGTGTCTCCCGTGGCCTTAAAAAAGAATTCGGGCGCCGCTCCTGGGCCCGGGGCCACCCCGGGGGCAGGTTGGTTGGTGGCCTGATGTGGCCCGGGGGACGGGTCGGGGTCCAGGGGCTGACGGCTCGACGAGGTTGAGTCCCCAGACCCCCTCGCGTGGTGACAAAAATCACGACAGGAGGCTCTTCGCTGTTTTCGGCCTCCATGGGGCCCTTTTCCGGGCCCTGGGAGCGTCAAAAAACGGCTCGGGAGGAAACACCGGTCCCGGGGAAGGGGTCCAGACCTCTGGGGGTCGACGTTGTGAAAAAATCACGACGTCGGGGGCTTGGGTCTCCACTGCGCACAAGAGTGATCCCTCGCCGGAGTGACCGTTGGTGCTGGCTCATTGGGGTCCCCCGATCGCTGACCGCGAAGCGGTTGCAGCGGCTTGCGCGCCTGGATTTGGTCCCCCCGCGGCCCCCCAAAAGCCGCGCACCAAAGGTCACTCTTACCCAGAGTCACTCTTGCGGGTAGCCGACAGTCGTCGGAGGCAGCTCCTCCTCTCCCCTCCTTCATCTCCTTCCCTTTCACCTCCTGCCTGCTCTGCTGTTCGCATCCCCCCTTGCGCGTCATCTCCTCTGCTCCCTCCTGCTTCTTCCTGCCGCGCTCGCTACGGACCTCAGGCGCCCCTCCTTCCCAACTCCTCACGCGTTTACTTGACCAGTTACCCTCGTCTTTATTCCCCCCCTCGGACGCCTCCGCCTCGGCTCGACCCGACTGCGCGACCGATCCCGATCAATCATCTCATGCGGTTTGAGCGTGGGCGGCCTTGTTTGAAGACAGACGAGCACTCAGCAGGGTCGTGTATATCTGCGAAATGCTAGACAGCTTCTGCCTGCGACCTCCACCCGAAACTGCGAGGCAGGATCTTCAGGGATCACCGGCACACCTTGGGCCTGGCGGCCGCGGCATGCAGCCTTCACTCGTCGAAGCCACGAGGCGGGATCGCCGGGGAGCACGGGCACATTGTGGGCCTGGCGGCCGCGGCATGCCGGGCGTGCGAGACGGGTCGGGAGCCCTCTTCTTGGAGTCTGCAGCCCCAGCCTGTCGGATGGGGGCAAAAGGTTCTTGCTTCACCCCGTTTTTTCTCCTCCTCCTTCCGACCTCCTCCTCCTCCTCCTCCTCCTCCTCCTCCTCCCTCCTCCATCCTCCCTCCTCCCTCCTCCTCCTCCTCCTCCTCCTCCTCCTCCTCCTCCTCCTCCTCCTCCTCCTCCTCCTCCTCCTCCTCCTCTCTCAAGTGCCATCTCGGCTCAAGCCAGTTTGGCTCAAGCTCGCTCGAACCGCGGATGCCCTAGGCTGGACCACCAAAGTGTGTGCTTCCTTGAGTGCCGCCGAGTACATGAGTTTCTCGGTGGTGGATGCTGGGGACTTTTTGGCCACGCCGTGCCGAGCCTGGTTCTGGTGGAGCTGCTCCACAATCCCCTTCTCGATCTCCGGCATCTCCATGCCCATGCCGCACGGGTTGCCAGGAGGTGCGCCACTTCGAGGTCTCGCCTTCCTGGTCGTCGTTGCTGGCTTTTTCGCTACGTCGTGCTTGGCCCACTCGTGCAGTTCAGCTGGTCCTTGGAGGTGCGCCACCTCGAGGTCTCGCCTTCCTGGCCGTCGTTGCTGGCGTTTTCGCCACGTCGTGCTCCGCCCACTCGTGCAGTTCAGCTGGTCCTCGATCCTTCAGCTCCTGCACGTGCTGGGCGGGCTCCGTCCCATGGTGGTGCCGACAGGCTCGCGCACGACAGGGGGGCCGGCCCTGGGCGCGCCGCGCCGTGCCTGCTCTGCTGGGGGAAGCTCGGCTGGCCCTCGGGCCCTGGCCCCGGCCCCTGTCCCCCTTCCTGTGCAGATCGAGGAGGAGGAGGAGGAGGAGGAGGAGGCGGAGGAGGAGGAGGAGGAGGAGGAGGAGGAGGAGGAGGCAGAGGAGGAGGAGGAGGAGGAGGAGGAGGAGGACGACGACAACAACGACGACGACGACGACGACGGCGAGGACGACGAGGACGACGAGGACGACGAGGACGACGAGGCGGAGGAGGAGGAGGAGGAGGAGGAGGAGGAGGAGGAGGTCTGAGGTCGAGGTCGGCTCGGGGAGGGCGCCCTGGTTCGGGGAAGCGTGAGACTCGCGCAAGGCGGAACTCGGGTTTGCCGACGCTTTTTGACGGGCGCGTCCTGGAATGTTGACGGCCCAGTTGTCGTCGGATGCGCGCAGCGGGGGCTCGCGTCAAATTTCAGATTGGGCCTTGGGCCTGGCCTTTGTCCCCTTCCTGTACAGTCTCATGGCGCCAACATCGCAGAGCGGCTTTTCGTTCGGAAAACGATTGGATGGGCCCGGAGTGTCCTGGAGAACTTCTTTCCGGATTTCGAGGTGAATTTCGTGCGGATTTTTTGGGGGTCAGGCATATGAAGACCAAAACGAATACACGCGACAGTCACTTCGTTTTTCGCTCGCCGCTTCGGGCAAGAATCCACGCAGAAATCCGCGCAGAAATCCGCTGCAGCACGTCTGCAAGGCCGGTGCAATGAAGAGTCGGGCCGAGGTATGAGATCGAGGTCGGCTCGGGGAGTGTGCCCTGGAACTCTTCGCGTCTGTCGGATGTGCTGCGTCCTTGGCCGACGGAGGGTCCCGTGTTCTTGACAGATGTTCGTATGGCCTGCAGTCGGGGCCGATCAGAGAGGACGCGCGAGAAGACACAAGACCCTTCCGAGGGCAACACTGCCACAGGGATGCGCAAGGCGTGGGCCGCAAAACACAGGACACAAGGGTACCCTCGATTTGGCAGGTCGACCTACTTATCAGTCTCTTTGGCAGGGTGTGGACGGGTAACCCTCCCAAGGGCACCCTTGCGTCCTCAGATTTGTTCGGCAGTGCGCCGCTAGAAAAGCTTCAACGGGGGCATCCAAGGATCGTCCAAGGGTCTTGCGTCCTTACAGCGCGTCCTTACTACAGATTTTGACTATAGGTCCGACTGTACAGTCTGGGCACGTTCCGTCCCAGGGCGCTGCCGACCTAGGCAGGAGGAGGAGGACGAGGAGGAGGAGGAGGCTCGCCCTGGGCCGTGCGCCGCGCCGCTGCCTGCGCCCTCTTTGGCTCCGGGTGGCCTCGGCGCGACGTCTCCCCGCCGTGCTCCGCTTCCTCATCTTTCGTATGCAGCTCCTGGGAGGTCAAATTCTGATTTTGCCCTGGTCCGAAATCCGGCTTAATCCGGTTGAATCCCGCTCAATCCGGCTTAACATTGCTTAATCCAGCTTAATCCCGTTTCATCCGAGGCCCTCTCCAGCGTAACAGCCCCCCAATGGTCATAACAAGACCATCCACCCCCACCCCCAGTCACGTGCGGGGGGGGGGGGGCGGTGCCTTAGGGCCAGTTTTGCGTTTGGGCAGCACTTTGGTGATCGCGCCCCTCCTCCGACCATCCCTCCTCCTCGGCCTCGCCCGTCCTCGAGCCTCCTCCTCATCCTGCTTCCTTGTTTGCCCGTCCTCCAGGCGTTTCTTCCTCCTGTCCCCCCCCCCTCATCCTCCTCATTCATTCCTTCGTGCATCAGCATTGTCCGTCCTGCCGCTTTTCATTTATATGTTATCTCCGTTCTCCCTCCTTACCCCTATTCGCCTTTTGTCTTCCCGACGTCTCGTCGCGCAGCCTTTGCGCCTCAAGCAGTTCAGGTATTGCTGTTGTTTTAGGGTGTTCCCATGCCGCCGAAGAAGGCAGCCATCATTCCCGAGCGGAGAATGCTCGGCCGCTTGCTGCTCAACCAGGACCCGTTGCTTAGGTAATTCCCTCATTCGCGTTGGTTTCGTTGTGTTTTTTTATCGTGCTGTCTTCCTGCAGGTTCTGTTCAATGCCCATTATTTCCCTCCCCTCTTCTACCCCGTACGCCCTTTTCTCTCGCTGTTATGCGTATCGGGGGGAACTCGCAGCACCGCTGGGGGTGAAGCGGATGAGCATGTGTGTGTGTGGGGGGGGGAGGAGGAGGAGGGGGCAGAGGGGGCAGGACGGGGGGCAGTGGGAGGAGGAGAGGGAAGGAGGGACGAGGAGCGGGGAGCGAGGACGCGTGAGGATGGGGAGTGGAGGAATCGGGAGGAGGAAGAGGGATGTGAGAATGCCGAGGATTCGTAGGAAGCAGGGAACGAAGCTGCTCCTCCTCATCCTCCTCCTGCTCCTCCTGCTCCTGCTCCTCCTGCTCCTGCTTCTCCGTTTCCTCCTCCGCCTCCTCCTACTACTCCTCCTTTTCCTCCTCCCCCATCCCCCCCCCCCTCCTCCTGCACCGCCTCCTGCCCCTCCTCCTCCTCCTGCCCCTCCTCTTCCTGATCCTCCTCCCCCTCCTCATCCTGCGCCCTCTCCTCCTCCTCTCCCCCCTTAGCCTCCTCACCCCATGGTCGTCAAACTCCGTCTCATCGTCCCTCCTCCCCCCAGGGCCCCACCCCCGCCCCTCGCCAGGACGTCCAGACGGGATCGCCCCAGCAGGAGGTCATGAAGAAGCAGATGGAGCAGGTCCGCGACATCGCGCTCGCGATGATCAAGGACCGTCGGGGGCGGAGGATGAGAACAGGAATGGAGGGGGAGAAGGGCGGGGGTCGGGGGAGCAGGAGGAGGGATGAGGGCCGGCGCGGGGGAAGGATGATGCCGTCGTCAGCGACCGTCAGCCTCCGTCCCCCTCCTCCTCCTCCTTCTGCTGCTCCCCCTCCTCCTCCGCGCGCCGATCGGCCCATCCCTGCATGGGCCTTTGCCGTGCCAGGAGCCTGGCAAGATCGTGTACATGGAGGTGCAGGTCCAGAAGCCCTTGTCCGCGCTGGCCTCGACGCCCGCGAAGGGCAAGCGCAAGGGCGAGCAGTTCTTGCGGGAGCTGAACGAGTCGCCAGTCTTCGACTCCAACCAGGTGTCGACGTTGGCGGACATCCCGTCCGCGTGGATGATGGGCGTGTTCCGCAAGCACTCCAAGGTGGCCATCCCAGACCAGCAGGTCGACGGCATCTGCAGGTCCTCGGGCTCGGTGCTGAACCAGGTGACGGAGTACTTGACAGGCGCGCGTTGGCAGAGGGGATCGGACAGGTGAGGGGGGAGGCGCGCATGATGAAGGACGATGGGGAGGAGGATGAGGAGGAGGATGGGGAGGGCGTGGAGTACGAGGAGGAGGAGGAGGAGGAGAAGGGGGACCAGGAGCAGTGGCAGGGCGTGGCAGGTGATGAGGGGGGTGCTCTTATTCCACCTCCCGTGCCTCCTCCTCCTCGTCGTTCCCATCATCTTCGTCGTCGTCCTCGTCCTCCCCCTCAGTTGCCTTCCTCCTCTGTCTCCTCATCCTGCCTTCAGCCTCCTGCCTCCACCAACAACCTCTTTCCCGACCTCCTCCTTCTCTTCCTCCTGAGGACCCCTCCTGCATCCTGCTCCTCCTCCAGCCGCCTCGGCCTCCTCTGCCTTCTGCTACTTGTCCCCCATCCCTCGCTTCTTGCTCATCACGCCGCCCCTCCTCGTACCGCGCCTTCCCTCTTGGCCACGCAGCCCCCCCCCCCCCCCCCCCCCCCCCCCCCCCCCCCCCCCCCCCCCCCCCCCCCCCCCCCCCTTCATCTGGTGCCGCCTTGCCGTTGCCGCCGCCCTCGCACGCCCGTCGAGGATCATTGGGCGTCGGGGAAGGGTCGAGGGGTGCACAGGGGAGTGGTAAGGAGACGCCCCCCTCCTCCTTCTCGTCCTCCCACAGCTCCTCTTCCTCCCCCCCAGCTCCTCGCCCTCCTCAGTCGGCTTGTCACCATCCCCATCCTCCCCCCAGTACTTCTGCATTGTCCTCTTACTCCTCATCATCGCCTTCGCCCTCCTCAGTCCCCACCTCGCCCTCCTTCTCATCTCTCTCGCCCTCCAATCCTCCCCATGCTGCTGCGGCTGATCCATGTGTCCCCCCCGCCCTTCTGTCAGGCTTGCCGCCGACCTTCAAGATCTCTGGCGACATGCTCGCCAAAGACACCCTGGCGAAATTCCTTGGCAAGCTCATCTCGGACCGTGCGCTCATCAACAAGAACGGCGGGTTCTTCCAGCATGCGGTCTCGCCGTCTGGGGAGGTTGCGTTCGCGCCGCCGCACGCCGCCTTCCGCTACTTCCCGCCTCTCGATGATCAGGCGCTGGCTGGCCGTAACCTTACTCCGTCCTCTTCCTCTTCCACGCGGTCCCCACCTTGCCCTCCCCCCTCCTGGTCCTCCTCAAATTCCCGCCCTCCACATTCCCTTTCTCCTCCCCTTTCCATGTGGTCTTCCTTCCCCGTCCCCGTCCACCTTGTCACCCTCTCCGCCATCTTCTCCTCCCTCCGACCCGCCCCTTAACGTGGCCCCCCCCCCTCCAGCTGCCCCTGCGCCCAGATCACAGCTGTTCGATCAGAACGATGGGGTAAGGGGGGAGAGGAAACTCGGGAGCAGGTCGCGTTGTTCGGGGGGTAGGTGGCCTGATCGGTCGGGGCGGCGCAAACGCATCTCCGCTGAATGGGTGCCACGGGCGGTTCCAGCGAGAGGTCGTGGCACGTCGTCCTACGCGTTTGACCCCCCTCCCCGCCCGCCCCTCCCCCACGCGTTGCGTCGTCGCCCGTCGCCCGACCCAGGCGCCCAAGATCTTGGACATCATCCACGGCAAGACCTACGAGCTGGACGACCCGCTCCCAGCAGGCGCCGACGCCTCCCCCCCATCACCATCAGTATCCTCGCCCAGCTCACCCCTTCCTCCTCTCCTTATGTCGCCTTTCCACCGCGCGGACTACATGAGCTCTGGTTCCCTTCGTGTCCACTCCCCCGTTGACATGGTATCATTTCCGATTGGGGATATCGCGCCCACTTGTTCTCCCCCCTCGTGCACTGTGCACTTGTTGCTATCGCCCCGCCCTCCCCCCGCCGCCCCGCTCCGCCTTGTTCCGAGCTCTAGCGGGCACGCCGAGGCGAGGGTGGGGGCGTTTGGCGAGGGGTAGACAGGATCGGCAGGCAGGGCGGCATGATGGCGCGGCAGGTGCGGGTGGCAGGATGTGGAGGAAACGAGGTTGATGTCGGCGAGAGCGTCCTCCCCCCTGTTTGCCTCGGCCAGGCAAGGCGATCGAGTCGAACTACAGTTCGAACGCCGCGTTTGTGCACCTCATGGGGAATCGGTGCAAGGTCGTGTCGCTGTTCGCCAAGCAGGACCGCAAGATGAGCTCGGTGACCCACCTCAAGGACGAGGCCGAGAACTTCCTGAAGAGCGACGCCGCCAAGAGGGTGTCCGAGGTTTCCGCGGGCGTCAGCTTGCTCGAGGCGGCCCGCCGCAAGCGCCAGAAGCGTGGCAGTGCGGCGGCGGCTCCTTCGCCTGCGACGTCATCGCGCATGACCCGCCAGATGCCGCTGCTGCCCGCGCTCCAAATTAGAGGGCGTTCGAATTCTGGCGGTCGCCGCCCTCGGGGTTCACCAATCGCTGGTGATAGGTTTTTCACTGGGGGATGTCCGAGCTTCGTTGGGCATTTCGGCAGGGGGGGCGAATCTGGCATCTGGTCGCGCCTAGGCGCGGTCGCGGTGAAGCCGCGAGGATTTTGCAAGGAGGGTTGTGGTTTAGCAGAGGGGGTGCGAGCGGACAGCCCAGGTGGGAGGAGTGACGGTTGACTTGATGGGAGGGGATGCAGGCAGGTAGGATAAGGGTGGGGCCGAGGGCCAGGAGCGTGACGCTTCAGGTGGACCGACCTGGCGAAGCCGTCCCTTCTTGCACGCGGCTTCTCCCGTGGATGGGGTTGGCGAGTGCGATGAGGGATGGTGTCGACAGCTGCCCCGATAACGTCGTCTCAAAGCCAGCGCCAGATTCGCTTTTTATGGAATGCCCACCCCCCGTCTCCTAGCCTCGCCGCCCCTCCAGCAGCAGTCGGCTGGCGGCGACTCTTCGTAGGGGTGATCGGCTATGCTCGGATTGGAAAGCGCGCGTGGGACGTGCGGCGGGATAGAAACGCTTCTCCTTCGGTTGTTATGTGCCGCGGGCACGCGATGTCACCCGTGGGCTACATTTAAGTGGTGGGGCTGTTTTCGCGGGCCTGGAGTGGTTTGAGGTTTTCACGTCGTTTGATGATGCGCATTGTACCGCATCAGGCGCGCTCCGTCCATGATGCGTACATTGCGGTGCCACCATGCCGTTTGAAACTGTTTCGGCCCATCGTTTGAGGATCCAGAGGTGGGTGAGAGGTGGGCGTGGAGGAGGGGCGGGGGTAGGGGTCGGCTGTCTCCCCCCCAAAACCTTCGTCCGTGACCCGAGCGTCGCCCGTGCGTGATGAGGCCATTGTGGCCCGAGGTCTTTGGTAAGGCCCACCCCCCGCCACCTCCCCTAATGTTGGTGCCGCGGGCGCCCCTCCGCGAGATGGGGCTGGCTTGGGACGAGCCTCCTGGCGGGCCGAAGCGCCAGATCGTGGTGAACAACATCACGCTGGAGTCGGCTGCGCTGCCGTCGGGCAAGGACGCCCAGCCCCGCTGCGCTCTCCTTATCACTATATCCCTTGCAGCCTGCTCCGACCCTCCTGCCCATTGTCCCGCCCTTCTGTGACCTCCCTGTCTTGTTCACCCTCCGCCCGCCCTCCATGGGCAGCGCCAGGAGTGGATGATCTTCGAGGACCCGCAGGGCCCAGACCGCCTCGCGACGATTGCCTGCGCAGACCGCACCCTGGGGGATGATGATGTCTTCTTCGCATGCGATCTCCTTACTGCCAAGGTCATGTGCAATGCCAGCGGCACCGACACGATGCTCATCTCCGCTGAGGACGAGCAGATCCCGTGGGCTGCTTTCAGGTCAGCGCACCAGGTGCGCGACGTCGAGCTCATTCCAAAGAGCACCGAGGGGTCCGCGGTGGTTTTGAGGATCGCCTTCTTCGAGCACTTGACGCCCGACGGCTACGGCTACGTTGACTTCCAGCACCTCGTCTCCGCGCTCAACCTCACTGACAGGTCCCACTCAAACGGTTCGGCTTGGTTTCACAAGAGGTCCAAGGCGTGGAACCATCTGGGCACCAGGTTCGGCTTGACTTGCAGTATGAAGGCGTCCATGCCGTATGGCGCCCAGGCGGACACCCCTCCCGAGCGGTGTCTCCCCTTCCCGTCGATGAGCTTGAAGTTTTTGTTGCTGATGTCGCTGAGGAGCAGCCGCGCCCCCTCCGAGAGGCACGGGTTGTTGAAGGGGGATTCCAAGGTTGCGTTCTTGCGGGTGTTCGACGCTTTCATGGGGCTGCTTCCCGACAGCATTGACATCTCGGTGAGGTTGGACAAGCTCGCTCGTTTGGTGGGACGGGTTTGGGGTCCCCTGACTTACCAACGTGCCCCATCCTTCTCGCCCCATCCCCCTCGCCCTCCAGCTCCCCGCGCGTGTCGCTAGCTCCCTGGGTTGTTTGAGGACCGCCATCCCGCTCGAGGACACCCCCCGCATGTAAGCCAGCCCCAATTGCCACATCCCTGTTTCAGTCAAGGGTGCGCCTGGGGGGAGCACGTGCTTGAGGCTGGACTCTCCAGGCCCCTCCCTGGAGCCTCGCAGGAGTTGCTGGGGCCGCCCAGGTCCCTCCATGAAAGCGTAATCGGGGCCTCTCGGAATAGGGGTTCAGGTTTTGGTTTAGCTTGGTGCTGATTCCCACGCCCTCCCCCCCGCGGGTTGGATGGACGTTGTGGCAATTGAGGCGGCCGCAGAGATCGTCGTTGGCAGGTTGGCGTCACTTTCATTGGGAAGTGCGGCGTCGTCATCCGCGTGCGAGATGGCTTCGTGCGCTTGAGCGAGGTGGAGGCTGCCCACAGTGCAGGGCGAGTTCCACCAGCCGAAAGGCTCTCAGAGCAGGTGGCGAGGCTCTTGGCGCTCGACGGGAAGCCGCTGAAGGGGTTCGTCGTCTCGCTCCACAACGAGGCCGTGAAGGAGAAGTCGGATGTCTTGTTGAGCGTGTACAAGCAGGTCTCCCCAGTGAATGTGATCCGCCCACCCGCCCCAATGACACTTTGCGTCAGGTGGGGTCGTCTCTCTCGTTCGCCCCCCCCGTCCTCTCTCAGTGACCTGGGGTGCCTCCAGCTTTCTCAAGCAGGTTTCGAACTCCACCTTCCCCTCATTCGGAAGGAGATGCGCGGTCGGCGCGGCGTGACCACGCAACCCGCCATCCACTAACTTCCCGCTTTCGGTATCAGCTCTCAGCCCGCCCCCCTCCACCATCCCAACTCGCCAACCTCACCCTCTCTTTCCCTCGGCTTGCCGCCCGAAGGTGCACTGGGAGATCACCGACATCGTCGAGGACGTCCTCGCCAGGGACTGCGTGCTCAGGGACGTCAATTTGGTGCGGCGCGCCGCCTTCTCGGAGCAGAGCGGCTCGACGGCCACCGAGTTCTACCACCCTCGGAACTACAGGCTCACCGAGCGACAGCTGACCCGCTACGTGGCCGCGTCCCAGCGGCTGTTTCAGGCGGGGCGCCTCTTTGCTTCCTCGACTTCCCCTTTGCCGTTCGCCGATGGTTATGGTACTTGTCGGTGTCGGGCTTGCTCGTGGCGCCCATTCTCATTCGCATCCTGCACTCCCGCCCATTGCGCCCCGTGGTCGTTGTCCGCTGCGCTTGTTCAGGTTAGCATGCGTTTCGACAGGCCCGAGCTGACTTGTCCTGCCCCCTCAACTGCCGCGCGCAGCCCTGCCCTGCAGAAACCCGCCCCCCACCTGGCCCGCCGTCGACGGGCCCTCGTCCAGCGCGTTTGTCCGTAGCCAGTTGCTTCTCGAGCGTTGGGAGATTTTCGCATCGAGTGCGCGCGCATTGCTGAACCCTCTGAGCGGCACCTAGCGGTCTACCAGAGATGACAGCACTGTCTACGTCTGGGTTGGAGGAATGGCAGGAGGCAGTCGACATGTATAGTGCATCCTTCGGTCGCATATTGGCAGCGGCCGTTCAGCGCATGGTCGATGCCCCAGCCGCCGCGCACCGCTTGGACAATTACACGCACAGCACCATCATTGATATGGGTGGTAGTCAGCAGCGTGGCGAGGCCACTTTGCAGATCAGGGCTGACATCACGATTGATCTTGGTTATCCTCCGTCTGGCGGCGGTGACATCAGTGGCGACGGACGCGACGACCATTCTCCACCTGCAGATTTGCGCCGCCGCGACCATGACGACAGCGTTGGCAGTGCCGTCCGCATTCAGAACCATCAGATGTGGACAATCTTGGTGAATCACAGGGCGCAGTACTCTAGGTTGGCTTGGAGGTTTATAGCGGGCTGCGCGGCCAGATGGCATCGCTTTCGTTCCAGGAACCGCGCGTCCCCTCGTGCACCTGCCGTAGCTGCAGTGGCCGCTGCAGCGCCCAGTGCGCCTCGTTGCGAGCTCTCACCTGACACTGGCCACGGTGCATCTGGATCGTCTGCGGATTTTGAATCGGGCTCGACGTCTGATTCGGATATGTGGCACAGACCCGTCCTGGCATCGCTCTGGTCTCTCCGCGCACGCGCGCCTGTGCTCGCGTTTTTTTCCTGCCATGCCATCTGCAGCGTTTGAGCTTGCATGGGTCAGCATCGGCAGCCAGGACGATGCGAAGGGGAGGGTTTGAGGGCGTTCAGGCGCGATTGGAGGACGGGGGAGAAGATGAAAAGGAGGAGCGGGTTGAGGATGAAGATGAGAGGGGAAGGGTTCAACGGATACGACGACGGCGGCGAGGGCCGTGCGAATATGATTCTCGGTAGTGTGATATGTTTCTCTGGTGCTTCTTTGCGTCGCATCGGGGCGTGCTGTTTTACTTGGAACATAACGTGCGTTCTCAATGAGATCGGCAGGACGAGCTGTCTCCTTTCGACCTTCGTTGCGTCGCTGGCAACAGAAGTATGTAGATCGTGGTCACATGTGTGCCGCTACCGCTGCTGTCATTGCAACGTTGTTCTTGCATCCAGCTGCCTGCGGCAAGTCCCGCCACCGCGCCCGCCCAACTGTCTCTGCGTTTCATGTGCTGGGGATTGCGGGTGTCCAAAGCTGTGAAGCGTTGTACATCGAAGCTCGATGATGGCGGCAATGATGATGGCGATGGTGGCGGTGATGGCGTGAATGAGGAGGCGGAGAAGAAACCGTCACATGTGACGCCTTGTCGTCTTGGGTCGTCTAGGGATTATTTGATTCCTTTGGGAACACCTTGGGCGTTTAGGAGGGCCCTCGAGCAGTCCTTGAGTTGGTTTGGGGCCGTCTTGGGGTCCTCTTGGGCCGTTCTGGATTGCACGGGTTGAACGGAACGATAGGCAAGATTGGACGGAACGGATTTCGGCTTGCGTGCCGAAATCCGTTCCTCTCACGATTGCCCCAATATATTGGCCTCAAGATTGGCTCTCGGGGTTGGGGTTCCTGGTTTGATGTTACGGTTCGGATTTCTGACTAGTTGTTGGAAAGCAACCCAGAACAACATGCAGCCGCATGGAGGGCCTCCTGAGGCTCGCTTCGGTCTTTTTGGCGGCGTCCTGGGCCGTATGTAGGCCATCTTGGGCGTCGTGGTGCGATCTTCGGGCGTCTCGGGCCCCTCTTGGGCCATGTTTGGGGCCTTGGCTCTCTTGGAGCGCGATTCTGTTGTATGTTATGAAGGCTTGTGGCCTCGGGGGCGCGAATATGTTGTATTTTGCGGGTTGTGGCGTCGGGGGCGCGATTCTGTTGTATTTTACAAAGGACTACTATGGCCTCGGTAGCGCGATTCTGTTGTGCGTTGCGAGGGGCCATGGCCTCGGGGGCGCGAATCTGCTGCATGTTACAAGGGATTGTGGCCTCGGGAGCGCGATTATGTTGTATTTTACAAGGGGTTGTGGTATCAGTGGCGCGACCCTGTTGTATTTTATAAGGGGTTGCGGTATTAGGGGCGTGATTCTATTGTATTTTACAAGGGGCTGTGGCCTTGGAAGAGGGGCCGATGCACGCACGCCAGCGCGGCAAGTTTGGGGGGTGGTCCTTAGAAGTTTACCAGAAACCCTACCAGACCAGCACTAGGCATTCTAGCACGCCTCCACGTGCCAGGGGGCACGGCGGCGGGTTCGTGTCGCTTGCCTCCCTCCATGTATCCACATTGCTTGCGGCGCGCCCGCCAGGGGAGCCAGTTCTTGAGCATGGCGGGCCCCGACTCCACGAAGGTCGGGACAGACTTCAGCATCACCCACGCGATCATCATGGACTCGAGTACGGGCACGTGCGCATGTGCTCTCCCCCAGGTGCCCACCCTCACCCAGCCGCGTCTTGGCCGTGCTTACCTCTCACATTCTCGCCCTCCTTTCGTCCATCTGTGGCCCTCGCCCTCATTTCGTCTGTGTTTTCGCCCGCGTCCTGTCATCCTCTGCTTCGTCACTTCCGTCCACGTCCCTTTCCCTCGCCCCCTCCTTTCCTCTGCTTCCAGTCCTCCTCGTCTTGATCTCGTCGTCGTTCCATTTGAATTTCGGTCGTTTGCGTCGAGGGGCCCTCGGCGGCTTCGAGGGGGCTTTCAGCGGGCCCCGAGGTTGGCGGCAACGTTTCGGAGACGGCCACTTGGAGGATGATTGTGGGGAGAGGCCCTTCTCTGCCTCCCCCCTCGTCGTCGTCTGCCTCCTGCTGCTGCTGCTCCTCCTCCTTCTCTTCCCTCTCCCCGCCTCCTCTCTCTGCCTCCTCGCCATCCCCGCCTCCTCCCCACCCCCCGCATCCCTTCTCCTCCTCCGCGCCCCCCTCCCGCGCCCCCCCCTCGCTCCCCTCTCCCTCCTCGTCCGCGGGGCTCGCCTTGCAGGGGGGGGAGAGCGAGTGGATCAGCTCGGAGAAGGGCCTCTGGCAGGTCTCGGGGGAGGGGCGGGGGGGTCGCCTCCCAGAGGCTTCTGGTGCTGATCTTCGGCCTGCCGGGACTGGGGGTGGGGGTGAGAATTCCGGTGTGGGCGCCGCCCCCGCTCGACGTTTTGGGGGGTCCTACAACTCACCCCTGGTCGCGCCGACCCCCTTGGGGGGAGTTCCCCAGGCTCTTCCAGGAGGCTTCCCCAAGCCCTTCCAGGGGCGCCCCCTGGCTCGCCCAGGTCCCAGCCCAGCATTGCGGCGCGGACTGCTTCGAGACCGCCGACGGCGCGGCCGAGGAGCGGCTCCAGCATGAGAAGCATTTCAGGATCTTTCAGCGGCCGAGGGGGGGAGGGAGAGGGGAGGGAGGGAGAGAGGGACAGAGGGAGAGGGGGCCGAGGGAGCGGGATGAGGAGGGGGAGGGGGAGGAGGGGCTCGAGGAGGAGGAGGCGGAGGAGGAGGAGGACGAGGAGGAGGAGGAGGAGCAGCAGTAGGAGCAGGAGCACGAGAAGGGGGGGGAGGGGGAGGAGGAGGAGGAGGAGGAAGAGGAGCAGGAGCAGGATCAGGGGCAGGAGGCCCCTCCCCCTCTTCCACCCGCGCTCCGCTCTCTAAGGACCATTGTGAAGCGCAAGCTAGGGTGCATCCTCGCCTCCGACGACAACACCAGGCCGATCAAGCAGAGGAGGCGCCAGAAGACCTTCCAGATGTGCATGATGGTCAACAACATGCTGAAGGGCAGCTGCTGCAAGTCCCTGGCCGACTACCTGGTGCCGTTCGACAAGGACGGCCGCCCCGTGACGGACCCGCACGAGTGGCAGCATTTGAATTTGGCCCCAGACATGGGGCCAGATATGTGTTGCATGGCAGATTTCCTGATCAACAAGGTCAGGCTGAACCTCGACGTGGACTTCGACACCTCCCACGCGTTGAACAACGCGTCCAAAGGCGCCATGAGGCACGACCTCCTCATCTACCTCCACCCCTCGCAAATATCTTCCTCTTCCTGTTGCTGCTCCTGGCCTCCAGTCCCCCCCCCATTCCCTCCCCCTCCTCGTGCCCCAGGTCGTCCTCATCGTCCACCCTCGCTCCCGCCGTGTCGTTTAGGTCCATCTTAGCCTTGCCCATCTCAAGCACCTCCGTTATCAAGCTTCTCGTTGCGTTCGTTGTCCTCCGATTCCGCTTCCTCCTTCTCGTTTCCAGTTTCTTCATCCCGCTATCTTTTTGGCCGAGCCCGTCGTAGGGCCCATTATCCCGCGCCGTCCCCCCCCCCAGGCAGAGCGGCATGTGGCGTTTCCAGGTCATGATGACGGCCGCCCAGAATTGCATGTACGGGTCTTGCCTCTCGCCACCTCGTTTGCAGCAGGTGCGCGAGCTCGTGCAGGAACACATCGACGGCACCTCTTTCGAGAACGACCACCTGTTCCACTTGTTCGCGCCGTTCATTCGGCGCCAGCTCGAGGCTTTCTCCAGGGGCGGGAAGCGGAGGCAGCGGAGTAAGAGGAGGAGGGGGGGAGGATGGAGAGGGGGAGGAGGAGGGGGAGGGGGGGAAGGAGGAGGAGGAGGAGGAGGAGCAGGAGCAGGAGGAAGAAGAGAAGGAGGGGGAGGAGGAGGAGGAGAAGTCGGAGGAACGTCAGCAAAGTGGGCGCCGTCAGTGTAGAGGTTGCGGTGGCGTCGACGTCGCCCTTCGACGGCGTCGCCGACTGTGCCGTCGTCGTCAGCTTGGTCGTCGTTCTCGTTGGTATCGGCGATGGCGTCCTTGTCAGCGTTGACGCCGATGTGAGGCGACGCCTGCGTCGTCGCTGACATCAACGGCATGGCGCCCGCCGTCGTTGGTGTCGCCGACCTTGGCGTCGGCGCTTGCGCCTTCGATGCCGTCGTCGTCGGCGACGTCCGCGGCGTCGCTGATGCCGTCCTGGACGGCCGCCATGCCCCTTTCCGCCCACAGGTTGACGGCTGCGACGTGGGTTCCATGGAGGCGCTGCGCGAGTCGCTGCGCGACCACAGGCTCCTCTGGTCGAAGTGCGAGAAGATTAACCTTGGGAAGTACCAGGCGCCGATTGCGATCGCGCAGAAGACCATCCATTTGTTTGGCGTCAAGGCGTACTTGCTGAACGTGGCGGCGATCGGGCTGGGGCTGCGAGGAGGGGACCGTCGGCCGCCCGCTATCGTTGCTGAGGCTGCTGCGGAGGTGGACGGTGGCGCGATCGTCGTCGACGGGAAGGCCACAGTCTCCCAGTTCGCGCACATGTCGACCTTGGAGCAGTCCAAGAACCAGCTTGACAGGGCCGCCTGGCTCTTCGGGGACACGACGAACTTCTTCCGACAGAAGGTCATCTGCAACGTGTTGATGCCCGTGGCCTCCTTCCATTCGAGGCGCTCCCGCGCCCTCCCCGCCGAAAACGAGTTTCGATTTTTTGATGAAACAATCGGTCCGCTCCTTCTCATCCTCATATCCGTCCACCCTCCACGCCCTCTTCCTCTTCCTCGCGGGGCCTCGGAGGCTTCGAGGGGGAGGCGGGCTTGGCAAGGGCGTGCAGCATGTGGCGACCTTTCGATGTTAAGGCTCTGGTGGCGCGTGGGGGGGGGGTTCGGCGCTGCCGACGGATAGTCGCGAGGAGGGGGGCAGTCCCCTAGTCTGCGATCTTCGGGTGCGGCGGAGGTGGACGGTGAGGAGGGCGAGGGTGTTGGCGGTGAGGAGGACGGCGGAGGTGGATGAGAGAAGCGAGGGTCAGAAGGAGAGGATGCGTCCGCGGTCGAGCCCCCCCCCCTCCCCAAATACAGTTCGCGTGCCCCTAGGCAGAACCAGCTACTCCGCAGCGCGGAGGAGGTCATCCCTTTCGAGCTGGAGCAGATGGGCGGCGGCATGTTCAAGAGTGCCCAGTTGAGCATGACAGTGCTCGTGGCGAGGAGGTATCCAGCTGCCTGCGGCAAGTCCCGCCACCGCGCCCGCCCAGCTGTCTTGGTGTTTCATGTGGTAGGGATTTGGGGATGCCCTAAGCTGTGATGCGTTGTACCTCGAAGCTCTATGATGGTGGTGATGATGATGGTGATGGTGACGGTGGTGGCGTGGATGAGGATGCGGAAAAGAAGCCGTCACACGTGACGCTTTCTCGTCTTGGGTCGTCTAGGGATTATTGTTGCTGTTGGGAACATCCTGGGCGCTTTGGAGGGCTCTCGGGCAGTCCTTGAGCTGGTTTGGGGCTGAATTGGGCCCTTTCGGGCCGTTCTGGGTTGCACGGGTTGAACGAAACAATCGGCATGGTTGAAGGGAACGGATTTCGGTTTGCGTGCCGAAATCCGTTCTTCTCACGATGGCCCCACCATTGACACCAAGAGTGGCTCTCGGGGTTAGGCTTCCTGGCGCGGCGTTAGGGTTCGGGCGTTTGATTAGTCGTCGGAAAGCAATCCACAACAAGATACAGCCACATGGAGGGCCCCCTGAGGCTCCCTTCGATCTCCGTGGCGACGTCCTGGGCCGCCTGGAGGCCATCTTGGGCGTCGTGATCAATCTTCGGGCGTCTCGTGTCCATATTGGATCATATTTGTGGCCTATTGGGGCCTTCTTGGAGTGCGATTTTTGTTGCATTTTACTAAGGATTGTGGCTTCGGTGGCGCGCATCTGTTGCATTGTATAAGGGATTGTAGCCTCGGGGGCGCGATTCTGTCGTGCTTTACAAGGGGATTGTGGCCTCGGGAGCGCGATTCTGCTGTGCGTTTCGAAGGGGTTGTGGCCTCGGGAGCGCGAATGTTTTGTATGTTGCCAGGGATTGGCCTCGGGAGCGCGAGTCTGTAGTATGTCACGAGGGGTCGCGGTCTCAGGAGCGCGGTTCCGTTGCATGCCACGAGTGATTGTGGCATCATGAGTGCGATCTCAGTTTATTTTACGAAGGGGTTGCGGCTTTCGGCGGGAGGCCGACGCACGCGTGCCAGCGTGCAACGGCACCTCTTCCGAGGCCACAGTCCCTCGTAATTTACAACATGCCAGCACTGGGCATTCTAGCGCGCCTCAACGTGCCAGGGGGCACAGCGGCGGATTTCGACGATATGGGCATCGAGTCGTCTTGGGGGCCTTGTAATATGCATTTAGATCATGCCCGAATCAAGTCGTCAGATTCCTTCGCGTCGGACGTCGTGAACTTGGTGTTTTCAATCGTCGGGGAGAGCGCCCGCAGGAACCTTTGCCTGAGCCACGGGTACCCGAGGCGCGTCGTGCTGTCGTTGGATCCTGCTACTCAGTCGGATTTCGTTGCTGCGTTTCGCAGCGACCTCGCCATCTTCGACCAGCTGCGGGCGTGCACTTTTGAGGGGAGCCGTGCCATGGTCACGCGGAGCGTCTTCAACAGGACGAGCGTCAAGCAGTTGCAGTTTTGCCTTGAGCAGGACGGCTGGCAGCTTACCGACAGGTTCTTTTGGCCGTGGCAGGGGGAGGAGGTTTAGTGGTCGGACGAGGTTGCGCAATGGGAGGACAGGGCAGGATGGGATGGCAGTTCTGGGCATTGTGTGGGTGAGGTTTGAGAGTGGCGCCCCCTTTCTCCCCC
This sequence comes from Prorocentrum cordatum, assembly GCA_963575745.1. Classification (NCBI taxonomy): domain Eukaryota; class Dinophyceae; order Prorocentrales; family Prorocentraceae; genus Prorocentrum; species Prorocentrum cordatum. The sequence goes on from CAUYUJ010000434.1 coordinate 31,068, forward strand.
GCTCCCACAGGTTCTTAGAGTTCGTGCGGACGCGCTGCACGAGGTTCATCTGCCAGCAGATCGTGGAGGACAGCTTCAACAAGATCAAGGGCCGCGTGGGGCAGAACAAGAATACGCTATGCTGTGCGCAGACGGCTATGGCAGTCACGCTGGATTCGAAGGTGATTTCGCAGTGCCACAGGTATGCCGAGGTAGACTGCTCCGCTCACGCGGCGCAGCGGAGCGCTTGTTTCGAGCCGCGTGCCTTCAAGCCGCAGCTTCTCAGGAAATACCAGCCACCCGAGCTGCTGCCTTTGAAGCTTCACGAGTGCGCGTCCTTCGGTGACCCAACTTGGTATTCACCTGGGGCTGCAGGGCAGTACGTGCCGTTCGCAGATGTGGAAGTCTGCAGGCAGGCAGCGGCGGCGGGGGCCATGGAGAAGTTGAAGACCCGCTTCTTTGCAAGGCTGGTCCACAAGAGCGTGCTCCTGCGCAAGGTCGGCACCGAGATGTGGTACTTCGGGGTCGGGTCGGTGGCGGGCGAGCTTGGTATCATGTGGCCAGCCGAGATCATCGGTGAGCGGACGGCGAAGGTCGCCAACGCTGCTAGATACGAATTGCACGCTGTGCTCGACGACTTGGAGTGGGAGGCCGTCCATGTCGAATACCACGGCCCGATGTTCCAAGCCGTCAAGTGCGAGCTCGGCAGGATGCCCGACGACGCGGGCTTGCCGCCGCGCGGGGAGGTGGACCTCAAGGACACCGCGGGGCACTTCATATCGTCTTGTTTCTTGTGTCCCCCTTCGTCTGCTTCTGCTGGGGTCTTCTCATCCTCCCCCTCCTCCCCCTTCTTGCACTGGCCATCCTTATTCTCCTCCTCGATCTCCTCCTCCTCCTCCTTCCCCTCCACCCCCGCCGCCCAGTCGCCCCCGTCGCGCCCGCGCCCCGCCCTCCTTCTCGGGCCTCGAAGGAGGGGGGTGCGAGGAGAGCGCGCGGTGGATCACGTCGGAAACACGTTCAGAGGATAGACGTCATGACGATGAGGGAGGTGACGAGGCGGATGGGTTGGGCAGGTGGGGTGGCGGGGGCGAGGGGGACAGTGGGGGGGGGGGATGAGGGGGCGGGGGTGGGTGGGGGCGATGATGCGGGTCCGAGGTGTCGACGTGACTTTCCCATGCGAAGGGGGGTCGGAGCGTCGTCGCCGTTCTCCGCCTCAGAGGCTTCGGACCAGTACCCCGCCTACACCTTCGTGGCCACGTGGGAGGGCGACGCCCGCCCCTTGATGGAGATCGCGTGCCTGCAGGGCTTCTGGGATCTGCCTGTGTGCTGCTGAAGGACATTTGCGACGCGAAGGAGTGGGCCTACCCAAGTACTTCGGCATGCGCGCTTCTCGTGGCGATGTGCCAGCAGTGCATCCCAGATTGCACGCACGAGCACGTGCTTCGTGTGCTCCAGAAGCGGCTGATGAGCTACGACGAGGACAACATCGAGGACCTCCTCAGTCTCGAGTGGGTGGCGGACGCTTTCGAGCCCGACGCCGCCAGGGAGGTGCACGCGGAGGTGAAGTCGTGCAAGTCGGCCCAGGCTTCCAAGAGGGTGTTCTTGGATGAGATGACGAAGTACAAGGCCTCATCATTGATACGCTGACGCGCCCGCCGCCCCAGACAACAGAGGCACATGGGGGGTGGGTTCGGATTGAGGAGGTAATTTACCATTTCGGTGCTCGTTCATCTTTGCAGTCTCCCTCGTATCTCGAAGGGCCTGGGGCTGGCGCCAATTGCCGTTCTTGGACACGCGGCTCGTTTGAATCGCGGGGTTTGGGGCCACGTTGGTTGCCGCGGGCTGTTCGTTTTTGGATGCACCCCTTCCATCCCGTAGAATGCTTTGGGTGGACACGTTAGGCGCACCCTGTAGTCAGACGTTTGGTCATCGTTGAAGGGTGCGCGGGGCGCCTTCGTTCCCCTGAGCCGCAAGCTTCGGGCAATCACCCAGTCATTCCTTTTCCCCTCGCCCAGCCCATGATAGCATCCGCGTCTGGCGGGGCATGCGTTAGAGCCGCGGCCCCACCCTTGGATCCAGCTAGCGTCTTAACGGCGGGGGCGGCGCCGCACGCCCCTCGGCGCTGCCGCTCTGCGTCGGCGCACATTCGGCGCCGAGCGCGCGTTCCATGGGATGCTCCACAGTCGGCACCAGTAGCAGTGATGCGACGTCTGCGCCGCCTTCACGTCGGCATGCCCCTTCATGAGAGTCGCCCCCAGAGGGGAGTTCCACCGACGGCCTCCAGTGGCGTCGGCTAGCGGTGCCTCCGTGCGCACTCATGCTGACATACCACACCATGCGGATGGCACGCGCATTTGGGAGTTTCCGACCGCGGCTCGGCAGCTCGACCATCATGATTATGCAGACCCCGTCGTGGCAGTCCATGTTCATGGGGGTGGGCTCGCGGGCTCCTGAGGATCTCGAGAGGCCCCGTCGGCAGCCTTTTCTGCGGCCCCCTTCAAGTTCGGCGAGTTTCTTGAGCCTGCGCGTGCTTTCGGAACGGGTGGGGCCCGCAGATAGCGAAGCCAAGTGCAACCTTAAGCCGATGCCCTCAGTCTTCGGTCGGGTCTTGCGCCAGGATGTGTTTCCTCGGGCTGGCATCGGCACACCACGCCTCTAGAGGTGAAGCACGTCGGTAAGACCCCAGCGGCCAAGTCCAAGAACCATCCGCTGAAGAATTTCATCAGGGACAGCGGGATGCCCAGGCGCCCACCTGAGCCTGGCGACGACCTCGACCAGGGCGTCGCGAAACTGTTCCTCCCGCCAGGCGCCTTCATCTGGCGGTCGAACACGCAGGGCGCGTGGTGCACCAACACGCTGGGGAAGTACAATTCGGCGAGCTGGGGGACCTACGGCTCGAGCTTCGAGGCGTTCAAGGTGGCCTTGAAGAAGTGCTGGACGGTGTGGCTCCAGCACCACGCCCTGCCGCTGGATCATTGCCCCGTGGAGGGCCTGTTCGGCCCGTAGGTCTGATATCGCATTGACGGGGATTTGAGGGAGAAGGAGGCATCCTAAAGAAACCGTGCGGGGGGCTCTGCGATATCAGCACCAGCCGTTCTGCGCCTCACCGTTTTTTAGTTGGGTTTAGGGGAGTTGCTTCGGGGCCGTGCTCGTGGCCGACAGTCGTTGCCCAAGAGAGGGCGGCTGTGACAACGGTTAGTTTTCGGCGCGCTCGGGGAGATGCGCGGCCGTGCGGTCGAGGAGTGAACACGTTGCTTCTTGGTTTTAGATGGGGGAGGTCAGGGGGGCATGGCGGGGGGATGGCGGGTGAGGACTAGGCTTTGGCGGGGGATGGGGTGGTCCAGCCGCAAATGAGTTGCTTGGCGGCTCGTCGGGTTGAGTTCAGCTCGGTGCCGCAGCTCGGCTCGAGGAAGCTTGTTTTTTGGGGCTCCAGGGGAAAGTGTGAGCAGTTTCCGCGGCGCTGCAGATGGCATCCCGCGACTTGGTGGCGTTCGTCCCGAGGGCTTTGGAGGACACCCGCGGGGCGTGAACGTATCCCAGGGCTTTGTGGTCGCGTTCCTGGAGGGGGGGGGGGGGCTTCCCATCAGCGATGCGTCGGGCTGAACGCGTTCTCCAGTCCGAAACGTTCCATGGGGCTTCTGGGTCGACGTTTTCATCGAGTGTTATCGGCCCCCCCTGGGCGCGGGTGCATTGGAAGAGTTTCTCTCATGGCCGTGGTGCCCCACTTCGCCATTGGAGATAGTCTCCCAGTGGTTCTTGCTCGCTTGGCGCGGGCTCCGCGCGAGGCATCGCACATCAGGTCGAACCTCCGCCTCTGCTCGAGTTTCGACTACGGCTGCGCGGTCGTTCGAGGCCCTGGCTGGTCCAGCGGCGACTGTGACGGGGGCGAGCTCAAGGTCGGGGTCACGCATGCCCCGAGCCCAGCAGTGTTGAAGGGCTGGGTCTTCGGGATGCTGTTCGGTGGCGATGGGCTGGGGCCCCGCTGTGCCATCACGGACTTCCACTACGGCGGCTGGTACATCAACCGCTCGATATCCGTGTACTGGCCGTGCGGAGACGGCGACTCGCGGCAGCACAAGGCGGGTGACAACGGCGAGTGGGAGCTCAGCGTTGTGCAGGACTTGGACCAGATCACGCGCGTGGAGCGCATCTTCGAGATCACGAAGGTCTTGCACACCATCGAGGAGATCTTCAGCAAGGACGTGGTGCAGGAGAACGCCAGGCTGGACAACTACGCCCCGCAGCGCGCCGTCGACAGCCTCCTGCACATGACGAAGCAGTGGATCTGGGCGGCGGTCAACAGGGAGGTGGAGCTCGACGTCCGCGCCAGGCTCCAGGACTTCGTCCAGACGGAGCCCCGCCGCAAGCTGCAGGCGCAGAGTTCGCGCGAGAAGGACGCCATCCCTCAACCCCTCACCTCTCTTGCCTTATTGAGCTTTTCGGGCTACGTTTCCAGGCGCCAGTGGAGTTTTGTTTCCACGGGGCTCTTCAGGATGGCGTCTCTGGGCCTGGGTCTACGAGGATAAGGAGGGCGAGGGCGGGGATGATGAGGGTGGCGAGACGAGGGGGCGAAGATAATGAGGATGGTGAGGATGGTGATGGCAAGGTGAGGAGGATGAGGATGGCGAGGTGAGGACGGCGAGGTGAAGATGGCGAGGTGAGGAGGGCGAAAATAAGGAGGATGAGGGTGGCGAGGTGAGGAGGACGAGGGTGGCGAGGTGAGGGTGGCGAGGTGAGGTGACTCTATGGGCCTGGATCACTCGCAGGGTGAGGAGAGCGAAGATAATGGGGATGAGGATGGTGGAGGAGGATAAGGAGGAGGGGGGGGGGAGGAGGAGGAGGACATGAGTCAGTCAGTCCTGGCATGCCGCCCCGCCCCAGGACCCGACGGCGGCCTCCAGCAAGCGCTCGGCCTGAACGGGCTGGCGGTCGCGCTGGCCTGGTTACAGGCCCCAGCTCGCCGTGCCGCCGTTGATCGGCACGCGCTTGGTGTGGGTTGAAACGTGTTTCCCATGTCCTCTGTCCTCTCGTCTCCTCTTTTGGTCCTCATCTTCCTCATCCTCCTCGTCGTCGCCCTCCTTCCCTTCTTCCTCATCCCATTCCCCTCCATCTCTTTCAGCCCCATCCGCTTCGACCAGTTTCCTTCCCCTTCTTCCTCGTTCGCTCCCTTTTTCACCCTGGTCCTCCTCCTCCTCCTCAGCCTCCTGTTGGCGGCGGCCGCAGCGTCGGTTAGACGTGCAGGAGTCCTTGTCTGCAGACGGGCTGCGATGACCATGGGGGGTTTGGATGAGGTGGGCAGGGCAGGGCTTGATGGTGGAGAGCGCGGTGAAGAGCAGGACGAGGAGGAGGAGGACAATGGGTAGGATGCGGATAGATGACGATGAGGAGGATGAGGGCGACGAGGAGCCATATGGCGAGGAGGAGGAGCAGGACAAGGGGCTGGGGCTGGGCGGGGCAGAAAGGAGACGACGGGCGCCCCTGATCAACCTCTACATCTTCCTCCTCCTCATCGTCCTCCTGTTCCCTTATCCTCCTCCTCTTCCTCCTCCTCCTCCTCCTCGTCCTCCCCATGCTCCTCCTTCTCCTTCTCGTCCCCCTCGCGCCCCTTTTGTTTTCCCTCTGCCTTCCTCCTCCCCCTCCTGCCTCCTCCTCCTCCTCCTCCTCCTCCTCCTCCTCCTCCTCCTCCTCCTCTTCTTCCTCATATGCCTCATCACCTCTTCCTCTTCCTCTTCCTCTTTCTCTCCTTGCCCTTCCCTTTCCCTCCCCTCCTCCTCCTCATCTTCGCCCTGCTCCCTTCCTCCTCCTTCTCCCCCTCCTTCTCCCTCCACGTTGTTTCGTAGTGATTCTCCTCCGCCTCCTCCCTCCTTCCCTCCCCCCCCCCCTCCTCCCCCTCCTGCTCGCGTTGCTTTGTGCGCCCCGCTGTTGCTCATTATGGTCCGTTCGCCCTTCCCCCTCATCTTCTTCCGAACCGCCCAAGTCGTTGTGGCGTTGTCATCGCAGAGCTTCGCGCGCGGCTTACTTTGGCGATGCGTTTCCTGGATTCGGGCCCTATGCCGGGACTGGGACTGGGGGTGAATGGTTTAGTTGTCAAATGGGGTTCAATCCTATTTAATCTTTCCGATGAAGACCTCCCAGTAGTTGCCTCCTAAATCTGTCCGCCATGCTCCGCTTCCTCATCTCTTGACATCGCTCGAACATGTACATTGTTTCCTCGGCGAGGACCATCGGCGAGCATCTTGGATCATCTTCCGAGAACATAAGCGCACGAAACCGAAAGATGCACGGGCAATGGATGTCCGAGCGATGGCAACATTTGCGTGGAGAATGTTGCAGGGGGGCCTTGTTCTTAGCCGTCGCTTGGTGAGGTTTTTCATCCATGGACGCTACGCTTCGCTGCGTGTCTGTACGGTGCACAGGTCGTTCCAGGCGAGGGTGTCGTAAGCGGTTTGCTAGTACACCGCCTTCAGTTTCATATTTGTGCTGGTCGCGCTGTGTAGCTCGTCGTGCATGTTATGGACCAGTGGCTTTGGATGGGGAGCTCAAGATGGGCCTCATCATAATATCTCTTAGTTCGACGTTGACTGGTCGTGGTGCTGTCAATCCTTCTCCTGGTGTTCGTGATCTCCCTCGTCATCTGCGTGGAGCCGGTACTGTTCACACCCGTTCGGCGGTGAAGTCTCTCGGGAAATTCTCTTCCTTCTTCATGACTTTTAAGCAACTGCCAGTCGCGACCCCAGACGCGTCGGTAGGGCGGGCCAGGCGTTTCGCTTAAGACTTCCTCACCATTTATTATCCGGAAGCTTGATGTTTGTAACAATGTCAGCGATGGAGTGCGGCGGATTTTCAAACAGTTACCATCGCCTGAACGCCGCGCGCGCTCATCTTGCACGTTTGCAGCAGTTTCAAAAGTGAAGGGCGGCTGGTTTTCAACATGTGGGTCTCGCTGTAGCGCCACGCACATTCGTCTGAAAAGTTTGCGGTGGTGTCCAAGGAAGGAGGGCGGCTTGTTTTCAAAATGTGGCTCTCGCTTAGCGCCGCGCACAGTGGTCCCCCAGAGTTTCTCAGCAGTTTCAAGGATCCGTAGGGCTGAAGTTCCAGGAGTGGTGTTCTGGCACGGTCAAGGATTGTCAGGACGCAACAGTCACTTTGACCTGCGGCGTTGTAGTCCCACGCAAGGTGTTTCTGCACGAGTGTGGATTCTCGGACGACCGGGGCACTTCCAGCAGTGTAGGACATTATTGTAGGAACCTAAGAAGAGGGAGCTCGGAGGGAGGGTCTGTTGCAGCATCGCTCGCGCGTCTCGGGCTTACGCTGGCCCCCTTGCCTTCCCGAGACAGCCAGAGCCAGGCCGCCGCGGGGGAAGGGGGGGGTCGGGCGGGGGGGAGGGTGGGCAGGAGGAGGGAGGTGGAAGGAAGCAAAGGGGCTGCGGTGTCAGGAGGAGGACGGGAAGTCGAGGCGGACGAGGATGCGGTGGAGGAGAAGGAGGAGGAGGAGGAGAAGGAGGAGGAGGAAAGGGAGGAGCGGAGGCGTCCGAGGCTCTCCGCAGGTCCTTGGGATGCCCCTGTAAGCTTCCAGTCGTTCAGAGGAGGTCTAAAAGCTCGATGCCCATTCTCCATTTATCCAACTCACCCCTTCTCGGCGCCCCGCGGCAAGATGGGACGATCACGAGGAGCGGTGGATGGTTGTGATGGACGACGGCTCCGGGAAGCTGTTCAAGCCCGCGGCTTTCTTCCCCGTCTCTCCATCAGCTCTCAGTGGCCCAGATTCGCATCCCCTCCCTGTCGGTATTCGATCAGGGACCCATTGTTGACGCGCCCATCCAGCGCTCGTGCAGAAGACCGACAGAGACCGCGTAAGATTGTCGAAGGCCGATGGGTACTCCAGATTTCGTAATAAAGGGAGGGTGGTCTCATTTCGGGGGGGTCTCTTCCAGGCTATCTTGGAGGGCCTGGGGGGGTCTGGGGACGATGTTTTGGAGGGTTCTCCCATGGGGCGGGTCTAAAACTTCTCGTCTGGGAGGGTTGAGACCCCCTCCCTTTTATTACGAAATCTGGAGTAGCATCGGGTCCGTGGTGGAACGAATGACTGGCCCCCCATTCCCCCTTTCATGCTTCCCGTCTGGCTCCTCTTATCCCTCCCCTCCATTCCTCCTCATCCCCGCCTCCCTTATCCTCTCCCCCTCTTCCCCCCCCTCCACCGCCTACAATTACCCATCACTATTACTATTCTCCTCTCCCCATTGACATCGTCCAGCAAGGTTCCCGCAGCTCCCGCGTATTATGCGCACGTGATTTCAAAAAGCTGACCTCCTATCAGAGTTCGGAAGCCGAGCAGCCTCACACCGTCGCAGAGTGTGTGTGTGTGTGGCTCAGGCGGGCGTCCGCGGTGCGGGTAGTCGCTGTTGCTCTCGTCGTCGTCGCTCGCCCTGCGACCCGCTCCACGACCCACGAGGTCCACCCTTCGACCCACCCCCGTCGACCCACCCCGACTCGCTTCCCGCGCCCCGCCCCGCCCGCGACCCACCATCTCTGTCGCCCTGGGCCCCTGGGCGATTCCGACCAATCTTCATTCGATTTGGCCGACATGGGAAGTTTTCTCCTTTTCTCATAGTTTCCTTAAGTCCAGGGGAACTCGTTGCTATTGGAACTACTCCAAAACGAGACGAGCCGTCCATGTGAAGAGGAGACAGCGGCTGTGTTCATCTTCGAGGTCCTGACGGAGATCTGACGGAGATCAATGACCTGGCTCTCGTATACTCGCCTTGGAGCCGGGCGAATCGAAGGCGGCATTGTGGTTGATCGCATCGGACCGCCCATTGGATATCCACGACCGAGGCCTGGAAACTGTTGTCCCCCAAATTGCTTGCTGATTGCCAAACTGCGCCGGAGGACAAGGAGCAAATGAGCTCTTGTTTGTATTCATGCTAAGAAATGTGGGGAGCGATAAGAACAAGCAAAGGCTGTACAGTAGATGGACGAGGTGCATACAACTACGTGGTGGATTAAGGGTCGGGACCGATTCGGGAGCAGGACCTACTATATCACCAGCTTGAAATTTGTGTAGACAATTTCCCTGAGCTGTTGCCCGAGACGCAATGACCACCAGGAGCTATGCAGAAGAGAACCGAATGAGTCGTGTGCAGATTAGTTTCTCTTAAGATATACACTGCAAAGACTATCGCGAGCAAACCTATGGACGCACAGCCACCATCAATCTCGGCAGCACGCCTCCTGGAGCGTCCTTGGGGGCCTTGGGTCGTCTTGAGGGCCTTGGGCCATTTTGCGGCCTTCTATAGGTCCCTTTCGGAGCGCTCCTGGGACGTTTCGGGGCCCTGTTGGACCGTCCGTCTCGGGGGCCTCTTGGCACCGCCAATGGGCCGTTTGCACGGGCTGGGAGAGACCATCAAAGACCCGGAAGTTCCGGCTTGTTTCGGGGTCCTCTTGGAACGTCTTGGGGTCTTCTTGGCACCGCCAGTGGGCCGTGTGCACGGGCTGGGGGAGACCCTCGAAGGCGTGGAAGTTCTGGGTTACCTTCTCCAAGAGCAGGGATCGGGGAGGGGGTCCCCGTTCAGGGGGTGTGGGTCGCAGGGCTCTGCTCAATAAAATTGTGGAAGACGATCCATCGAGAGGAGGCATGTTGTCAAATAGTTCCCAGATGTAAAAAAATGTTTGCAACAGACATGTGTTATACAGTGTTAAAACACTAAATGCACATTTACAATCCAATGATAGGGCGGTTGGAGTGTCCACTGTCAGGGCATCTACAACAAGACAGACGACAGGGACCGCACCCTTCGCCGATTCTGGGCTCCTCGGCCTCGCCGTGCTGGCGCATCCCCGGAGCTCCTGAAGCAGCTCCCGTCGGGGCTCAAGGGACGGGGGTCCATGCCAACGGGTCCTGGATCCTGCAAGATCCGGTGCGCACGAGGAGGAGGAGGAGGAGGAGGAGGAGGAGGAGGAGGAGGAGGAGGAGGAGGAGGAGGAGGAGGAGGAGGGGTGCGCGCCGCGGCCGCCTCCCGCCCGACCCCCACCCCCCCCCTGGGCCCCCCTCCCCTCCCGGGCACCGACCGTTCGTTGCCCGGGAAGGGGAACAGACGCTCACCAGGGTCGCATAGATTCGGGCTTGGGCGCAGGACCCTGCAGCGCCTGCCTGGCCAGGGCTTGCATCGACCCAGACGGCGTGCACGGAGACCGTTGCGGCGGCCTGAAGGGCGAGGAGCACGAGGGGGAGGAAGAGGAGCAGGAGGAGGCAGGCGAGGAGGAGGAGGAGGAGGAGGAGGAGGAGAAAGGAAGGAGGATGAGGAGGAGGAGGAGGAGGAGGAGAGAGGAGAGGAGAGAGGAGAGAGGAGAGAGGAAGGAGGAGGAGAGAGGAAGGAGGAGGAGGAGGAGGAGGAGGAGGAGCGGCAGCAGGAGGAGGGTCCGTGTAGATCCCCGATCCCGAGGTGCCCCGCTCGGGCGGCGGGCCTGCCGCTCTGCCCGGGGGGGGGGGGGGGCGCCGCCTCCCGCGCCAGGCCCTGGAACCTGGAGGCGCTGCGCGGGCCGGCCGCCGCGCCAGGGGCCCCCGCGGGCGGAGGCCGCGCCCGCGCCCGCGCCCTCGCCCCTCTGATCAAGCAGTGGCGAGGCGTCCTGGCTCGCCTATAGCCCCACCAAAGAGAAGGTTCCAAGAGCCTTTTGTGGTTCCCACGGGATGTTCTGAGAACATTTCTGGCGGAGTCCGTCTTGTTTGCACACATCGGGTTTTTATGTTCCCAGAACATGGCTTTTGTTCTTAGAGCGTTTCTGGGTTCTAAGAACATTTCGTGGTATGACTATAGGAGTGCCGTGACGGTCGGTCCCTGCTCAACCTCTCTCTCCCTCTCTCTCTCCCTATGTTGCGCGCGGGCGGGCTCGTCGGCCGGGTGTCTGCGGCTGCTCGGGGGGGCTCCCGAGGAGCCGATCAGCCACGCGCAGAGGGTCGGTATCGTTGAACCGATCCCCATCCCCGTCCTCATCCCCTTCGAGACCCCCATCAAATTACCACCCCAGTTGGGGATACACCCGTCGGAACCCGAAGGGAACGACCTATGTCCCCATCTAGGGGGGTAAACTGGCCAGTGGGGCCCAGGCCACGCCGCTGGGGATGGGGATCGGTTAAACGATACGCGGAAAGGGGGGTACGGTAGGTTTGCGTCGTGTCGACCAGCGGCGACCCCGCCAGCGGCGTTCAACCTTGAACGCCGCGGGCGACCCAGAATCGTTCGATGTGGAACGATTTGGACGTTTCGGAAACGGCCGATCGTTCAAGGTTGAACGATCCCCGCGGTGTCAGAAGCCAACGCCGGGGTCGACACGACGCGAACCTGCCGTAGGGGGAGGGGGGAGGGCTTCGTGGAAGCACCCCTTGCTCCTTGGGAGGCGCGGGCCTCCTCTGCAGGGTGCAGGCCCGGCGCCCTCTCAGAAGCAGCGCCCTCCTGAGAAGCCCTCCCCCCTCCCTCCACTCGGGTCGGGCGAAAGGGGGGGATTGGGAAAGGGGGGGTTACGAAATTTGCTGCATGCAGCTGGTTTCGGCCTCGCCGAGCGGCCCATTCCTCGATACATAGCCGCCTCCCGCGCCGGGAGGCGCCGGGAAAATCAGCTACGTGAGCTGATTCTCAAACCCCCCTTTTGCTATCCCCCCCTTTCGCCCGACCCGATCCACCCCCTTGTGCGCGCCGCCAATCTATGCGCACGGGCGGGCCCGTCGGCCAGGTGTCTTCGGCTGCTCGGGGAGGCTCCCGAGGAGCCGGCGCCCTCTAAGGAGCAGCGTAAGAAGCCCTCCCCCCTCCCTCCACCCCCTTGTGCGCGCCGCCAATCTATGCGCGCGGGCGGCCTCGTCGGCTGGGTGTCCTCGGCTGCCCGGGGAGGCTCCCGAGGAGCCGAGGGGGGCTCGTGCTCTCCGTGGGCGGCTCCTCGGCCTCCTGTAGGCAGGCCCCTTCTGTGCGGCTCTCGCTTCCGTGCTCGGCCTGTGTCCAGCCTTCTCGTGTCTCCTAGGGCGACGAGGTCTCTCTCTCTCTCTCTCTCTCTCTCTCTCTCTCTCTCTCTCTCTCTATATATATATATATGTATGCAAGATATTGTTGGCTCGCTTCGCTTCGCCACAGAATCTTGTCCCTCATCCTCATCCTTGGCGCAGGAGCGCGGGTCTGGTACCTCGCCGCGGGATGTGGTCACATAATGTGGCGAGCTCGTGAATTTTCATTGCCATAGGGGTGTGAACTTGATGCTTGTCGCGAGCTCGACGGCTCAGGGCTGCGTGGGTGTGTTTTTGTAAAGAGTGAACATGTATGGAAGTGAAGAACCACCCGACGGGCCGAACCAATTTGTGGTTCACGTCGACGGCTGTTTTTTTCTTCGAGGCCCCGGATGGGAGCGTCTGGCGCTCTGCGGGCACGCTGGCGCCGAGGGGCCGTCGTGTGCGTGCGCGTGTGTGTGTGTGTGTGTGTGTGTGTGTGTGTGTGAGTGTGTGTGTGTGTGTGTGCGTGCGTGCGTGCGTGCGTGCGTGCGTGCGTGTGTGTGTGTGTGTGTGTGTGTGTGTGTGTGTGTGCGTGCGTGCGTGCGTGCGTTCGTGCGTGCGTGTGTGTGTGTGTGTGTGTGTGGTATGTGTGTGCGCGTGTGTCTGTTTTCGTAAGGAATGAGCATGTGCGCGGACGCAGAGCCACCCGACGGGCCGCACCAATTTTTGGTTCACGCTGACGGTTGTTTTTTCTTTTTCGTGCTCGGGATGGGGGGCGTCTGGCGCCCTCCGGGCGCGCCGGCGTCGAGGGGCTGTCGCGGGTGTGGGTTTTTGTAAGGAAAGAGCATGCCCCGGGGCGCGGAACCACCCGACGGGCCGCACCAATTTTTGGTTCACGTCGACGGTTGCTTGTTCTTTTTCGGGCCCGGGATGTGGGGCGTCTGGCGCCCTCCGAGCACGCCGGCGTCGAGAGGCTGTCGTGGGTGTGGGTTTTCGTAAGGAAAGGGCATGTCCCGGGGCGCGGAGCCACCCGACGGGCCGCACCAATTTTTGGTTCACGTCGACGGCTGCTTAAATTCTTTTTCGGGCCAGGGATGGGGGGCGTCTGGCGCCCTCAGGGTACGCTGGCGTTCAGGGGCTGTCATGGGTATGGGTTTTCGTAAGAAAAAAACATGTCCCGGGGCGCGGAGCCACCCAACGGGCCGAACCAATTTTTGGTTCACGTCGACGGCTTCGTTTTTGAGAGCGTGACTGGCCGGCCGGCCGGCACGCGGAGGTGTTTTTCGAACGTAGGCGTCGCGCGTCCCCCCGCGCGGCGCAGCGCTATGCGCCGTGGCTGTCCTAAGCGGGCGTCGGCGTGTACCTCGCGGCGACCGCGGCCGCGGGGAAGGTCAGCCGGCAAACGAGTTTGCTGTATTCACACTTCTCCGTCTGCTCCTTGTAGTCCATGAAGCGCGGAGTGTGCTTTGTCCTCTTGCCGGCGGCGGCTTCGGCCAAATACTGGCCAGCCTGGGCTCCGGGGCCGGCGCGCGAAGTGGCGGGCCGGGAGCCGGGCCCGAGGCCGCTCACCCATCCTGGCACCTGGGTCAAGTCAGCGGCCGCCTGCCTGGCCGAGAAGTGCTCCCGGCCGCGGCCTCGACAATACCTCCGCATCTGCTCCGCCATCTCGCTCTCCAGCGCCGCCCCGTCGGAGAACGGGCGGCGGGCGGCGCACGCAGCAGAGGCGGCCGACAGGCCGATGGCCCACTTCCTGTCCGAGAGGCCGGTCTGGCGGTAGGTCCGGAAGCCTCGCTTGGTCAGAGCCCCGAATCATCAGGGGTAACTCGGGTCAGGGCTAACTCGGGTTCGTTTTTCGGGATTCCGAACCCGACTTACCCCGGACCCGAGTTACCCCGGATAATTCGGGCATCCAGAGCCCCGAATCATCAGGGGTAACTCGGGTCAGGGTTAACTCGGGTTCGTGTTTCGGGAATCCAAACCCGAGTTACCCCGGGCCCGAGTTACCCCGGATAACTCGGGCGCCCAACTTGGTGTGGGTCAAGGCAGCCCCGATGCCAGCCAAGCTGGTGGTCCCGAGGTGCGCTGCGAGGCTCCGCGGGCTTTGCCGGTACTGGGCACCGATACATACGGCAGCCTGTGTGCTCGGATCTTTGACCCGCCGCAGGGCACCAAGAGTTTCCACGCTCACCCGGTCTTTGAAGCGGTCGGGGTTGCCGAAGCGTGTGGTGTTCATTATGCGGATGGCCTTGTCAATGTCTGCGGCCGCCAAGACCCACCCAGGCAAGATGTTTCTGCGAAGTAGTGGTTTTGCTGCACGTTGTTCTCGTCTCTCGTGGAGTTTTCTCAGCAGATGCTGGAAGATGGGAAATGTGATGGTGGTGATCTTCCACGAGCGGTAGTTGCTTCGCAGGGCCCTGCGCTTGCCGTTCTTGACGCCGTGCCTCGCTTTAGTCGCCCCGACGGCAGCACCACCAAGGTGACCCCCATGACGTAACCTATCCTGCAAACTGTGGCACTTCCAGCAATGTCCCCGTTTACTGAGTCTGTGCCTCCTAAAGTGCGTCGTGCAGAAACGGACCTTCGGTCGGTTCGGCATCGAAGTACTGTGTCAGAGGTTACTGTTCCCACCGTCGGCTTGGGCCTATATGAGCAAATACGAAGGCCATCAGTGATTGCAACATGCCTTCAATAGTTGTGTTACCGGGTATCCTGAGTGGGGGGTGGCACCATCTGCGGGATGAAGGGTAGGGGGAAGAGGAGGGCGACGTGGCTGAGGCTGAGGCTGACGCAGCCTGATGAGCCTGAGGCTGAGGCAGGCTGAGGCTGAGGCAGTGAGGCAGGCTCAGGCTGAGGCAGGCTGCGGCTGAGGCCGAGGCTGCAGGCAGACTGAGGCTGAGGCTGAAGCAGGCTGAGGCTGAAGCTGAGGCAGGCTGAGGCTGAGGCTGAGGCCGAGGCAGGCTGATGCTGAGGCAGGCTGAGGCTGAGACTGAGGCTAATGCAGGGTGAGGCTGAGTCAGGCTGAGGCTGAGGCCGACGGGCTCAGGCTGAGGCAGGCTGAGGCTGATGCCGAGGCTGCAGGCAGACTGAGGCTGAGGCTGAATCAGGCGGAGGCTGAAGCTGAGGCAGGCTGAGGCTGAGGCTGAGGCTGAGGCCGAGGCAGGCTGATGCTGAGGCAGGCTGAGGCTGAGACAGAGGCTAATGCAGGGTGGGGCGGAGGCAGGCTGAGGCTGAGGCCGAGGCCGACGGCAGACTCTGAGGCTGAAGCAGGCTGAGGCTGAGGCTGAGGCAGGCTGAGGCTGAGGCCGAAGCAAGCTGATGCTGAGGCAGGCTGAGGCTGAGGCCGAGGCTGATGCAGGCTCAGGCTGAGGCAGGCTGAGGCTGAGGCCGAGGCTGCAGGCAGACTGATCAGGCTAAGGCTGAGGCAGGCTGAGGCTGAGGCTGAGGCCGAGGCAGGCTGATGCTGAGGCAGGCTGAGGCTGAGGCTGAGGCTGATGCAGGGTGAGGCTGAGGCAGGCTGAGGCTGAGGCCGAGGCAGGCTGAGGCTGAGGCAGGCTGAGGCTGAGGCTGAGGCTGATGCAGGGTGAGGCTGAGGCAGGCTGAGGCTGAGGCCGAGGCTGAAGGCAGACTGAGGCTGAGGCTGAAGCTGAGGCAGGCTGAAGCTGAGGCAGGCTGAGGCTGAGGCAGGCTGAGGCTGAGGCTGAGGCAGGCTGAGGCTGAGGCTGCGAGTGCGACTGCCGTTGCCACTGTGACCGTCATCGCGAATGCGACTACGACTGCGAGAACAACAGAATTCTACAACTGGCTTCTCATCTGAATCGTAAGGGGAATGCTTCCAGATATGCTCCTACACATCGATGTTAGGTTGCTTTGCCGGGATACTTCTTTTTTCCCCAATTTACTTGCTGAGGTTCCTCGTCGTTTGGGGCGTCTTGGAGGCCTCTTGGGCCGTCTTGGGACCGACTGGGGCATCTTAGAGCGATCTTTTGGCATCTTGGAAGCCCTCTGGGGCGGGTCGGACCAGCTTGGGCGTAATTTTGGGCATTCTCGGAGCTGTCTTGAGCCCGTCCAGAGCACCTGCGGGGGAGGGGGCGAAGTAGGTGACGCCCATCCGGGGGGGGGGCCCTTGTCGTCGTCAGCCTCCTCGTCCTCCTCCTCCTTCTCCTCCTCCTTTCCTCCTCCTCCTCCTCCTCCTCCTCCTCCTCCTCCTCCTCCTCCTCCTATTCCTCCTCGTCCGTTTCGTCCTCCTCCCTCTTTTCCGTTTTCTCCACCTCCGCCTCCAGCTCATTATTCTCCTCCTGATCCTCCTGCTCCTCCTGTTCCTCCTGTTCCTCCTGCTCCTGCTCCTGCCCATGCTCCTGTTATGGCCCTGGGACGTGGAAGGAGCCGAGGAAGAACGAACGGGAGGGGGGGAGAGCAGAAAAGAAGAGGACAATAACAACGGCACCTAGAAGAAAGTACGCCACGGATACCCCACGCGAAACTGAGGCACGAAGGCGGAGCCTCTGTTAGGTATCGACAACGCGTGCGGGGGACGTAGAATTGAAACGGCAGATGCGTTCGGGGGCCTCCGGGTTCCCACAGCTTGCGTGGCCCATTGGGGGCGGCATCAGATTCGGGGCGCTTCGGTCGGGACCTGGGGGTTCCCACAGCTTGCGTGGGGGGCGGGACACGAAATCACAGGAGGGCAGGCCTCGGGTGGTTGGTAAGTTGGGGGCGTGTGCACCCGAGGGTTGGAATGCACGCGGGGGCAAGTTGGTCTTGACACGCGAGATGGGGCTCCTAACCCATGGGCCCCTTCAACGGGTAGTTCGAAGCGGGGGCATCGACAGATGGGGGCCGATAGGGGTTTTCACAGCTTGCGCGGGCTCCAGGAAACGACATGGAACACAAGGGGCCCCGGGTGCTCGGAGGGTTAGGATGCTCGTGTCTTGGCTCAGGTGGTCCCGCAGCTTACGTGGGCCATTGGAAACGCAATGAGGGCCGAGGGGTTGGGGTGGCAAGAGGGCGCGGGCTGCGCTAGGTGTCGGCAGCGCGCGCACGGGGGAAATGGAATTGAAACGGGAGCTGCGTCTTGGGGGCTCGGGGTTCCCACAGCTTGCGTGGGCCTCTAAAGGCGGCAGTGGATTCGGGGGCGTCGGACGAGTCCAAGGTTGGCGATCTCTGAAACCGAGGCCTGGGGGTTCTCACAGCTTGCGCGGGCCTGGGTTGGGCACGAGTTCCTTGGCCTTGACGGCACCCCGTGGAAGAAGCTATGGTGCATGCCCGGGTTTGGCCTCGCGTCCTATGGGTCGTCCCAACGGGCGGTTGGAAGGTGGCAGGGCGCGGACAGAAGGGGCTGATGGGGGTTCCCGCAGCTTGCGTGGCATGAAGAGACGAACGACATCAAGGCCGGGGGGGCCCTGGTAACCCGAGGGTTAGGGAGCTAGCGCATAGGGGCCCAGGGGCCCAAGGGTTCCCACAGCTTGCGTGCGGGTCTGCGCAGGACACCATGTGAGTGGCGGTGGCAGCGCGCGAGAAACTGAGAGAGAGAAGCTCTGTGAAAGAGAGAGAGGGAGAGAGAGCGCGTGAAAGAGAGAGAGAGAGAGAGCGCGAGAGAGAGAGAGAGTGAGAGAGAGAGAGAGAGAGCGCGCGCATGCCGGGCCTCTTCGCATGTGACCACGTATCAATCAAGGGGGCAGTAGTAGAGCCCCGGGCCGTCTAGGCCTCGCACAGTCGAGCTTCGACGAAATCCGATGTGCGCGAGAGAGTCAGTGGCCAGGCCACTCACTTGCAGCTGGGGCGGCGCCGCATTGCGGCCTGCTTCTTCGCGATGGTCTTCGTCACCGGGTGCTTGCTCGCGGGCTTCTTCGACGGGGCGAAGCCGACGGGGGCCTGCGGCGTCGAAGCAGAGGAAGCCGATGGCGTGACGGGCTGGGTGAAGGCTACGACGCTGCCGTGCTGAGATGCCAACGTCTTCAATGCGTGGTGGACTTTGGCGGGCACGTCCGGCGCGATGGTGATCGCGAAATTCAGCAACTCAGTGATGGTGCACGGCTCGGAGGTGTGATTGGTGCCTGTGCGCGTCATGGAAAGTCGGTTAGAAAGTACCTTGGCCTGTGCGCTCCATGCGGCCTGGTTCGGCGTGGCGGGAACTGTCATGTCCGCGGCCAGAAACGCGTTGGTGAGGGCGGGCTACGTGATCTGGCCAATGTAGTTGCACGCTTTGGTCGCGGCCGCGTCGGACTGCCCGTGCGCGGCGGCCACCCACGCCCAACTGCGACCCTGCGTCGGGTTGGCGGCGGCGGTCGGGGGCATGAGGTTCGCATTGGTCTTGCACACGCCACTCGGGGTGCTGGGGAGGCCGACCTGCTCCATCGCGCGTGCCGACAAAGTACTGGGGCCGTGTCGGTTGGCTGGCTGCGTGGCCTTGAGGCTGGCGCCGTCCGCGATGGTCACGCGCGCGCCGGCGTTCTTCTTCCCTACGATGTCGATCATGTCCACGTTCACCGCGATGGTGTACAGCGATGCTTGCTTCCGCTGGCCTTGCGCTGGCGCGCTGGCTGGCGCCGTGGCGGTGTCCAGGAGCGCGTTCTTGATGCTCGCCTCGGGGGGCGTCGCAGGCGGCGGTCTGGCAGGAAGGGCGATGCACGGGGCCCCCGAAGCGCGCCCGCAGTGCCCGATGCTTTGAGCCTCCGACGGCGGCGGCCCGGAGCACGTGCACAATGACACGCGCGCGCGTGCTCGAGGGCCGAAGCGCGAAGAGATCGGGGCCCAGAGGTTCCCGCAGCTTAGCGCCGCGCAACTTCCGCGGGCAACCCGAAGCGAGGTCCGGGCGGGGCCCCAGAGTTTGCGCCAACGCCCGGCACGACATCAGGAGCGGGGGGGGCCGGAGAGGGCCCCGCGGAGAAGACAGGATGCATTCGGCGCGCAGGGGCCAGGCAAGGCTCGGGGCGGGAGGGAGAGGGGCGACGTGGAGGACGAAGGGAGCTGGACGCAGAGAACGATGTGTTTTTGGCCGGGGGGCCGTCGCGGGCGGCGGCAGCGCGGCGCGGCCGCGGCGGGTCGCTTTCGGACCGCAGCGCGAGGAGCGGCAGCACTGTCTAACAACAGCTCGGTCCAGACCACGTTTTTCGTGAGGGCGTGTCCAGCGGCCGCGCGTCGCTCCGGGGCTGCAAGAATCCTAAGGTCTGAACGGCGTTGGGCGCGGCTGAGCGCGACGCACAGGTGCCCGTGCGTAAAGGGGCTGCGCCGCAGGTCGATGACGCATCTGGCCAGGGTGCTTCCCTGGGCGCCGTTGAGGGTGGAGGCGTAGGCTGGGCGCAAAGGGAACTGTCGGCGCACGATGCTTGTCGCACCCTTGGCCAAGCTCCAGCGGAAGCACATCCGTGGTAAAGGGAAGCGTCTGCCGCCCAGCGTTTGGACATCCACGTGGTTGTCGTGAACGGCGACGAGGGCCACCTGAGCATGGTTCATCAGACGATCCTGGGAGCTGGAGTTCCTCATGATTTAGTAAAGTGCGCCCACGATGAGTCGAATGCGGCGGGGAGGCACGCCGCGTTCAGTTTGGACGTTCAGAAATTCGGCCCTCACGTGAGGCTCGATGAACTCATCGCCCCGGTCGATCTCTAAGCAGCCAGCGCTGAACCAATGGTATTCGGCGCGATGGTAGGTGTGTGCGAGGATGTCCAGGACCATGTCGTTGAACGCGTCGACGGCATCGCTGGTGACGGCCAGAATCTTGGACTTTGCGCAAGCGTTGGCGTCGTTCGGGTGGGGGAAGCAGAAGTCAATGGCTTCGCGGGGATCCAGTATGGTCGGGCAGAGGTGCAGTTCCAAGTATCCGGGGTTGCCATCCACGGAGTGCTTGGCCTCGGCGGTTCCATTGCCGACAGTTTCAATCCAGCGAGCGTGCGTGAGATCAGCATGTTGGCGGTGTTTGGTTGTGAGTCGGTGGCATTCGACATGGTCCCACGTTGATGACGAACGCGCGCTCATTGCGACAATGTCGCGTCTGGACGCGTGCTTGAGGACAGGAGGGATCTGGCGGAAGTCCCCGTAGCACACAATGACCTTGGGGGAGTAAGTGTCTGGGGCCGCCGGTTGGGGGGTGTCCAGAAACCGCACGACGGCATCCCACGCTGTCCTCTTCGCTCCTGGCCATTCGTCCCACTGTATGACAGAAGCGCGAGCTAGTCGCGTGGCCTCAGCAGTTTGCAAGCCCAGAGTGCACGTCAACGGATCCTCGTCTCCCAGAGGAATCTTGAACGTGGAGTGGGCCGTGGCGCCATGAGGCAAGAGAAGGGCGGCCTGGCCTGTCGCGGCCACGTTCACGCAGGACTTCCCGAGAGCTTCTGTGTAGTAATGCACATGCTGCGCCACCGTGGACTTGCCCGTGCCAGCGGCGCCATGGACGAAGACGAACTTGGGGGCATTGGCGCTGATGTGTCCAGTGATTGTCGTGGTGGCCGCGCGCTGCTATGAGTCGCTGCGCGCGCGAGCTTGGAGTGCGTGGAAAATTAGCGTGGTGGCTGCGGCTGTCGAAGGAGAAGTGCTGTCGGTGGAATGCCTGCTCGTTGATGCTATGGGTACGGGCGCGTCCAAGAAGGCCAACGCGTCGGCACGGTCCTGCGCAGTCGCAGCCATGTGTAAGCATCGCTTCAGTTCCGCCGAAGCAGTGGACCGCGTCGTCCCTCGGCCGAGGAAGTCTTTCATCAGGTGCTGCTCGAATGCGTTGTACAGCGTCGTCGGCTTAGCATCGAGGTCGAGGAGCACAACAAAAGCGAAACGTAGCTGGTGGGCCGTGTACCGCAATTCCACGAGTTCTTGGAGGACCCGGGCGGCCTCCTCGTCCTTGGCAAACATGCCCGTCGCCAGCATTGCCTCCTCGTAAGTGGGGTACTGCGAGCCATTGTGGGAGTGGCAGTCTTTGCAGCTCCTGGCGGGCACTGGCAGAACAGGGGGGTGCGGGAGAGGAGAGGGGGTGGGAGGGGCGCGCGTGGAATCGTGTGCGAGCGTTGCAGTGGCGCGCGCAGGCAGGGCACATCTGGGCTCCCACAGATTGCGTGGACTGGGGGGGGGGGGCGCACTACAGGCGGGGAGAGGTCGGGCGCCAGAGGTCGGGGTGCGTCATGGCCTGGGAGGTTCCCACAGCTTGCGTGGAAAGGGCGGCGGCGATCATCATCATCATCATCATCATCATCATCAGCAGCAGCATCATCAGCAGCATCAGCAGCATCATCAGCATCTCGTCATCATTCATCATCATCATCGTCATCATCGTCATCATCCTCATCGTCGTCGTCGCCATCATCATCACCAGCACCACCAGCATCGTCAGCATCACCCTCCCCCTCCTTCCCCGTCATCATCATCACCGTCATCATCATCAAGATCATCGTGATCATCACCATCACCATTATCATAATACTAACAATACCAATAATAATAAGCATCATCATCATGATCATCATAAATACAGTCATCATCATCGTCGTCATCATCATCATTCTTATCATCATCATCGTCCTTATCATGTTGATCATTTTTCGCGAGTGCTGCCTCCGAGGTTCCTTCGAACGAATGCCGCCGAGCATGCTGGACTGGCACGGTGGCGGGACATGCCGCATGCAGCTGGATATGACGGCTTGCGTGGGGGGTGCGATGGGGGTGGCGGCGGGCGGGGCGCATCTGTTGGGGGAGCGGGTGGGTTCCCACAGCTTGCGTGGACTGGTGGGGGAGATATTCGGACTGGGGTTGGCAGGCCAAGACGCGTCGCGGGCTGGCGCGGCACCGCGGCTCGCGTGGACGGCGCGACGGGGGCTAGCGCTGACGGGCCGTCTCTGTTCGGGGAGCGGGTGGGAGCCCACGACTTGCGTGGACTGGTAGAGGAAATGGTCGGCTTGGGGGCTGGCAAGGCAGGGCGCATCGTGGGAGGGAAGGGTCGATGCGTTTGCGTGGGGGGGCGACGGGGATAGGTCGGGCGAGGCGCATCCGTTCGGGGAGCGGGTGGGTTCCCACAGCTTGCGTGGATAGGTGGATGTAGTGGTCGGGGCGATGGGTTGGAAACAGGGGTGTGTCGAGGGCTGGGAGGTTCATGTAATCGCGGCTCGGACGAAGCGGAGTTCGGGCTGGCGGCGTGGGTCAATTCGGCAAGCGGGTGGGTTCCCACAGCTTGCGTGGACTGGCGAACGGGGCGAGGGGGGCGTGGAGTCGAAACTGAGGGGCATTATGGGGCGGAGGGGTCCTGCGACATGCTTGAGAGGGCCGGAGTGGAAGAGAGCTTGAGGGCGCGCGTGTCCCGAAAGAGAAATGGCGCGTGTGGTGGGAGCAGGGGCATGGTGAACGGCAGTGGCCCCGTGGGAACGGGAGGCTAGAGGGAAGCTGGGGGCTGGGTAAAAGGAGTCGGGCAGGTATTCGAACTCGGAAAAATTGCACGAGGCGGGGAAGGTCGTTTGGGTGGTGTTGGGAGGGGTCGTTTGAGGCAGAAAAGGAGGAGGCAGGTTTAAGCGCCGGTCTTCTTAGGAAAGTGAAGGAGCATCTGCCGGAGGAAGAAGACGTCCTTCTGTCGGGGGCACTTCATCTCCAGGCGGCGCACGGGCGGTTCTCCTCGCATGCGGACGTGCACGTAGTTCTGGCGTCCGGGCGGCGCCATGTCCACGGTTGGTCGAACGGGAATGTCTGCAGGTATTCGGTGCCACCTTGCAGATAGGGCATAGGCCACTCGCTTCGCGGCGGTTCGACGAGGCGGTGTCCGAACACATCGGGGAAGAACCCGCGGAACGCCACGGGGCAAGTCGAACTGACAATGAAGCGTTCGAAATATTCGGTGTGCTTGTCGCCCTGGAATGGTTCCCGGTTCGGGCGGTAGAAATAGCGCTCCAACTGTGACGTAGTGTGGTCCACAGCATCGGCTTCGAATCCCTTGTCAAAGTCGACCCAATCCTCGTCGGGTAGGTGCACGGGCAGACAAAGTACCGTAGGCACGCGCTCGTACGTGGTGTAGCCGAAGATTCGCCATGCGCACTCCGTGGCGACCAGGTACCTTCCGCGTGGCCAGTCGGCAATTTCGTCGGTCGGCTTGTCTTCCGAGCCGATGGTGTACATGGTGTGGTCGGGGCCCTTGAAGAGGTACTTGAATAGGTATTCGAACAGATTGACAGATCCGGCAAATTTAACGTTCGCGTGGCCGTCCCACTTCTGTAGAATGCGGGGGGAGTACTCAACGACCAGTCGATTGCAGCAGACATTTCGTCGTCCGTATGCGGGCCCGCCAGACTGGCAATTTGGGCAAGTGTTAGAGCACGGGCGTCGGCGGTGATGCGGGTACCCTCGGGCGTCGATCTCGGTGGTGTCTGCGAACGGCCACGGGCATCCTTTGATGCACTCCTGAGCGGGGTCGTTGGGATGGCAGGAGTGATTGCACCGATGACGCATGTGAAGCAGGAGGCGCTCGCGGAGTGGGCCATGTTGTGGAGGAACTTCGCACGATATGAGGGCATCGATCTCCTCGGGCGTGCAAGGGGGGTTGTCCACCGCGAGCGCAATGTGGGCATGAGGCAGGCCACGCATCTGGCACTCAATGACGCGGATGAGGCACCTCCGGCGCCCGCAGAAGTTGGTTTTGAGAAAGGAAACCATCTCCAGGAGTCGTGCGTGGAACACGCGGACGACGACGTTTGGTCTGTCAGCAGCGGTTTGTCCAGGCAGGAGGGCTGATTGAATTTCTGGCGAAGAAAGTGGGCGGACCTTGACGACGCGCCAGTTCCAGGCACTCGACCCGAAGACGTCTGAGGTGGCGCGGGGATCCTGGCACGCCGGAAGGCAACAACACGCGGGCCACAGTAGGAGCTGGTCTGTCTGAGTTCGCAATCATCTCGCAGACTCGACGTCTTGTGCCGCGCAGTTTGGGCTGTTCACGGCGGAGCAGGCTCAGTCTTTCGTCCTCCACGCGACAGTACATGTCCACGAGCCATTCGTTGAGCAATCGTCCGCAAGCGTGCATGTGAGACAATAGTATGCATTGGCGGTACCACCACATTTGGCTGATGTGCGCACCGTTGACCGTCGCATCCGGGCTCCACCCGCGCCCGCCGCATGGGAACCAGAGTGGGTAGGAAAGCGGCTCGTAGAAAGGGTGTAGTGGATGGAGATACTGGGGGGTGGTGGAGGAGTTCAGTCGGAACGTGACGGTGCGAGGTTGAGCGTGGCTGTCAGGGCGCGCGTCCACGATGGCGGCGAGCTCATTGATGTCCTCGCCCCACTTAAAGCGCACCGCTGCGTCGGGTCCAGGGCGACGCATAGTTCCGAGGCGCTTGATGTCATTCATGAACGGGTTGATGGGCAGTAGGAGGCGTTCGAGTCGACGGAGCAGCGTCACGTCTAACTCCGAGCGCGTTCTTGAGGATCCACAGCGAGATATCTCGCAGCTGTGGTGTCGGCTGCCGTGAGCACTCGCCTGTGCACCGCGCCGTGAATCCGGAGGTTGGAAGGGCGCATGTGGTTGCCGAGTCGAAGTTCCTTCGTGCTTCCCGCGCTGTGGATCTCGCGAACAGCTAATGCGAATAGGTTGTTGTAGCGGCGACTGGCGGCCGTGAACCCTGTCAGACGAGGTGAATTGGCGGTGGGGCCGCGTAGAAGATGGCCCGCGGCGTCCCGAGCGGGCCAAGTGGAGCGGAATATCTCCAAAAGGGCGGGCGCCGGAGCTGAGAAGAAGTGCTCGAATGTGATCGCCCACCTGCCGCTGCTGCAGCAAAACGCGGGCGTTTCGGTTGGGAAGAGGGAGGCCGCACAATGCGGGCAACGTCGGTTCATGTCTCCGACAGAGAACGGCACGTCTTCCAACGGCGGCCGCCCCACTACGCTGCACTCGCGACAGACGCTCTCGCGCGTCCTCTCGCGGTCGCAGGCGAATGCGTCCCTTGGCAAGGATAGCCCACAACGAACGCAAATCACCTCGTAGTCGGCGTCTGGACATGCCGGAAGTCTGCGGGGCAGCGGTGGTGCAAGCGATGCACGCGCGGGTCGCGCGGTTGCGTTGGCGGACTGCGAAGTCCACCCGCGGGACGTCCTGGTTGCAGCGAGTGCAATGCAACGTGTCTGCGCTGGGACGTTGGCACAGGCTGGTCTCTTGCGCACGGCGGGGGAGTCATAATCACCCGCGCACGTTGCTGGAAGTGGAGGACGCAAGTCAATGAAGCCAGCGATGGAGGCACCTGCAGCAGCAGCAGCAAAGCAAATATGTGAGGAACTGCGGCGATTTGTGGAAGTCGTCCGCCATGATCTCAAGCGGCGTATGGCGAGGCGAAACATGAGCGGAATCCTGGGGGTCAAACGCTACGGAACATGAGCCGCAGCCTGGCGCGTCCGAACTTTGTACGTCGTCTCTGTTCGTGGAGGCCTCATGGATGGCTTCTCGCGAACGTCCTGGGGGCCTGTTGGGGCGTTTTGGGGGCTTCCTGGGGCTGTGTTCGAACCTTCTGGGGGGTATCCTGGAGCCGAGAGGCCGAAATGTCGGGTCGGATCCTGTCGTGGAGCCTTTCTTGGAGCCGTCTTCAGGGTCTCCGGGGCCGTATTGGGAGTCTCTTGCGCCGTCTTGGGCCGTCTTGGGCCGTCTTGGGGCCGTCTTGGGCCATCTTAGAGGCCTCTTGGGTTGTCTTGTGACCAACTGGGGCATCTTAGAGCGATCTGTGGGCGTCTTGGAAGGCTTCTGGGGCCGGTCGGACCAGCTCGGCGGTAATTTCACGCATTCTCGGGGTTGTCTTGAGCCCGTCCGGGGGGGTGGCGGATTAGGTGACGCCCATCCGGGGGGGGGTCCCTTATCATTTGATTGGAAAAAGGAGTGTGTGTGTATATATATATATATATATATACACGCCCACTGCTCCCTGGCCAGGCCCACCCTGGACCCCGGAGCTGTGCATGCGCCCCCCTGGCCGAGCCGTGGGGGCGTGGCGTACACACCGCTGCCGGGTTCAGGATGGGCCTGGCCAGGCCCAGACATCCGACGTCTCGATTGTTTCGAGACACGGGCCCCCGACTTGCCGACCACTTCCCCGGGGCCGGTTTTTCGTCCCGAGTCGTTTTGTTGGCGGTCCCGAGGCCCGGCGAGGACCTCGAGAGGCCGACAACCACGAAAAACCTCCGTCTCGATTTGTTCGAGACGCCCGATGTCTGGGGGGAGCAATGGATATGTGTAGATTTCGTCGCCCTATGTCTCCCAGCGTCTTACGATCTCAGGGGGGATCACCGTTCCAAGGCAAAGGTGCGCAGGCGTTTTTGATTGCTCTCTTGGAGGGGGGGTCCAGAGGCCGACCTGGGGACCCCTGGAGGCCGCCAGTGGGACTCCAGAGAGCTCCGGGGGCCTCCAGGGACCTTTCTTATCTTCCTCCATGCCCTCCACCTAGTTGTCGCCCCCAGTGTTCCTCCTCCTCCTCCTCCTCCTCCTCCTCCCTCCCTCCTCTCTTCCTCCTCCTCCTCCTCCTCCTCCTCCTCCTCCTCCTCCTGCTCTCTTCCTCCTCCTCCTCCTCCTCCTCCTCCTCCTCCTCCTCCTCCTCCTCCTCACTCGAACCGACTGCCTGGAAGCGACGGCCCAGGAATCTTACGTGTACCATAGAGCGAAGGAGGCAGGGCAGCGTGCGCCTCTGTCGCTCGAGCCCGCGACGTCCTTCCGACTGGCGGCGCGCGTTGCCACGGAGCGGTGGGCTTCCTTTCGTCCCTCTGTCTGTGAACTCTTCGGGCGAGCTCTGGCCACCGACCGAGCCTTCCTCGGGCCAGCTCTCCCGGCTCCCGAGGCTCCCGCGTCAGGGTTCTGGTGCTGGAGGCCCCTCCCTCCCAGTCGGTGGCGACCGGCCCCATGCCCGCACCCCCCTGGGCTGGCCCCTCGGGCCGGGGAGAGATTCCCCGCCGGCTCTGTGGGCATAGGCGTTGGGCAGCCCTGTCCCGACATGCCAGTCATTGAAGGGGGGTCCCCATGTAAAGCTTGCGCTAGGCTGATCTTTCTCGGTGTCTGCGATTGACGATGATGTTGCTGATGATGATGATGCTGCTGCTGATGCTGATGGTGATGCTGATGATGATGCTGATGACGATGATGATGACGATGATGTGTTCGGCATCTCTCGTCCCTTGCGCTCGAAGCCCTACGTTTGCCCTACCTGTCTCTTCTCTCTTCACATGGGGGCTTCCGGCAACCCACCGTGAGGTCTTTGTAGGGCCTGCCCACACGCCTGCAGGGCTGCGCATGCCAGCCGAGCGGGGCGCGCACAGTGCCAGAGCGTCGGAGGCCGCAGCGCGACACATTATACGCAGGGGCCTTTTTGCTACACGCGGGCCCTTCGGGCGTCGCGGAGGGCTCCAAGAAGGCCCCAAGAGAGCTCCGAGAGGGACCGAAGCGGGTGCGTACAACGGCCCAGCGTGGTGCGTATACTGCTCCAGTTGTCGAGGCTGCTGCGCGACGCACTATACGCAGGGGCTTTTCTGTTATGCGCAGGCCCTTCGGCATTGGACCTGTCGAGTGAGAACGCCAGAGGGTTGTCAAGTAGGCGCCCTCCTCTGGGCTGTCAAGTAGGCGCCCCCTCTGGGTTGTCAAGTAGGCGCCCCCTTTGGGACTCTGGATTGTCAAGTAGGCGCCCCCCTCTGGGTTGTCAAGTAGGCGTCAAGTAGGTTCCCCCCTCTGGACTGTCAAGTACGCGCCTTCTCTTTCGACCGGGCTCAGCATCTGGCAACGTTTGACCGCGACCAGCTTCGTACGAGACGCTCCATGCAGGGACGGCGCGGCATGCGCAAATTCGTTCCTTCTCACGTGCTGCCCCTAACACAGGCACCCCAAACCCGCTTGCCCTGTCCACCCCGCTCGCCCGCTCCGCAATGTCACCCCAGGTCCTGCCTTTCGCCCGCTTCACCTCCCGTGTTCCGCTGGCCCCACGCCTCTCCTGTCAAATCCCCTGGGCAGTGGCCCCCGAGGGCTACCGCCGCAGGCGTGTGGCAATGCCCACAGTAGTGCGCCATTCCTGATTCGCCTCTCTTGTGGGTTACTAGCCAGGGGTCGCGCCCGTTAGTAAGCCGCAATAGCAGGATTGCGAATTGGGGTTTCCCCCGGAGACGGGTGTCCCCCTTTGCCAATTCCTGTTTGCATCCAGGGACTGTGCAAAGGCGGCCCGCTCGCAGTCCTGGCTGTTTGGTCAGTGATCCTCCTCCTCCTCACATTGCCTCCTCCATTTTCCACCTCTTCCCTCCCTCCGGTTCCTCCGCTGTTGGATAATTGCGCTCGTCTCCCATGTTCAGCTGTCGCTCGGGCATCAGTGTCGCGGGCAGCCGTCAGTAGCCAGAGCTTCGTGGAACTCACACGGCTTGCTGTAACAGATGCCTCCGTGATCGCCTGGAGGGCGAACCGTGTTGCTGAGTATATACAGTTTCAGGCCATGTTTGGAACATCTGACAGGTTCTATGCAGTCCACCGTCCCCTCGAATGTTCCCCTGGGCATGTTCAATCAAACTCACCGACGAGCCCCTCAACTGAGAATGGGAGGATACGGTTTCATCTGTTTTGAAGTGACTCAGCCAAGGCTAAATAAGCTGTGCACGCCTTCTTCCCCCTCTGACACCCATACCACGGCCCTCACGTTGAACAGTGCTTGTAGGAAGATGCCTGGATGTATTGCGGCTGGGGTATGTAAATCGTTTTCCAACGGGCGGAAAACAATTCATGGATGTAGACAAGGCTCACTGACCTTTGGATGTCCATGCTGCGCTGTGGGAGGTGATGGCATCCTGCACCATTGTTCCTGCCTCATCCTGCGGCCGATGATGGACATATTGTTACCCTGTCTGCCTAAGTCGTGGGGGGGGGGGTCCTTACCAAGATCTGGTGCCTTTCCTCTTCCTGGCCCCGCTAGTCGTATGTGCTCAAAGTTTGTCGCGCTTGACCTCATCCATGGTGCCCACCAGATGTTACGTGCGTCGGCCTCTCCTACCTTTCAGCCTGAGTACGCTGCTCCTCGACTGTGGCGCGATTCAGAGCCGCCGGCAGGAGCATTATCACTGTGCCAATCTTAGACTGTAGCGGTCGCCTTGCTAAGTGTTTTGTCTCTCGCCCTTTCGCCCTTCCCCCGTCCTTCACTTGTCGCCCTCGTCCGTCGTCGCTCCGCCGCGCCCACATGCCGCTGCCACTGCGTGCTGTGGGAGCGCGGCCGCGTGCAGGACCGCCCGCGGGACCTGTGGACCTCTCGCCCCCCCCTAACTGACTGTTCGGTGCGCCTTCCCCCCTCCCCTGCCCCCCCCCGCTCCTCCACACTTCCCGCCCTCCCCCCCCTTCTCCCCGCATCCCATCCCTCCCTCCCCTCCCCTCCCCCCTCATCATGCCACCCGGCTTCCCCTCGTCCCATCCCTCCCATTCCCTCCCCCCCCCCTCCCGCCCCTCATCTCCTCCCTCCTCTCCCCTCTCGCCCTCCCCCCCTCCCCTCCCCCGCGCTCGCCCGCGAGGCGGGGCTCCCGCAGGCTCGCCGCCCGGCGGCCACCGCTGCGCCGCGGTCCGCCCCCGCGCTCGCTCGGGCCGCGCGCGCGCCACCCGCGGGGGGCGGGGGGCGGGGGGCGAGGAGGAGGAGGAGGAGGAGGAGGAGGAGCAGGAGGAGGAAGAGGAGGAGGAGGAGGAGGAGGAGGACCAGTGTAAACCCAAGATTCGTCAACGATGTTGAAAGACACCCTCCCTCCAAGATCCCTCTGCGCAGGCCCTTGCAAAAGAGGTCATTTCCACTGAAGGACTTGCCCCGTTGAGTGGCAGCCGTGTGAGCATCTTGAAGCGTGCCAGAATACCTTTCAACGCCACGCCGTAGCCTGATTGTTACGTCTTGGCGATTCTGAACCGCGCCAGAACGCCGTTCCTGGGACTTCAGCACCGCGGATATCAACGTCACTGGTGCGCCCCGACAGTCCCGAATCGCTCCAAAGCCTCATCTCTGGTACGTCAACCGTGAGAACCACTGACAAGCTTGCAGGTATGTTCGGAGGGCACCAACTATATACCTACACCGATCCAGCCCAGGCCGATCCTAGGCCCAGGATCGGTGTATATGCATTCTGCCCATGGCAGGAGGGCGTATACACCGATCCTGGGCCCAGGTTGATCCTGGCCAGGATCGGTGTTGGTGTATAGTTGGTGCTTCCCTATATGTAATCGAATGTGCGCGGTGCCGGGGCGAGAGCCACATGGTGAAGACGACCCGCCTTCGGCCCGCGCAGTGCCTGCGATCTGTTGCAACGAGTGTGCGTGGCGCCGTAGCCCGGTGCCCCAGGCTCCTGGGCCCTGGAGTCCAAGGCCACAGGTTGGATCCCTGTTTTGAATTCGCAGCGCCGCGCCGCACCTCCTTTTCCTCCTCCTCCTCTCCTCCTTCTTCTCCTCTTCCTCACCCACAAGTTTCGTGGCCCCATAGGGAGCTCAACCGAAGGCCCCTGTGGCAGGGCCCCAGACTCCAGGGCCTTGGACTCCAGAGCCCTGGGCTCCTGGGCCCCAGATTTCCACGGGCCCAGACATCTCCTGGGCCCTGGACGTCGAGGCCCTGGAACGCTTGGCCCTAGCCGACGCCCTGGACCACAGGGCCCCGGACTCCGGGGCCCCAGACTCCAAAGCCTTCGAGTCCTGGGCCCTGGACTCCAGGGCCTCGGATTCCTGGGCCCTCGAGTTCAGGGCCCCAGCTTCCTGGGCCTTAGATTCTGAGGCCGTCGTCGTCTGGGCCCTCGCCCCTCGCCTTCGCGCCGGCCGTGTAGCCTTCGCCGCGTCCCTGGTTCGTTTTGCGTTTCGTTCTTTCGTTGGTTTTCGCACGAGCCTCAAACGCGACCTCGCCCCCCTCGCCTTCGCCCCGGCCCTGTAGCCCTCGCCGCAGCCCTGGTTTGATTTGCTTTTCGTTTTTCTTTTCGATTGTCGTCGCACAAGCCTCAAACGCGACCTCGCCTGAGCCCTGGCCCTGTAGCCCTCGCCGCAGCCCTGGTTCGTTGTTCGCTTCGTTTCCGTTTGTCGTCGCACAAGCCTCAAACGGGATCTTGCCCTTCGCCTGAGCCATGGCCTTGTAGCCCTCGCCGCAGCCTTGGTTCGCTGTTCGCTTCGTTTCCGATTGTCTTCGCACAAGCCTCAAGCGGGACCTTGCCCCTCGCCTGAGCCATGGCCTTGTAGCCCTCGCCGCAGCCCTGGTTCGTTCTTCGTTTGTTTTGTTTTGTCGCTGTGTTTACGTCAAGCCCCAGCCAACACCTCGCCCATCACATTCGCCCTGGCCCCCAATCTTCATCCAATGCTGCCCCGTCCCCAGCCATCGTTCCATGTGTTCGTTTCGATGCTCGTTTCATTTCCAACGTGGTCTGCGAAGTTTGTTTCGTTTTTCGTGTTGTGTTCTCGCTGAATGGCGGCCTCGTTTCGTTGTTCGCTGTCGTGTTGCACCCCTTTCGTCCTAACGTTCGGTTTCGTTTTGCTTTCGTTCTAAACGCAACTGCGTGTTAAACGTCGTTGTCCTCGGTCGCTGCCGAAACACACCAACGCTTGTTATGACTGGTGGGCAAAGTAAGCTGTTTGGGTCTTTGCATACTGTAACCGTATGGCTGTACCGAACATTGCTGTGTCTCTAACTGGGTAACTGTTTGTCCACCGCTGCGCTAATAGTATTTGATCACGTGTGTGGCACACTGCGAGCGTAGCATCTTAATTATACTGCCTCGGAGTCTGCGCCGTTTGGATCGACTAGGTTCGCAATCGTTCTCGTGATGTACGCCGTCGCAAGTTCGACAAGACATATCGTTGAAGAGAATGTGGAGGCTCATGGTCAGAATGCAGTAATGGATTGGACGGCTGCCCGCGGAAGGCGCACGGGCTACGCGCGTGGCAGCCGCCCGGAGGTCGCTAGAATGCCGTCTTATGCGCCGGATGGCGGCTCTTACAGGCGGCTTGCTCTTCCTCCTCCTCCTCCTCCTCCTCCTCCTCCTCCTCCTCCTCCTCCTCCCCCAACTTCCTCCTCCTCCTCCTCCTCCTCCTCCTCCTCGTGCTCCTCCTCTTCTCTCCTGCCTCCCTCCCTCTCCTCCTCCTCCTCCTCCTCCTTCTCCTCCTCCTCCTTCTCCTCCTCCTCCTCCTCCCTCCTCCTCCCCCTCCTCCCCCTCCTCCTCCTTCCCCTCCTCCTTCTCCTCCTCCTCCTCCCTTTTTTTCCTCCCCCTCCTCCTCCTCATCCTTCTCCTCTTCCTCTTCCTCTTCCTCCTCCTCCCTCCTCCTCCTCGTCCTCCTCCTCCTCCTCCTGCTCCTCGTCCTCCTCCTCCTCTTCTCCTCCTCCTGCTGCTCCTCCTCCTCTCTCCTCCTCCTCCATCATCATCATCATCATCATCAGCATCAGCATTTCCTATTTCCTCGTCCTCCATCTCTCATCCTCCTCCTTCTCTTCCTCCTCCTCCTCCTCCTCCTCCTCCTCCTCCTCTTCATCCGTCTCCTCCTCCTCCTCCTCCCCCTCGTCTCCTCCTCCCCCCTCCTCCTCATATTGCTCCTCCTCTTCGTCCTCCTTCTCCTCGTCTTCTTCCTCCCTCCCTCTCATCCTCCTCCTGTCATCCTCCTCCTACTACTTCTCATCCGCCTCATCCCCCTTCTCCGCATCACTTCTCCCCCTCATTCTCCCCCTCATGCTGTTCCTTCTCCTACTCCTCCTCCCTTTCCCTCCTCCTCCTCCTCCTCCTCCTCCTCCTCCTCCTCCGTCCCCTCTTCCTATTCTTCCTCCTCCTCCTCTTCCTCCTTCTTATCGTCGTCCTCTTTCTCCTGTTCCTCCTCCTCCTCCCCCTCCTGCTCCTCCTCCTGCTCCTCCTCCCGTTCCTCCTCCTGCTGCTGCTGCTGCTCCTCCTCCTCCTCCTCCTCCTCCTCCTCCTCGTCATCATCATCATCAGCAGCATCAGTATCAGTATCAGTATCAGTATCAGTATCAGTATCAGTATCATCATCAGCATCAGCATCAGCATCAGCATCATCATCATCATCATCATCATCATCATCATCATCATCATCATCATCATCATCATCATCATCATCATCATCATTATCACCAACATCATCATAATCAGCATCATCATCATCATCATCATCACCATCAGCATCACCACCATCATCATCATCGTAATCAGCATCATCATCATCATCATCACCATCAGCATCATCACCATCATCGTCATGATCATCATCATCATCAGCATCATCATCATCATCATCAGCATACATACATATTTCCTCTTCCTCCATCCCTCCTCCTCCTCTTCCTCCTCCTCCTCCGGTTCCTCCTCCGTCTCCTCCTCCTCCTCACTCGCTCTTCCTCCTGCTCCTCCTCATCCTCTTCCTCCGCCTCCTCCTCCTCCTCCTCCTCCTCATCATCATCATCATCATCATCATCATCATCATCCGTCTCCGCCTCATCCTCATCAGCCTCATTCTCCTCGTATTCAGCTTCCCCCTCCTCATCCCTCGCCTCCTCCCACTTCTCCTCCTCCTCCTCCTCCTCCTCCTCCTCCTCCCTCCACCTCCCCCTCCTCCTCCTCCTCTTCCTCCCCTTCTCCTCCTCTTCCCCCTCCTCCTCTTCATCATCCTCCTTCTCCTCCTCCTCCCTTCACCACATCCTCCTCTTTCTGCGTCTCAACCATATTTCCTCCTCATCCTTCTCTCCGCATCATCCTCCCTCGTTCCGCCTCTTCCTCCCCCTTCTCCTCCTTCTCCTCTTCCTCCTCCTCCTCCTCCCTCCTCCCTCCTCCCTCCCTCCGTCGCTCATTCATCGTTCTTTCTCCTATGCCTCCATCTCCTCCATCCCTCCCTCCTCCCTCCCATCCCTCCCTCCCTCCCCCCTCCCGCCCTCCCTCCGTCCCTCCCTCCTCCCGTCCCTCTCCTCCTCTCCGTCCTCTCCTCCTCCTCCTCCTCCTCCCCTCCTCCTCCTCCTCCTCCTCCTCCTCCTCCTGCCTCCTCTCCCTCCCCCCCCCCCCCCTGCCTCCTATTCC
Source organism: Prorocentrum cordatum (assembly GCA_963575745.1). Taxonomy (NCBI): domain Eukaryota; class Dinophyceae; order Prorocentrales; family Prorocentraceae; genus Prorocentrum; species Prorocentrum cordatum. Next base: position 64,986 of record CAUYUJ010000434.1, read on the forward strand.
TCTCCTCCATCTTCC
>CAUYUJ010000434.1:72500-80000 GCA_963575745.1 Prorocentrum cordatum
GGTGCTGCATGGCTGTGGCCTCCTCGGCTGACGCCTGCTGCCACAGGCGAGCGAGCTCGGGATCCCACGCATGCGCAGTCCGACTGGGCGCCTGGCCGGACTCTCGGGCCCCCGCAGCCCGTCGAGCCAGAGTTCGGCTCGGACGTTCGGCCGGAATCTGGGCCCCGGGATCCCGCCCACGTATCGCCGAACCGCCGCCCTCATCGCAAACAAATAGAGACCCTTCAGGCAGATACTGAAATAGCGTCGAGAGAGAATGCCTCGACGGGGGCGGTGCGAGGGGTGTGATTGCGTTCAGGTCCTCCTTCCCTTGATGCAGATTTCTGCTTGCCCCCTCGATTCTGGGGATAACCGATAGCATATGATAGCATCGCGCAGTCGGCAGCACGGCCGATAGGTTTGATTCGACGGTGGACGAAGCCTTTTCCGGAAATTCTTGACGCTTCGCGTATCCCCACCAGCCCATCCAGCTTCTCAGAGTCTCCTCGGATGTCTCTTGGAAGCTTTTACGATCTGCGCTTGCCCAACGTCAGCACGCTCGTGGCACGCGGGGGAGCGGCTCAGTGGTTCGTCGACAACTTGGGCCGCTCGGCGGCCGCATCTGGCGCAGGCAAACCGGCGGCTGCGAGTCAGTGCGCCCCGTCGGTCGGGGGAGAGCCGCGCCCCCGCGCTGCCACCGGGCTCTTGTCAGGACCTTCGCTGCCGCGGTATACAGTATACAGGGGAGACCCGTGCCAAGAAACACCCTGCTTGCCTCCGGGGTGCCCTTGGTTTCTTGTGTTTCGATGGTAAGCGTGGCGCTCCCACACCAAAAATCAAGGGACGTCCTGGGGTCTCAGGAAAGGGCCTCTTGTGGAGGGTTTCTTGTGGTCGAGCCCCTACTGTGTGGCAGTCTCTGGGCCCGCGGGCCCGCCCCACCGGCGTTTTCGAAGCAAACGCCCAGGCACAACGACTAGAAGACGGCGCAAGAGCGCCCCCGCGCCACCAGTTTCAACGTTCATCATCTGAGGGAGCAGGCCGCGATCTGCAAACATGGGCGTCTTTTTTTTGAAACGGCTCGCGCTCCCCAGCGTCGACCACCCCGAACTTTGGAACTGGGGCCGGGGGAGCGGCCTCCTTGGAGGTCTCGGAGGCCTCTTGGAGCCGTCTTGGAGCGTTCTTGGGGCCTCCTGGACCACCTTGGAAGCCATCTTGCGCTATCTTGAGCCATCTTGGAGGTCAATTTGGGCTCTCTGATCCTTCGGATCGGCGTCGAAATCGGGTGATGCCAATCCCAGGGATAGGGATAAGCATCTGTTCCAGGATGTCAAGGTCCGCAGGCCATGGCCAGAGGGCGCGCAAAAAAGGGGACGAGGGCGTGGACAACGACACGAGCCGCTTCAACACGCATGAGAGGTGGAGGAGGAGAGGGAGGAGAAGAGGGAGGAGGAGAGGGAGGAGGAGGAGGAGGAAAGGGAGGAGGAGAGGGAGGAGAAGAGGGAGGAGGAGAGGGAGGAGGAGGAAGAAGGAGGAAGGAGGAGGAGGAGGAGGAGGAGGAGGAGACGTCAACACACATTTGAGGTGGGCGCTTTTGTCGAGAGCCACGGCATCAGGGCGCCTCCGTGCCTGCCCGTACCGGTCAGGGCCCGTCTCGGGCGCGCACCCGGGGGGGGGGGGAGCGAGAGCGGCGTGCTTCCCGACCCGCCCGCCCGGGGCTCCTCGGCCCGATGTGTTCCGGCGCGGGCCTCCCGATCTTGGGCCCGCCTGCCCGAGGCGCGGCCAGCGCGGAGTGCGTGCGTGTGTGTGTGTGTGTGGTGTGTGTATGTGTGTGTCTGTGTGTGCGTGTGTGCGCGCGTGTGTATGGTGTGTGTGTGGAGCGTGTGTGTGTGTGTGTGTGTGTTTGTGTGTGTGTGAGTGTGTGTCTGTGTGTGTGTCTGTGTATGCGCGCGCGTGTGTGTGTGGTGTGTGTGTGTGTGTGGGCTCTGAGCGGCTCGCTCAGGGGGACGTGACCCGCCCCCCTGAGCGGCTCGCTTCTCCCGCCTCCTCTTTCGGCCGCGTCCTCTTCCTCCTTCTCCTCCTCCTCCTCCTCCTCGTCCTCCTCCTCCTCCTCCTCCTCCTCCTCCTCCTCCTCGTCCTCCTCCTCTTGCATGGTGGCACAATTCGCCATAACGGCATCCCCCTTTAGGCCTTCCCGCTAGCGCAGCCTTCCCTTGCCTCGCCGCCGACGCAAAGCGTGCATGAGTGTGTGTAGGGGCGGGGGGTGTGAGTGCGTTCAGGCCCTCCTCCCCCTGATAGGTCCAGATTTCTGGTTGCCCCCTCGATGCTGGGGAGGCTAGATAGCATCGCGCAGTTGGCAGCATGGCAGTTGTGGGGTCGAAGGATCGCTCCGCATCGCCGATGCATCGGCGACGCGGCTCAATGTGGAGCGCGATTGTCTCCACGCGGACGGCGCCGATGCTCCGCCGATGCATCGCCGATGCATCGGCGATGAATCGGCGATGCGGCGGGATTCCGATCCCATGCGCTCGAACCCCGTTTGGGGGCCTCAACCTTCCCCCCCTGATTGTGGTTCATTTTCCGATTCAGAGCGTCGTCGGAGATGCACCCCAGACGATGCGAAGAAGTAGAACGCAAACATCACGGAGCACGTGCGCGACCCTCAGGACTGGGAAGATGTCGTGCAACGTTTTATTCTGAGCCTGGAGGAAGGTCCAGACGAAGAGTAGATGATAACCAGCAGCTCTGTGAATCGTCCCGAGCGCCCTGGACGGAGGGCACCGCACTGTGGATGCAATGCATGTGATTATTTGCTCTTTTGCTCTCCCTCCCTTCCTCCTCCTCTTCCTCCTCCTCCGCCCCCTCCTGCGATGGGGCCGATTCCGATTCCGATTCCGCCCCCTCCTGCTCCTCCTTCTCCTCTTCCTCCTTTTCCTCCTCCTCCTCCTCTTCCTCCTCCTCCTATAGCCCTGTTCAGCAGGCGCAATGATTTGGAAAGCTTAAATCCAGACTTCTCCTGCCCACGCGCTGGACGGCGTGTGGCTTCGTGACTCCTGGTGACTCCTAGAACAATGGGGCGGACACTTCCGCAAAGGTTTGGCGGAAACTGCGACGGCAAAGTAGGGCGGACATCGGCATCAGAGGAACTTGGAAAAGAGGGCGGATTTTTCTGTCCTACTTACGAAGTCGCCCAGGGTAAGGCGGATCTGGAGTCAGGGCATGACCGCGATAATCTCTTCAACACCCCCCGAAAAAAATGGGCAAACCGTATTTCTTCGGGTGCTCATTGAAGGTCGCCGCCCAGCAGTAATCTGCCAATAGCTGTTCCGCCGCCGTCGCCGTCGCCGTCCTGAATGCTCAGGACAGGGCGGACAGGGGGAGTCTGCTGTCACCCAAGAAGTGTTGGTGGGGGGGCTCCGGAAGGATTAAAGACCTCCTGGGTAACCCCCCCTGCCTTCCTCCATCCCTCTAAGAGGAGGACCCGCGACGCTCGCCACCAGCCTGCCGAAACTTCGGTTGGGGCTGTTCCCGGCAGGGGGCAGCCGCGGGCCTTCTCGATCGCGCGTTGGCCTAGCAATTGCTCTCCCTGAGCAGTTCCTCGGCCGACCGCTGGGGCTGGGATCGTGCCGTACCCATTCCATCGCGGACGTGATCGTCCACGTTATCGCCAGCTACCCCCATTCTCCCAACCCGCCTTTTTCCTCCGCTTCCGTCGCCGTCCTGCCCCTCTTCCGCCTTTCTCCTGCCGATAGTTGGCTCCTCTGCTCTTCCTCGCCTCTGTCTGGGAAGTGGCTGGGGCCAGGGCGGTCCGCATCGTTGGGCGGGACAGTGATTACAGATGCCACCACTTACCCCCCCGAAAACACAGCGGATGCGCCCTGGGGAAAACGCCAACCCTCCAGCCAGGCCCCGCTTAACTGGTGCTGTTTGCTGCGTTTTTGTTTTACAAACTTTGGTTCACCCGGTTCCCAAACAACTCCCTCTCGGCATCACCCAAGCATTTGTTATACGATGTGTGCGTCGCCTCCGCAGGGGCGACGCGCGCGCTGAGAAATATTAGAGTAGATTCTCAGTGGCGGGCGCTTGCCGGCGGTACCGCTCGGGAAACGATAACTACAAGATGGTTGTGTAATATGTCCGGGTAGAACGCACGATTCCAAGGAAGACGCATCGTATGTGCAAGTCCCTGTGCGTCCTATCCGCCTCCTTTCTCGTCCTCCTCCTCCTCATCCCCCTCCTCCCTCACTCCTCCTCCTCCTCCTCCTCCTCCTCCCCCTACTCCCTCACTCCTCCTCCTCCTCCTCCTCCTCCTGCCCCAGTCGGTTCTCAGCCCCATGGCGACGCCGCTAACTTGCCGCGTACCACCCCCGCCATCCGACGTCGGCCGCCCGCCCGCCCGCACTGGATTGCCCGCCTATGGTCGCTAGCTCCAGGCGGAGGAGGAGGAGGAGAAGGAGGAGAGGGAGGAGGAGGAGGAGGAGGAGGAGGAGGAGAGGAGGAGGAGGAGGGAGGGGAGGAGGAGGAGGGGGAGAGGGAGGAGGAGGAGGAGGAGGAGGAGGAGAAGGAGGAGAGGAGGAGGAGAAGGCGGAGGAGAGGGAGGAGGAGGAAGGAGGAGGAGGATGGAGGAGGAGGGGGAGGAGGAGGATGAGGAGGAGGGAGAGGGAGAAGGGAGGAGAAGGAGAGGGAAAAGGAGAGGGAGGAGGAGAGGGAGGAGGAGAGGGAGGAGGAGAGGGAGGAGGAGAGGGAGGAGGAGGAGGAGGAGGAGGAGGAGGAGGAGGAGGAGGAGGAGGCGGAGGAGGAGGAGGAGGAGGGGGGAGGATTGGTATCGTCTAACCGATCCCCATCCCCATGTGGCCATGGCACCTCAGCCCCACCATCCCTCCCCGTGATATGCACCGCAAATCCCGAAGGGAACAGCATCTACACGCATATACACGGATCTCGATATATATAGTCCCTTTTCTATATTTTTATAATCCTGGGGGGTGGGACCCCCCCCCCCCGAAATAGGATCCTCCCCAACCGGGACTTCCGGAAACGGGACCCCTCACGAGGATCGCAGCCTCCGAGCGCGAAAATTAGCGCTCTCCGTCCAAAGAGGAAGGTGAGAGGACACGCGAGGCTCCTTGGACCTCCCGAGAGGCTTTCTCGAGGCTCCTACGAAGGCCCAAGAGGGTCCCAAGAGCCTTCCAGAGTCCTCCGAAGAAGCCCCCGAGAGATGAAATTCAGTGATTTCCTATGGTTTTTCTAAGATTGTTGCTTCTTTGCATGTTCACTGTTCCGACGTGCCAAGACGGCCGAAGACGCCCACAAGACCGATGCCAGACGGCTCAAGAGGCCTCCAAGCGAGTCCGAAACCGGCCCAAGACAGCCCCGACACGGCCCAAGGGGTGCCCAAGACGGCCCCAGAGAGCCCCAAGACGGCCTTCAGAAACGGCACCCCTCACGAGGATCGCAGCCTTCCAGCGCGAAACTGAGCGATCTTCGTCCGAAGAGGCACCTACGAGGGTACGCGAGGGTCCTCGGGTTGCCTTAAAAGCTTCTTAAAGGTTCCCCCGACAGCTTGAGAAGGCCCCACGAACCTCGCAGAGTTCTCTGAAGAAGGCCCCAAGAGATCAAAATCATTAATTTCCTATGGCTTTCCTAAGATTTTGGCTTCGTTGCATGTTCACTGTTCCGACGTGCCAAGACGGCCGAAGACGCCCACAAGACCAATCCCAGAGGGCCCAAGCAGCCTCCAAGCGAGTCCACAGCCGGCCCAACAGAGCCTCCAGACGGCCCAAGCCGTGCCCAAGACGGCCCCAGAGAGCCCCAAGACAAGCTTCAGAGAGAGCTTAAAAGGGAAAAACATACAATTGCAACGCGCTTGGCTCCCACACGGCCACGCGAGGCCCCAAGCCCCTTCCAGGAGGCCACAAGAAGGGCCACAAGGCGCGCAAAAGGCTTATGATTTCAAGGACTCTGCACCCAGACGCCCACACGAAGCTCCAAGACTCCTCAACGGCTCCCCAGACGTGCCACGACGCCCCACAAGGCCTCTAAGAACCTCCACGAGTTCTCCGAAGAAGGCCATTATAATCCTGGGGGGTGGGAAAACCCCCCCCCGAAATAGGATCCTCCCCAACCGGGACTTCCGGAAACGGGACCCCTCACGAGGATCGCAGCCTCCGAGCGCGAAAATTAGCGCTCTCCGTCCAAAGAGGAAGGTGAGAACGAAGCCCATACATAACGTTCGTAGAGCCTGCCTGTCCCAAAGTCGCGTCAGCACGCCTCCCCGCGCCCCCCCTGCCTCATATTTTGCAGTATAAAGCTGCATTCTGGTCAGAATCCTGGGTTCGCACCCTTTTTTAAGAAATTTGGTTGCGAACCCGGGATTCGATACGTTTCCCTCTGAAGTTTTTTTCTTGCATTCCATTTGCCCCTTTCGTTGCTTCGAACACCAAGTTCTCCCACTCCCCCTCCGCAACCTCTGCACATTCGCAATGCGAGCCCGCGAGGACCCCTCGAAGGGACCGCAGGATACCGCGAGAAGCCAGCCGATCCAAAGCTTCAAGGAACAAGATGCATGGCGCGAAGCGCCTATGCAGCCTTGTATATATATATATGTGTGTATATATCTATATACTCATATATGGATATCGGCTGAAAACTTGCATGTGTGCATGTATGCATGTATGTAGATATGTAGGCAGGTAGATAGGTAGGTAGATCGATCGGTCGATATGTGTGTACGTATGCATGCATGGATGTACGCATGTATCTAAGCATGTACGTATGCATGCAAGTGTGTGTACGTATGTACGTACGTATGCATGTATGCAGGCATGTATGTATGTTTGTATGTGTGTACGTACGTATGCATGTTTGCATGAAACCATGATGCATGTATGCGTGTATGCGTGTAGGTATGAGTGTATGCATGCATGGACGTTTTCATGCATGCATATATGCATGCATGGATGCAGGTGTGGTTGTGGATATTTAGGCATGCATGTATGTATGTGTATGTATGCCTGCATGCATGTGTCCATGTAGGCAGGTAGGTAGGTAGGTAGGTAGGTAGGTAGGTAGGTAGGTAGGTTCGTACGTATGTATGTATGGATGTGTGCACGTATGTACGTACGTACATGTGTATGTGTGGAAGTAAGTATGCATTGATGTATGTGTGTACGCATGTATGGACGCATGTACGTGTACATGAATGCGTGTATACACGCATAGATGTTTGTATGCATGTCTGCATGTATGTTTGTATGTGTGGGTTTGTGGATGCATGGGTGTCTGTATGTATGTATGTACGTATGTATGCACGTATGGATTAGTGTGCATGTATATGTGTATATGCGTGCATGCATAGTTGTGTATTCAGCTGTGCAGGCATGCATGCACTTATGTATAGGTATGTGCATGTGTATATGTTTGTTTGTATGGTTGCATGTAGGCCTATAGGTCTGTATGTATGTATGTATGCATGTATGTATGTATGTATCTATGTGTGTCTGTCTGTCTGTCTGTCTGTCTGTC
>CAUYUJ010000434.1:82500-113815 GCA_963575745.1 Prorocentrum cordatum
CCTTGTCCTCCCCCTCCTGCTCCTCGCAAGGGCCCGCAGTGGGCAGGCCAAACGCCACGCGAATCTACAGACGCGTCCGATGAGTAGGTCGACCCTGCAATGCCACTGGTGCCATCTGCTCTCTCAATACTCCAGATTTCGTCATAAAAGGGAGGGGGTCTGGACCCTCCAAGACAAGCCATTTCAGACCTCCCCCGTGGGAGAAACCTCCAAAACATCGTCCCCAGACCCCCCAGGCCCTCCAAGATAGCCTGGAAGACCCCCCCCCCCCCGAAATGAGACCCCCCTCCCTTTATTATGAAATCTGGAGTACCTGGCTTGCGGTACCACGTGCACCCTGGCTTGCTCGTACCACAGTGCCACTGGAGGAGCATATCGCGCTCTCTCGGATGTTCACTGTCTTCGGTCGCGGTTGTAGTGGACACGACATTCGGAAGGTCTGTTACCTATCGGGGCTGCAGGCGGCCCCGAGAATTGCTCGCGGAAGTGCTGGCCCACCCTCCACGTTCACTCCATTTCTTCCCTTACTTCTCCCACCCTCCTTGGTCTGCATGTCTTCTTCAGCGTAGTGCACACCCCCGGCAATGATGCCCTCTGGCATCTTTTCGCGGACACCCGAGCTCCGAGTTCCGAGTTCTCCCACCCTGCACCTTACACGCCAGCTTCTCCCCCTCTCCCCCACCCTCCACCTTTCACTTCCCCACCACTCACCTACCGGGGTTCTATCGTGGCGGGACGCCGCGCACGCAGGCAGCTTGCCGGACTGCTCGCAGGCGGCCCCGGCCTGCGAGCAGTCGTCGGTCGTTTCTCCCTCTCCTCATGCCTCAGGGCGCGCGCTTCGGCAGTGGGCCTCAGGCTTCTGTGGCCCCGCCTTGTGGTGCTCGCGATGCCGGTCTTCGTTCTCGCGCTCGGCCTGGAATTCGGGGGAGGTGTGTGTGTGTGCTGCAATTTTCTAACGCTGCGCGACGGCTGCGACCCTCCTTCTCCCGCCAAGATCCTCCTCCTTGCGCGACGGCTGCGACCCTCCTTCTCCCGCCAAGATCCTCCTCCTCCTCCGCACGCACGCAGTGTGAGTCCACTGCTGCTCCTCCGCACGCAGTGCGCCTACGGAACCGCATCGTTTGCCGCTACACTGAATCACACCGATCATTATGATACCCCCCTTCCCTCTTGCATCTGTGAAGAAATCCACACACACACACACACGCCACGAAGGCCAAGCCGCGTAAAAAAACGCAAACGCGGCGTAGAATGCCATGGGGGCATTCGGCCTGCAACGGCCGAGCAGGGAGTTTAATGTGCCGGGGCGTGGCCGCGGCGACGCTTGCGAGCGCGCGGTGGAGAGTCGGGGGACACGGGGAAGCAGAATCGGGCATGGGTAAGATCGGATGGGCGCGAGGACGTATTGACTATTAGGGGAAAGGCTGGGAGGATATGCGGGGGGTCCACAGCACAGGGGGAAGGCCGCTGTGGTCCTGAATCAGTCCGGCAGGGTTGCCCGGGGAATTCCAGGGCCGTTTGACGCGGACGATCGGGGCCCCGTCCCGCGCGGGCCAGAGGGCTCCGGGGCCAGTCCAGCGGGCCCGCCAGTTTAGGGCTCTGGCACCCGTTTGGCGACTGCCACAGGCGCCCCCCCCGCGCAAGGATGAGCAATAGGCCTTCGGCGGCGGCCTGGGGAGATTCAGGGCCCGCCCGGCGTGGGGAGGAGGAGGGGGAGGGGGAGGAGGAGGGGGAGGAGGAGGAGGAGGAGGAGGAGGAGGAGGAGGAGGAGGAGGAGGAGGAGGAGGAGCAGGGGAAGGCTGACCTCTTTGGGATGGCGCCGTTGTCTCGACTGGCCCTCCTCCGCCCCGCTCGTTTTGGGGTGGGGGGCCCGCGAGGACCACCTGGAACGGGCGGTGAGTTCCCCCATGTCACACGTTGACCGTCCTCGTGCTCTGCTGAGTTCCCCCCATGTGCTTCCCAGTTTCCCTGTCACGGTTCTGAGCTGAGCTCCCCTTGTTCAGGAGGGAAAAAAACACACACAGACACAATTAATCGTCGATTTGAAATATGGGAAAAATATGGGAGGTGGGGGGGAAGACAGAAAGCCGGCAAATACTTATAGGGACATATGGGGAATCCTGCTATTTGTGTGTATTTGTTTCTGTGTCCCAGGGCCCCTTCATTTGTTCTTCAAGCCCCTCCCGTGCCAGACGGTTCTTCGCTGGCTCTCCGTTCGGGCTCCCTTCCGCAGGGCTGCGTGCCGCGCTCCGGGGCGGTGGCCGCTCCCTGTCGCTCCCGAGCAGAAGCACCTCGGCGAGCATCGGCTGGTCTTGAGAGAGAATGTGCTCATCAGTTTCGCTGTGCCTTTCGTCGGCCGACGCGGTGTGGCAGCACAGAAGTAATGATGATGACGGTGATGGTGGTGATGATGATGGTGATGATGATGATGCCGATGCTGATAATGGTGATGATGATGCTGATGCAGATAATGATGATGGTGATGATGATGCTGCTGCTGATGATGTTAATGCTGCTGATGATGCTGTTGATGGTGATGATGATGATGATGATGATGGTGATGATAATGGTGGTGGTGTTGATGATGCTGATGATGATGGTGATGATGATGCTGATGCTGCTGATGATGTTGATGATTATGATTATGATTATGATGATGATGATGACGATGACGATGATGATGATGATGATGATGATGATGATGATGATGATGATGATGATGATGATGGTGGTGATGATGATGATGATGATGATGATGATGATGATGATGATGATGATGATGATGATGATGATGATGATGAAGGAGAAGTGGAGGAGCAGGAGCCGGAGGATGAGGGACAAGGCAAAGGCGGCGGAGGAGCAGGAGGAGTGGGGGCGGGAACCGTACAGGTGCAGATGTATCGGCCGACAGGGAGAGCTCGTGAGAATGTGTGTGTGTGGGGGGGGGGAAGGCGGCGTCGGCGGCAGAGGAGAAGGGAGGATCGGAGGGGTGGAAGCAGTAGAGTCACGACATAGACTCGGCGAGGGACACTCAGCGAAGGGGCAACGCACAAGGAGGATAATGTGCAGGAGACACCCCGCCCTGGCAGCAGCCCAGGCCGCTGACACCGCCGCGAAGCTCGGGGCGAAGCTGCAGTGCGTGGTGGGCGGGCCAGAGAGCAGCGACGAGTCCCCGAGGATAGCACCACCAGCGCCCAAGAGTCGCCCCCCTCACTACTCCCGGCCTCTTCCTCCATCCTTCGTTCCTCACTTTGTTGGACTTCGGGTTCTGATCGTGTCTGGATTGGTGTCGACTCTCCCAGGGGTGGTCCAGGGTGCCAGGGAAACCCGGAGGATGCACCACCAGCATGTCGGGTAGAATGCCCTTCGTTCCTCTTCCCTGCTCTTCCCGAGGAGGAGGAGGAGGAGGAGGAGGAGGAGGAGGGGGAGGAGAAGGAGGAGGAGAAGGACGACGAGGAGGAGGAAGAGGAGGAGGAGGAGGAGGAGGAGGAGGAAGAGGGGGAGGAGGAGGAGGGGGAGGAGGAGGGGGAGGAGGAGGTTGGAGGAGGAGGGGAGGAGGAGGAGGAGGAGGAGGATGAGGAGGGAGGAGGAGAGGGAGGAGGAGGAGGAGGAGGAGGAGGAGGAGGAGGAGGAGGAGGAGGAGAACGAGGACCAGTGGAAATGCAAGAGTCATCAACGATGTTGGAATAATCTTCATAGGCGCCTACAACGGTTCATTTCCACTGGTGAAACTGCCTCGTTGGAAGAACCGTTTGAAGACCATGTTGCACGCCAGAATTATATGTTCGGGATTCCAGCGCCACGGATCAACCTCACTGTTGCGTCTTGACGATCATGAACCGCGCCAGAACACCATTCCTGAGATCTCAACACAGCGAATCAACGTAACTGTTGCGCCCTCATAATCTTGAACCCCTGCCAGAACACACTTCGTGGTATGCTGATCATGGGAATCCGTGAAACTCTTGTAAGTGTTTAATACGAATGTGCGCAGCGCTAAGGCGAGAGCCACACTTCGAAAAGGAGCTGCCCTCAATCCGCGAAGCCCTTCCAACATTTTGAAAGGAATGTGCGCGGCGCTAGGGCGAGAGCCACATTTTGAAAACGACCCGCCCTCAGTCCGCAAAACTCTTGCACCTTTTGAAAACGAATGTGCCCGGCGCCAAGGCGAGAGCCACATTTTGAAAACGACCCGCCCTCAATCCGTGAAACTCTTCCATATTTGTACAACGAATGTGCGCCGCGCTAAGGCGAGAGCCACTTTTTGAAAACGACCCGCCCTCAATCCGTGAAGCTGTCGCATTTTTTTGCAACGAATGTGCGCAGCGCTGAGGCGAGATCACATTTTGAAAACGACCCGCCCTCAATCCGCGAAGCTCTTGTAAATTTTGAAAGCGAATGTGCGCGGTCCTAAGGCGAGAGCCACATTTTGAACACGACCCGCCCTCCATCTGCGAAGCTGCAGTGATTTTTAAGCTTGAGGGTCATCAAAGGTGAGGAAGTCTCAGGCGAAACGCCTGGCCTGCCCTAAAAACTGGCCTCGGGGTGCGACATGGAGAAGTTTTGTATAAGGAGAAGGAATGGAGGAGGAGGAGGAGGAGGAGGAGGAGGAGGAGGAGGAGGAGGAGGAGGAGTAGAAGGAGGAGGAAGAGGAGGAGGAGCAGGAACAAGAGCAGGAGCAGGAGCAGGAGGAGGAGGAGGAGGAGGAGGAGGAGGCCAGGGTGCTGAGCGTGCGGGCCCTGCACGCGCGACCTGGTCCACACCCACAGGGTGTGCGGTCGCTCTACACGCGGCCACGGCGAAAGGAGCCGGTACACGCTCCCCCGGGTTCCGAGCCGGCGGGACGCAGGGCGGGGAGTCTGGCATCGCTCGGTCGTGTGCCTTTTTTTCTCGGCGAGGACCATCGAAGAGCATCCTGGACCTTCTGGGCTCATACCCTCTGACAGTGCCGTCTCGACAGCGTACTCGTCGACCAGGTACGGGAGGAGGGAGTAGGGAGGAGGGTAGGAGTGCGAGACCCTCAAGCGATGGCTTCCTGAGAGCCGTAATTCAAGCAGTGGCGAAGGATCCCGGCTCGCCTACAGGCCTGCCAAAGAATGTTCTAAGAACCTTTTGTGATTTCCACGAAATGTTCATAGAACATGTATCGCATCGGGTTTATGTTCTAAGAACATTGTTTTTGTTCTTGGAGCATTTTTGGGTTCTAAGAACATTTCGTGGTAGGACTATGGGAATACTGGGACGGTCGGTCCCTGCTCAAGTAATTTCTCGGTGAGGACCATCGAGGAGCGTGGGAACAACAACTTTTCTGGTCTGCGGGTCGAGAGCGAGCCTCTTCCGGTTAAGAGCTAGGCGGGGCGCGCAAAGCACTAATTGGGGAGACAGGGCGCGGGCGGGAGGGGCCTCAGGCGGCCGGAGGGCGCGGGGTGCAGGCGGTGCCGAAGAGCTTGCACAGGAAAAGGTACGCCTTGGACAGGAGCTGGAGGCGAAGTCCCGGAGGGAGAGCGAAGTGGTGTTGCCGTCGACGGCGCGCCAAAATTACCATCCTCAAGTGCTGCGTGCGGAAGGACGCAACAAGGTCGACGTCCGGGGGGTAGAGGTACACCAGGTAGGCGAAGAGCAACAGGTGCCACCAACTGGTGAAGAGAGGCTGAGGATGACCACGAAGACGATGTGCATCGTTGTGCCACCGGGCGGTCGGTAGCGGCCTGGGGTGTGGCAACAACACACACACACACACGCACACACGCACGCACGCACGCACGCACGCACGCACGCACGCACGCACGCACGCACGCACGCACGCACAGACACACACACACACGCACACACACACACACACACACACACCACACACACGCACGCACGCACGCACGCACGCACGCACGCACGCACGCACACGCACACGCACACGCGCACGCGCACGCGCACGCGCACGCGCACGCGCACGCGCACGCGCACGCGCACGCGCACGCGCACGCGCACGCGCACGCGCACGCGCACACGCACACGCACACGCACACGCACACGCACACGCACACGCACACGCACACGCACACGCACACGCACGCGCACACGCACACGCACACGCACACGCACACGCACACGCACACGCACACGCACACGCACAGGCGCACGATAAGGGCCACGAAGGCACGGGGGAAGGGCGGCGCGGCCGCGGGCAGGGGCGCGGGGAACGGGCCGGGCAGGAGCGCCGGCGCGCCGAGGGACCGCGACCGCCGGGAACGTGCAGAAGCTGTCGTTCAACCCGACTGTTCAGCGTTGTCCTCCTTCCGCGTGGTTCGGCCACACGAGGGGTTTTTCATTATGCCGGGGCATACTGGGCACTGTGGCCCGGCCTGGCCGCCCTCACCCCCCCCCCCCCCCCCAGATACGTGACGCCCCTTCCCCAGTGTGCGCTCCGGGCATTGCCGCGGTGCGCACGGCGGGGGGGAGGCGTTACATTGTGCCCCCCCCCCTGGCTCCTCCCCCCCCCTTTAATGCCCACTGTCGCCGAAAATGAAGAAACGCGCTCCGCGTATGCTGGGATGCCACTCCTGGGAGGTCCAATTCTGAGGTGCCCTGGTCCGAAATCCTGTTTAAGTCGGCTCAGTCCCGCTTCATCCGGCTCAGTCTTGCTGAATCCGCGGCCTGATCCGGCGTACGTAGCAGCTCCCCAATGCCCCAATGTGGTGCAATTATCCTTAATTCTTCCGACGAAGACTTCCCAGTAGTTGGCTTCTAGTTTACGTAAGAGTGACCCTTTCGGGCGCGACCTGACGGACCCCTCGCGAGCCATCCCCCTCCGTGACGTCGTCCTCGGCGTTGAAGTATCCATCCGGCCGCATGCATGTACGTCTTGGGGCGAGGCGAGGGGGACGTCATGGAAGGGGATGGCCTGCTAGGGGTCGGTTAGGCCGCCCCTGACCCTTCGCCGGAGTGACCTTTGGTGCGTGGTCCCCCCGGCATCGGCCCGCCCGCTTGGATGGGGCCTCCCTGCGGCCCCTTGAATCACCACCCACCAAACCACCCCAACCCAACCCGAAGGTTTCAATTTGCCCTCCATTTCCAGTTGGGGGGTGTGGGGACCATCGAGAAAACACATATGGAACCCGTACCCCCACCCACCCGAAATTCGGATCTTCGGGTTGGGTTGGGGTGGTCTGGTAGGTAGTCATTGAAGCCGCGCACCAGAGGTCACGCTTGCTCGGGGCTCTTGCGTGCAGCCGAGAGGTGGAGGCCACCAGCCCGAAGGCGCCCCGATGACTCTAGGCTTCCCGGATGGGGTCGGAGGGGGGGGTCGGAGGATCGCGCCGCATCGCCGATGCATCGGCGATGCGGCTCGATGCTTATCCCGATGTTCTTCACGTCGACGTCGCCGATGCACCGCCTGCGTCACCGACGCATCGCCGATGGATCGCTGATGCGGCGCAAGCCTCCGACCCCAGCTACTCGGACCCCATCTGGGAGGCCTCTGATGATGACGTGGGGCGCTCCAGAAAGGGCCGAGCTTTGAATTCTTGGAGCAGCATGCATCCGTCTCAGACTCCCTCTCTGCGCATTGACATGATGTGACTCTGCCTTTGGCCGGTGGCACTTGCGCTTGTAGACTCATGGTGGCGCGGTCATGATGGGTGTTCAGTGACATCGCGTGCGTCGGGCCAGCGCACGTTCGGATCTTGAGTGAGCCGAGGGGGACGAAGGCAAGGAAGACGAGGGGGACATGGAAGATGATAGGGGAAAAAGGGGGAGACACAGGGCGATGCGGACGAGTGGAGCAATGAGTGAAGGGGCGACGAGTCGGCAAAACACGCAGGAGTTGGCCTATCAGTTGGAGGTGCACAGCCTCAACCAGACCGGTTTGCTCGCGTACTTGTCTCTGATCATGTTCTTCAGGGCACATCTCTTCCAATAAGTCTTCTTGTTGCTGCAGCTGGTGTGTTCATTGGCAACACCCTCATCGTTTTTTGTACGGTTGAAGTTATCAGTCTTACATGTGTTGGCCTACCCCATTCGTCTTGCTTCTTTGCCAATGGTATGCTGTGCGCATGATCTATGGGCTGCTATGCTATCGCATTCGTGTGCTGGTGGAGAGCAGCATGCCCATGGCAGCCTTTGTTATTTGGGACGGGCTTGCAGCATGATCCAGATAGTTCTCCCAGAGCGATGGTGCGGAAGAGTCCTGGGTTGCATCCGCGTGCGTCTGCTGCTGCACCTCGACACTGAACCCTTGCGCGTCCAAGCAAATCCGTAGTTCCTCGGATGCGGCATTTGATCGGGTCCATGGTCTGTTTGCTGCGCAGCCGAGGAAGAACAGGAAGGGTAGGCGAATGAGGAGAAGGAGGGTAGGGATGCAGATGCTGAGGAGGAGGATCGGGATGCGGAAGTGGGGAACGGGAGGAAGATGAGCAGGACAAGGCGACCAATACGAAACATGAGGAAACGAATGATGATGATGATGATGATGATGATGATGATGATGATGATGATGATGATGATGATGATGATGATGATGAGGAGGAGGAGGAGGAGGAGGAGGAGGAGGAGGAGGAAAAGGGAATTGGACCAGGAGGAGGAGAAGGACAGAAGGGCAAAGAGGAGTCGCTTGGGCGGGATAAGGAGGAGGAGGAGGATAATCAACAAAAATAAGATGGAGGAGGAGAAGCACTAGGAAGAGGAGGAGGTCGAAGATAAGCATAACGAGGAGGAGGTGTACGAGGAGGAGGAGGAGAAGCAGCAGGAGGAGAAGAATGAGCATGCGAAGGCTGACGAGTAAGAGGTGAGCAAGAGAAGGTTGATGAGGAGAAGAGGACAAGGAATACGAGGGCAATCGGGGAAGGAGAACGAGGGTACGAAAAGGGTGGGAGGTTGAGGAGGGGTTGGAGGAGAAGGAGGCCATGGAGGACTTCGAGCACGAGGCGGACGGGGAAGAGCATGACGACCACGACCAGTGCCTCTCTCGCAGAGCTCGACCGCGGCGCACAGAAGCCGCAGCGTCCTTGCGATGGGTCGCCCCAGCGTCTCCATCCTCCTCCTGTCCGCCCCTGTTGCTCAGACGAGGCCTCTGCTGTATTCTGGACGTTGCTCGAGGGATCCGGTTCCGAACATATCAGATCCAGCTGCTCTCCAGCATCAAGAGAGGAGAAGCAAAAGGAGTAGGACCGAGAGCAGTGATGGGCATGTTTTCCACCACCACCATAAGTTGGAGGGGCAAAGGAGGTGAAGGAGGAGGAGGAGGAGGAGGACGAAGAGGATGAGCAGGTGGAGGAGGAGGACGTGGACGTGGAGGAGGAGGAGGAGAAGGAGGAGGAGGAAGAGGAGGAGGAGGAGGAGGAAGAGGAGGACCCCCTCCCCCTCCTACTTCTGGTGGTGGTGGTGGTGGAAAACAGGCCCATCAAGCAGGATTGGTCTTCAACCGCTGCGGAACCCTACCCCTGCGGGTCCAATTGGCGCTGGGGTGTTGGGCCCCCCCCGCTGGGGTTCACCTGTTTGCAGGCATCTTTCACAAACTCTGAGCCCCGGCCGATTTTTCATAGGAGGAGGAGAAGGGGGGAGCTGGAGGGGAGGGAGAGGAGTGGAGGAGAGTCATCCCCGTCCGTCGTGTCTCCCTCGCCTCCAGGGGAAGTTCCCCCTTTCGGTTGGTGGCGCCACCTTTCAAAACCGGCCCTGCGTCCCTACATACTTTTCGGGGCGGGGCTGGGGACGGCTTCAGGTCTACGACCAAGTCCGCCGTGAGCAGCAGCAGCAGCAGCAGCAGCAGCAGCAGCAGCAGGGAAGCGGGAGGGGAGGGAGAGGAGTGGAGGAGGAAGGTTGGAGGATGGAGATGGAGAGAAGGTCGAGAAGGGGGGGATCACAACAAGCAGGAGGCGGTGGATGCGGCCAGGAGCGGGCCGTTTTCAGACGCGTCCGCGGGCACACGTGGAGCAGGAGTGGGAGGTGGTGAGGAGGCGGGAGGGCCGAGGCGACGAGATCGGACGAAGAGGACAACGACGATGATGATCCGGCTGAGGACGACGAGGGTGGGCTGCAGGACCAGCGGCAGCAGGCGGGGGCGACCGCAGGCTCCGCAGTGGCTTCGACATCCGGCGCCTCAAGCTGCAGGAGCCTGGCGAAGCAGCTGCTGCCGTTGTTTGATCCCCTCCCTCTTGTGCTCCTCCTCCTCCTCCTCCTCCTCCTCCTCCTCCTCCTCCTCCTCAGTCGAAGCAATGGCATACTTGGCGGTCGTGTATGCTGCTTACAATGAGGCGCGGCTCATTCCTGCTTGGCCTATCGCGCCTACTCAGCTGCATTCTTGTGCATTGGCAGGTGTTCGATCTATGACTATGACCGCGCCACAACGCCTCGCCAATGGAGCACGGGCGGGTCAAGTGCTGCTGGACTTTCAACGTCGTCGGCGGCCCGTCTCTGCATCTTCCTCGTCCTCGTCTTCCTCATCGTCCCCTTCGTTGGTGGAAGCGGTCGGCGGCGGGCTTGGTCTTTCTGCTCGACAGCGCCCTGGTCACCCTGACAGCCCGCGGCTGACACCGGTGGTCTCCACTGCGTCGTCGTCTCCACGTTCGAGAGTGGCGTCGGATGCGTCGGAGGACTTTGTCAGGCTTGACCTGCGTCCTGACGTCGTGGCGGTGGGACCTCCCCGCCCTGGAGCGGAGACTGTCTTGCCCTCCCCTGCGACGCCTGCGATGCTTCCCGCAACGCCAGAGCGGGTGGGTCGTCTTGTGGACTTGGAGGGCTTATGTGATGACCAAAGGGATGGTGACGGTCAATCGGTGGCCCATGCCACTGGGTGCTCCTCGAGCCCAGTGTCGAGTGGCGTCAGAGCGCTCTGCCGTCCTTGTGGACACGACCCCGGCTTCCCCTCGCAGATGGATCCTGCTTGCGCGGGAGGCGTCAGATCGCAAAATCCTGAAGGAGAGGGCTCCTCGACCTCCCCGCTTCAGATTCTTAGAGTAGATTGCGAGGACAAGTCTCGTACTGGCGTCAGATCGCAAAATCCTGGAAGCGGGTGCGCCTCGAGCCCGCTTGCCCAGGTTCACCGAGTCGATTGCGAGCTTGTGGTCTCCTCTGGAATAAGTTGCGAGCCTAGAGTCTCGAGCGGAGTATCGCTCAACTCGGCATGGGTGGGCTCTTGTGGGTGGATTGCGCCGTGCGGACGGTTGCTTTGCCTGGGACGATGGGGTGTGCTTCTCGACGCTGGATGTCGCGTGCGACCTCCTCACCGATGTCGTGCCCGCAGTCGTTGACGCCGACGGCTCCAGTGGTGCGCACTGAGTCCAGCATGCCGCGTCTCTCGTCCTCGCCTTCGCTTGTCCACATGGCGGCCTCTCGCTCCCACATTGTGAGTGTCCCCGCCGTTGGGCGCCCTCGCTCTCTCCCCGCTCTGTCCGTCTCCTCGAGTCCTGCCGATGCTGGTGCTCGCTTCTCTCCCATTTCCGCTTCCCCCCTCGTGCGTCCTCGCTGCATTTTGGCGACTGTCCCTGCTCGACCATCCAGCCTGTCTGGCCACTCTGTCCCTGTACATTCAGCGTTTGCTACAGCTGTCAATGCCAGTACTATTTTCTCCACCTGTCCCCCCGATGCTGCTCCTCTCGCTTCTCCCCACGTCCAGTTGCATCACCACCAGTCCCGCCCGCCTGTGCAGGGCGGTTTCATCCTATCTCCGCCCATCGTTTCCCCCTCTACTCCGTCCCTCGAGTCCTCCCTGCTGCTGCCCTCTGCTGTCTCGCCCCTCCTCCTCTCCTCCGTGCACACCTCGCCGCCATCCACTTCTGTCCTCCCTATTTCGCTCCAGCCTCTGATTGAAACAATGGCGCGGCCACTGGCCGCCGCTCCGACGGCAACATCCTCGCCCTATGCTGCTGCTTCGACCAGGCCCGCGCCCGCGCGACCCGCCTCGCCTCTCGTCGGCTTAGGAGTCGACAAGGCGCGGTCGCCCCGTGGCTAGCGCGGCGGACGAACCCCTCGTTACGCTGGGCTCCTCCTCCTCCTCCTCCTCCTCCTCCTCCTCCTCCTCCTCCTCCTCCTCCTCCTCCTACTCCTGCTCCTCCTCGTCCTCCTCCTCCTCCTCCTCCTCGTTCCCCTCCTCCTCCTCCTCCCCTCCTCCTCCTCCTCCTCTCCTCTCCTCCTCCTCCTCCTCCTCCTCCTCCTCGTGTTACTCCTCCTTCTCATCCCTCCACCTCCTCCTCCTCCTCGCGTTAATCCTCCTTCCTTCTCATCCCTCCTCCTCCTCCGCATCCTCCGTCCCCTGCTCAACTCTCTCGTTTCTGCTCCTATTTCCACTCGTCTCCACACCCTCGCTCATGCTCTCTCGTCCCCCCTCACCCCATCCCTTTCCTCCCCCTCCCCTCGCCCCTCATCCTGTGGCTCCTCCTCGTCGTCCTCCCCCCCTTCCCACTCCTCGTGCTCCTTCTCCTTCGCCCTTCCCTTCACTACTGCTCCCCTGCACCCTCCCCCTGCTCCTGCACTTCTGAGCTGGCGAGAAGCTCAGCAAACCCATCAGGAAGAGTTCACCGACGCGTCTGCTGCAAGCAGGAGGCCGACGATCAATGGCTGTCTCCGAATATCCTCCATTCTACACGGTTCGCTTGGCATCTCTATGTCTAAGCGTTTCGATTATTGGGGCCTGCTCCCTTTACTCACAGGACGAGTGGGGGAACCGGTGGCTGGAGAGCATAAAGCAGCTGATCAAGTTCGGGCCATAGTGGCAATGGGCATTTTTGAAGATTGGCGGCTGGACAAAAAGCAACATAATCCAGCGGCCCTGTTGATTGCCTCTGCGAGTTCACTGACAGGGATGAATATCGGTTGATCTATGTCCTGCGCCTTGCTCTTCACCGTCTGTTTAGTCATCCCTCGAATGCCCTTCTGATCCTCGGCCTCGGTGCCAGAAGCGAATAAACATTCGGCCAGTTGCCCGGTCACGCCTGCCGACGCGATGCGCCTTAGAGCGTTGGCGCTGGATGCCACAAAGCCAAAGCTGTGATGGCCCATGTGGACCAGCGTTCAGAAGCCAAAACAGGGCTGCAGCAGCCGCTGCCGCGCACGCCGCTGACAGCTACTTCGAGCGTCGAGGCACAGAGCTGCGCCTCCTCAGTAACGGCCGACCTTTCTCCTGGTCCTCCTCACCCTCCTCCTCCTCCTCCTCCTCCTCCTCCTCCTCCTCCTCCTCCACCTCCTCCTCGTCCTTCTCCCTCTCCTCCTCCTCCTCCTCCTCTCCTGCCTCCTCCTCCTCCTCCTTCGCCTCCCTCCTCTCCTCCTCCTCCTCCTCCCTCCTCCTCTCCTCCTCCTCCTCCTCCCCTCCTCCTCCTTCCTCCTCCCTCCTCTCTCCTCCGCCTCCTCCTCCTCCTCCTCCTCTCCTCCTCCTCCTCCTCCTCTCTCCTCCTCCTCATCCTCCTCCTCCTCCTCCCCCTCCCCCGCCCCCAATCCGCCGCTACCCTGGCACTGGTCCATCTTTGGAACAGGTGGCCGCCGGGGCCGGGCGTGTCGGCCGACCGCCCGGCCCGCGCAGCGAGGGGCGGGTGCCCACCTGGGAGCTCCTCTCCAGCACTTCCAGGTGCAGGGCGACAGGCCACACCCTTCTCCTGCTCCTCCTCCGCCTCCTCCGCCATGAGGGCTGGCGAGGCTCAAGGGGAGGCGGGGCTCAAGGCCGCACCCTTCTCCTGCTCCTCCTCCTCCTCCGTCACGAGGGGGAGGAGAGGCTCTGGGGGGGGGATGCATGCCGACCCCCAAGCGCCCCCTCGTCGCCGAGAGGGGGTCCGAGCGCCCGCCCCTCCCAGGAAGGTGCGGCCTCGCTGCGCGGGGTCCTGTGGCGGATCTATCGGCGATGCGTCGCCGATCCCAGGTCGATGCTCCCCCGCCCCTCCCCCCCGGAGCCGGCTGCCCCCCCCCTCCCATGGTCAGAAAGACAATTATCGGGTGTGGAGGATGGGGCTGGGAGGAATGACCACATCTTCACTAGTACCGCACATGGTAGCGCTGCATATTCGACAGTCGCGCCCTATAGCGTCCCAGCCCCTTCCTCTCCCAACACGACAACTGTTTGTCAAACAGGAGGTCTCCCCCTTGCTGCCCGCCTTCTCACGCCCACTGCTTCGGCGTCACTCAAACATAGTATACTACACTGTACGTGCGTCGCCCCCAAAAGGGCGACGCGCGCGCCGAGAAATCTCTTCGCACAAGCTCCGCGGCGGGCGTCATCTGACCATACCGCTCGGGGAACTCAGTGCTACAGTGCTCTGGTGGTCCACGTTCGGGTCGGACGGGCGCCTCCGAGGAGGGCGCCTCGTACCCGCATGCCCTCCTGCGCCCCACTGCTCGCCCATCGGCTGCGCCGAGCCGCAGGAGCCGGGCCAGGGCTGCTCCGTGGCCTTCGAGCTGGCCACGCCCCGCGGGACGAACGCGCACAAGGCGCGGCGCCCGGGCGCCCCCCCCCCCGAGGCTCGACTTCCAACGCTCGAGGCTGGAGGAGGCAGGAGGAAGAGGAGGATCGGCGGCGAGCGAGGGGGGAAGTGAGAGGGGGCGGGCCTTCTCAGAAGCAGAAGGCTCGGGGAAGTTTTCTCAGCCTTCTCCGAAGACGCAGACAACTTCTCAGAAGGACGGAGAGATTCAGAGAAGCCCAGCCGCCTTCTGAGAGGGTCTTCCCCTTCTCACGTCCCCCCCTCGCTCGCCGCCGAGAGATCGAAGAAGATAATTCTGCACCAGTATAAACCTTCGGAGCTCCGCGCGGATTTCTTGGAACTGCGCAAGAGCCCCGTGGCGACACCTCCGCGCCGCCCCTGGCGCGCTCCGCGCGCCAGGGAGGGGGGTCCAGCGCAGATCCGAGAATTCCGCGCGGACCTCCGAAAGTTTGTGTTTAAGCAGTTTCTTGCTCCTCTAGAGGAGGAGGAGGAGGAGGAGGAGGAGGAAAAGGAGAAGGAGGACCAGTGCAAACCCAAGAGTCATCAACGATGTTGGAATAAACCCTCCCTCCAAGTTCCCTCTTCATAGGCCCCTACAAAGGTTCATTTCCACTGAGGGAATTGCCTTGTTGAAAGTCAACCGTTTGAAGATCCGGAAGCATGCCAAAACATCGTTCTCGGGATGCCAGCACCACGGATCAACCTGACTGTTGCGTCTTGGCGATCCTGAATCGTGCCAGAACGCCATTCTTGGGACTTCAACACTGCGAACCAACATAACTGTTGCACCCTCACAATCCTGATCACTTCGAACATGCATTTTCTAGTACGTTGATAACGGGAACCAGTGAAACTCTAGCAAATGCTTAAAAAGAGTATCCGCGGCGCTAAGGCGAGAGCCACATTTTGAAAAGGAGCCGCCTCAATCCATGAAGCTCTTTCATTTTCTTAACAAAATGCACGCGGCGCGAAGGCGAGAGCCACATTTTGAAATCCACCCTCCCTCAATCAGTGAAGCTCCTGCACACGTTTGAACCAAATGTGCGAAGCGCCAAGATGAGCGCCCCATGTTCAAAACCACCCGCCCTCAATCCGTGAAGCTCTTGCGTTGTTTTTAAGGCGCGAATGCACGCGGCGCTAAGGCGAGAGCCACATTTTGAAATCCACCCTCCCTCAATCAGTGAAGCTCTTGCAAATGTTTAAACCGAATGTGCGAAGCGCCAAGACGAGAGCCACATGTTCTAAACCACTTGCCCTCAATCCGTGAACGTTTTATTTTTTGTTTAGAAATATGCGCGGCTTCCAGGCGAGAGCCGCTTATTGAAAACAAGTTTTTTTCAACGACTGCGCGAGGCGCTCAGGCGAGAGCCACATTTTGAAATCCACCCGCCCTCAATCCGTGAAACGTTTGCAAAAAAATGAGCCGAGTGTGCGCAGGCGAGAGCCATATTTTGAAAACAGGTCACCCTCAATCCGTGAAACCTTTGCAAATGTTTAAAAAACGAATTTGCGCGGCGCTGAGGCGAGAGCCACATTTTGACAACCACCCGCCCTCCATCTTTGAAGCTGTCGCCAATCTTTGAGCTTCAGAGTCATAAGTGGCAAGGAAGTCTCAGGCGAAACGCCTGGCCCGCCCTGAGAACTGGCCCTGGGGTGCGACAGGGATAAGTTATCTATAAGGAGAAGGAATGGAAGAGGGGCAGCAGCAGGAGAGGAGGAGGAGAAATACCGGTGCAAACACAAGAGTCATCAACGGTGTTGGAATAAACCCTCCCTCCAAGCTTCTTTCTTCAGGGGCCCCTACTTTGGTTCATTTGCATTGAGCGAACTGCCTCGTTAGAAGACAACCGTTTGAAGACCCTGAAGCATGCCAAAACATGGTTCTCGGGATTTCAACGCCACGGATCAACCTGACTGTTGCGATTTGGCGATCTTGAATCGCGCCAGAATGCCATTCTTGGGACTTCAACACCGCCAGCCAACGTAACTGTTGCACCCGCATAATCTTGAATCCTTCCAAAACGCCACATCTGGTATTTCGATCATGGGAATCCGTGAGACTTTGCAAATGTTATAAACGAATGCGCGCAGCGCTAAGACGAGAG
This sequence comes from Prorocentrum cordatum, assembly GCA_963575745.1. Taxonomy (NCBI): domain Eukaryota; class Dinophyceae; order Prorocentrales; family Prorocentraceae; genus Prorocentrum; species Prorocentrum cordatum. Next base: position 98,999 of record CAUYUJ010000434.1, read on the forward strand.
CCACATTTTGAATGGGACCGCCCTCGATCCTTGAAACCCTTGCAAGTTTTTTGCGTAAAACGGGTATGCGCGGCGCTAAGGCGAAAGCCACACTTTAAAAACAGGCCGCCCTCACTCCGTGAAACTTTTGCAAATGTTTGAAAAGAGTGCCCGCGGCGCTAAGGCGAGAGCCATATTTTGAAAACAGGTCGCCCTCAATCCGTGAAACCTTTGCAAATGTGTAAAAACGATTTGCGCGGCGCTGAGGCGAGAGCCACATTTTGACAACCACCCGCCCTCCATCTTTGAAGCTGTCGCCAATCTTTAAGCTTCAGAGTCATAAGTGGCAAGGAAGTCTCAGGCGAAACGCCTGGCCCGCCCTGAGAACTGGCCCTGGGGTGCGACAGGGATAAGTTATCTATAAGGAGAAGGAATGGAGGAGGGGCAGCAGCAGGAGAGGAGGAGGAGAAAGACCGGTGCAAACACAAGAGTCATCAACGGTGTTGGAATAAACCTTCCCTCCAAGCTTCTTTCTTCAGGGGCCCCTACTTTGGTTCATTTGCATTGAGCGAACTGCCTCGTTAGAAGACAACCGTTTGAAGACCCTGAAGCATGCCAAAACATGGTTCTCGGGATTTCAACGCCACGGATCAACCTGACTGTTGCGATTTGGCGATCTTGAATCGCGCCAGAACGCCATTCTTGGGACTTCAACACCGCCAGCCAACGTAACTGTTGCACCCGCATAATCTTGAATCCTTCCAAAACGCCACATCTGGTATTTCGATCATGGGAATCCGTGAGACTTTGCAAATGTTATAAACGAATGCGCGCGGCGCTAAGACGAGGGCCACATTTTGAATGGGACCGCCCTCGATCCTTGAAACCCTTGCAAGTTTTTTTGCGTAAAACGGGTATGCGCGGCGCTAAGGCGAAAGCCACACTTTAAAAACAGGCCGCCCTCAATACGTGAAACTGTTGCAAATGTTTGAAAAGAGTGCCCGCGGCGCTAAGGCGAGAGCCATATTTTGAAAACAGGTCGCCCTCAATCCGTGAAACCTTTGCAAATGTGTAAAAACGATTTGCGCGGCGCTGAGGCGAGAGCCACATTTTGACAACCACCCGCCCTCCATCTTTGAAGCTGTCGCCAATCTTTAAGCTTCAGAGTCATAAGTGGCAAGGAAGTCTCAGGCGAAACGCCTGGCCCGCCCTGAGAACTGGCCCTGGGGTGCGACAGGGATAAGTTATCTACAAGGAAATGGAATGGAGGAGGGGGAGGAGGAGCAGGAGAAGGAGGAGGAGGAGGAGGAGGAGGAGGAGGAGGCGAGGATGCTTGGGCAGCTGCTGGCCTCTCTCGGCCTCCAGGGGCTTCCAGAGGCCCCAGCCTCATCACCGCTCCTCCCTGCTCCTTGCTCCGTTTCCTCCCCCCCATCCGCTCCCGCTCTTGCTCTCCTTTATCTCATCCCTCCCTCCCTCCCTCCCGTCGTTCCCCCTCTCGTCCTTTCTCCCCCCCCCTTCCTCCCTACGCGCCTCTGCCCAGCTCTGCTTCCGACGCCACGCAGACATTTATGCACATGTACCTACATCGTTGTATTGACGGAGCTGTTTTCTTATTCAGTGCGTTCGTTGACGGTTGGAATTGCAACACAAATCCCCCATCCCCACCTTGCGATCCCGAATGCTCCCCCACGTGCCCGCCCTCACTCCTCCTCATTCTCCTCCGCCTCGTCCTCCTCCTCCTCCTCTGTTTCCTGTTTCTATTCCTGCTCTTTATTTTTCTCCTCCTCCTCCTCCTCCTCCTCTTCCTCCTGCTCCCCACCTCTCCCTCCTCTTTCCCTCCATCCTTCCCTTCCTCCCTCCTCATCATCGCCCCTCCTCCTCCTCCCTCCCCCCTCCCCCTCCTTCTCCTCCTCCTCCTCGTCCTCGTCCTCCTCCTCCTCCTCCTCCTCCTCACCCTCCTTCTCCTCCTCCTCCTCCTCCTCCTTCTCCTCCTCCTCCTCCTCCTCCTCCTCCTCCTCCTCCTCCTCCTCCTCCTCCTCCTCCTCCTCCCCCCCCCCTAGCACGACTGGACCAAATACCGTGGGAAGTCCTGCGAGGAGTGGTTGCACAGACGGAGGAAGAGAAACGAGAAGCATTTCGACGGGACCTCCACAAGAGCAGCCGCGAGTACATCACCTGGCTTGCCGCTGCCACCAAGAAGCCGGCCTCACTACACAATATCACCACACCACCACTTTGACGGGAGCAGGGAGTGGCTATCGGCGGCAACGTATTCTGCAGCCCCGAGGACATCATAGACGCCAAGGCCTCAGACTGCAGCAACATCTGGGCATGTCCCCAGACATCACACCACGAGCTGAAACAAACCCTTGTCAAGCTACGGGCAAGTGCAGGAAGCGAGCCACCACCACGACCCTGGACCGTCGAGGACTTGGACAGATGCATGAACGGAAAACCAGACAAAGGCAACGTAGTAGACATGCTACGATGCAGTGATTTACGACGTCTGCCACGAGCAGGGCGGCAGGCAGTGATCGATCTCTTCAACATGTGCGAGCAGCACCTCATGTGGTCATGGTAATTGCTGCTCTCAATAGTTACGATCACGCCCAAGCCCCCCAACAGAGACCGAACCCTCGCTTTCCTACCACAACTTTCTCGCTGCTGGGAGCTGCTGCATCGCGATCAAGTGCGCCACCAGGCAAAGACACGAAAGAGAATGGGGCGCTGTCATTGCGGGCAGCTGCCTGCGAGAGGCGCCCCGCCGCCTCATCACGGACGAGCGCGCTGACACGCCCAATGTGATGGCCGTCTGGTTAGAAGAAGTTCCACGACTGCTTCAGGATAGACAAGACGATACCAGCGGGACGGCACATGCAGTTCCCAGCGCGACAGGTGTACCCGATGGTGCTCCAACACACAGCCACGCGAGTACTGCGCCAGCAAGGCTCATGCTCACTCCCCATCTACGCCGACCGCTTGACCCTAGCAGGATCACGACGTGCCAGCAACATAGCACACACAGTGGTATATGCCGCAATTGCAAGACTAACGAGGACCAACCAAGTTCCTCGACCATATTCCGGGCATGGTCCGACGACACCAGAGAGAAAGAGAGAACAGTTGAATGAAATATCCTGACAATATAGGGATAATCTCATACGTATCATGTTACTGAACCAGCCTCACCGGACCACGCGTCCGAGGTGGAGGCGCGGGGTCGGTGAGCATGTCGTCTATGCCCTTCTTGAGAATGCTCAACCCCAAGGCGCAACTCGCCGTGAGCATTCTCGCACGCACTTGCGGACAATCATCTTGAGAAATAACGATCCAACCGCTCTTGCTGGTCACCCTCGGCACACTTGTCCAAAATGCCGGGGGAATGTCATAGCGGTCTTCAACAACTCTTCTTTCTCCGGCATGTCTTGGACACTCGGAGAAGGCGTGGCGGAAACGGGGGGTCGGCGCTCCACAGTGCTTGCAATCGTACCCTGTGCGTCGTCGAGTCTCGGAGGTCACCGCCCCCGATCTGAAGACCGCCAAAAGTGTGCGGTCTTCCTCACTCAGGCTGAGCAGCCACTTTGAGTATATTTTGCTAGAAGATGCCTGGACGTCGACGTCAATCTCCTCCGCGTCGTATCTCGTTCGCACCACTTGCTGGAGGCATCTGATGCGAGCGATACTTCTGAGTGCATGCTGTGCGGCCTTGCTGTTAGTGCTGAACCTCCAGCCATCACCCACAATCTGCTCAAGTGCGTGTCTGACCCTGAAGTCGTCACGCGAGTCAACTTGGAGAATGGCGCCCTGGGTGGGCGAATATCGGATAAAAGATAATCCCAATATCCGTGCGTACTCTGAGAGGGTCGTGTCAAGAAAATCACTCCACACCAATCTCTCATCCACGAGCTTTCGAAATCCAAGAATGGCAGCTGAATGTTCAGGATGCAACAATACGTTCTGTTCCCAATAGCGTCCAAAACACCACCATCGCGAGCCTGTCTTCCACAGGGCTCGGCACAGTAGTCTCGCACATCGTCTTGGTGGCGGTGTCGCAATTGGCAACGCCCACGTCCATAGCGGCCTGACGTATGCGAAGGCCAGCCTGAGTCGTACTTGGTGGCTGCTGGGGATGGCCGCCAGCACTCAGATGGCAGTCTCGAGCTTCTGCCAGCCGCCCCTGGGGGTGATGGGGTCTGTGTTGTCTGTAGGAGTAGCAAGAATGCCCATATGTTCCACTTGGACAGGAACAGGGTCATCGATACTCCAGCGTTGTCTTTTACTCTGGTTCTCACAATACCCGATAGACGTGTCGAACTGCTGTGTCATCTGCAAGTCCTTGTCGAGATCGTTGGTATTCTGCGCCACCAGGCTTCTGTCGTCCATGAAAGCGTGTCCCTGCGATGTCGGTACCAATGGCACCAATGTCGATATGAGTGTACTAGGCGCCGTGCTGTCACCCTGAGGTAGGCCGCGGCACGGGTCCAGTGGTGGTGCAAGCTCGCCCTGGATACAGCATATCCGCGGGCCCTTCCACGCAGCGTAGCATGTGTACATGACTGCATACGGCATGGCTGAGTGGTCAGCCGCTTCCAAGGCCAGGTCGTGGTCCACCTGATCGAAACAGGCTGAGAGGTCCATCTCTGCGCCACACTGACCTCCCGTGCAATCTTTCAGCCACTTGGAGACCGCGTGCACCACAGACGTATGTCTGCGGTTGGCACACTGTAGGTCTGGAGGAGAAGCTGATGCCGTCGCCAGGGCCCGTAGCCAAGCTCGCAGCAGCACTGGTCCCACCGAGATGGGACGAATAGCTTCCTCGTTCTTCGGAATGCCAGCTACCCGCCAGGGAAATATGGCGTGCAGCACTTCAGGAGGTCGTCTACCTCGGAGCTCGACTGCTTGTTGTGATGTCATGACCCACAGGTCGTACAACTCCTCGATGATGGTGGGGTAGATCTTCTCGAGAGCCTTGACCTCGCGACTTGTCCAGCCGTCGAGCCCAGGGCATCCTTTAGCTTGTCGTACTGCTGCCACGAAGGTATCCAGCGTAGGCATCCAGTCCTGTGCGCATGACGACTTCGGGAAAGCCATTGCCGAGGCGTGTTGCCTCCATGCGTTGACGTAGCCCGTGGTGTCGTAGTTGTCTGGCTTCCAATGCTTGGCCCACTGCTCGCGCATGTCTGCGGCGGAGTGGGCTGGTGCTGGTTGGCCTCCCTTGAAGAGTGGGGTGGCCGCTTTCCACACGTCGTTGCTCCAGCTCGCGAAGCGCTGTCGCCACTGTGCGCCATTCCTCTTCTGCATCTGGTACTGCTCGATGGTGATCCCCTGGGAGATCCAGTCCAGCGCGTCGGAGTACGTCGGGATGCCCACTGCCTTGATTTGGACCAGTCCGTCCAATGCTGCGGCAGCGAGCTGTGTGTAGTGCTTGGTCTCCAGTCTGGTGGAACCTGGAGCTCCTTGGCGTAAGTGTTCTGCCAGCCGTCGGTGCAGTCGTCGGAGTCGTCGCAGTGCGATCGTCACGTCAGGTCTGTGTGCTGGGGAGTGTGAGGTCGGCCGTGAGGTTGGCTGTGAGCCTTTATCCCTCTCGGCCTCGCTTTGCACTGATAGCAGTCCATGCTCGACTGCCAACCTCAGCGCCTTATCCGCCCTCATGTGCCAGTACTGCCAGCGCTCCAGCAGCGGGGGGTCGGTGTCTTCGTTCAGGTAGCGGGGAGGCCCCACCTCCTGGTCCAGTTGCTCTCGAAGTCGCTCTGTTTCCCCGTCGTTGGGGCTGCGCTCTGGTGTGTATGCTGCTGTGCGTCGGAGTCGGGTTGGTGTCGGATTGACATGCGTGATGCTTAGCACGTATCCCACCAATGCGTGATGCGGAATACCTGGCAACAGGTGCGTCGTTGTCTGCTCTGGTGCAGCTCCTTCTCCCCACAACAGGGCTCTCGTCGGACAAGTGCCTGCGGCCGTGGTGGATGTCTCTGCGCCTCTTCGCACCGTCCTCATATGCCAGCGTGTGGTCAGGGCGGAATAAAGAGGGCGCCAGTTGAGATCTCCAATGATGTAGATTGGGTGGCCAAGATGTCCCAACGATTGGAAATATTCGAAGGCGTGCTGAAACCAAGCTCTGTCCACTCCCACTGGGCCGTAGACGGACAGGAACGTAGCAGTAGCACAGCGTATCCCGACCATGCGGTGGCGAGGTCCTTGTGGCGCATGACGGTGATCTTGCCCAGTGAGCCGCGCCAAAGGATAGCGCAGCCTCCCTGTCGTACCGTGCCCCGCTCCTGCGTTGGTGGTGGATCTGAACAAGCAATACTCCACCCATATCTCATGGCCGTCTGAAAAATCCATCGTGGTCGTAGTTCGTGATGGCGTATCTCCTGAAGACAGAGAACTGTCGCAGTGGACACGGGTGGTGTCTCCAGGATGGTGATGAGTCTTGCTTTTGAAATACTGGTAACGTTGATAGTACAAACTTGGAGCTTGGTGGTGTCTGAGCTCGGCTCCCCTGTCGGAAAGAGGTCGTCAGGATCAAGTTCCTCTTCCAGCTTCTGTCGTTTGTGCTGTGCCTGGCTTGGGCTCGAGGAGCACCCAAGGTCAGGGCTTGGTGGAGGGTACGTCAGGCCAAACTCCCCGGCGGCTGTTGTCGCCCTTGAGGCCGATGATTGTGACAATACGTGTGGCTGTCCAGCATGTGGCGACTGAGCCTGGGAAGCAGACGTCGGCAGAAGCCAGTCGCGACCAGGACTTGCGCTCTTTACGCCAGAACTTCTTGGTTTGGCAGAGAGGGACCTACACACTTGTCCCTTGCCAGTGCGTTCTAACCCATGTCCAGCATGTGGCAACGGTGCCTGGCCCGAGCTCGAGGAGCACCCGAGACCAGGACTTGCGTTCTGACCTTGAGGGAGACTGGCAGAGAGGGGCCCCAAGGGTCCCTTGCCAGTGCGTTCTGACTGCGAACTCGCTGCCGTAGGACAGGCCGTTGGCGTAGGCGAGGTACCAGTAGGCGTCGACGGTGTCGTTGGTGTACCCGTAGCTGCAGTACCTGTGGCCGAAGCTGTACAGGTAGGTGAAATCAGTGTCGAGGGTGAACCAGTAGTAGCGGTACCTGTGGCCGAAGCTGTACAGGTAGACGTAGGCAAAGGCAAGGATGAACCAGTCGCCGATCCCCGCGAGGTGCGGGAACGTTTAGCCTTCGGTGTGGGACTCGAAGCGTACGCAGAAACGGCATCAGAAATTTGTTGTACATGCTCATTGGCCACTGCAAATACAGCACTTGAATTCTGATCTGCAAATACAGCCCTTGAATTCGGCGTAGTGGCTCGTGCTTTTTTGGGTGGTGGTCCTCTCGGCTGGGCCGCGGGATCCGAGGGTCGTGAGACCGTGGCTTGATGGCTTGGGGCTTCTGTCTTTTGTCGCTTGCTTGGTGGTGTCGGCCCCTGTGTGGAGCGTCCTCCCCACAGGAGCGGGTCCTGTCAAAGTGGGCTCGGCTCGTCGTGGGCTGCTGGCTTCCTTCGCACCGGTGCTCGCTTGCACACCGTCGGTAGCCCCAGTGCTTCACGTCGTAGCCGTTCCTTGCGTTCGTACTGCTTCCGCCCGTAGCGCTCGTAGTACCTGGCGTAGTAGCCTGGGGCCTTGGAGGACTTCTTCCAGTGCTGCTTCACCCGCCTGGCGGAGTCGGCAACTCGCTTCTTGGCAACGTCTTCCCCCACGAGTTTGGCCATGCCCATCTGGAGGGTGACCCCCTCTGGGCGCCGCTTGCAGGGGTAGCCGCGGAACTTGGCAAGACATAGCTGCTTGCTACACTTGATGCAAACGTACTGTGTGCTCATCATGCGCGTGTGCTGCACGCTCCTGGCCAATCCCTCTCCAGGATCACAGGCCACCTCACGCTGTGAAGGCGTGAGCTCGGCCCTCCAGAGCTGGAAGCGTCTCCATGCTTTGTCTCTCTTGGCTTTGTTCATGGCTGCAACCGATAACCCACCCTTGCCCAGACGATGCCGTCGAACATCAGCTGGTTCCTTGGGAGGATCTTCACCTTGACAGATGCGCCAGTGCTTCTTGACCTCTGTCCACCTTTGCTGGGCAGACTGGTGCGGGTCAGGCTTCCATTTGCCGCAGGGGCAATGCCAGTGTTTGTACGACCCTGTCAACATCGGCAAAGGGGAAGGCATCGGACTGTGATTCAAAATACTCTCCACTCGTCTGGATGAAATAGGCTTGGTCTTCGGCGTAGCCATGCCAAAGATACTCTGAACTCGTCGTGTCGAAATCGATTTCCCCGAAGGCGTCGGGGCCTCAAAAATCGCCATGGCCGCTGCTGAGGACAGAGAGCTCAATGACTGTGTCTTCTTGGAGGCTGATGTGGGATGGTCTGTATCATCTGGGTGATCCTGACCTTGTCCAGCCTTCTTCTTGGTAGTAGTGGCTCTCCCTCCTCCAGAAAAGTGATGAGGATATGGCCTGGCGTTCTTCTTCCATTCGGCTTCGACGTCTGGGGGTACAGGAGCTGTGCCCACCAATAGCTGGAGATGCTTGTCCACCAAGGTCATCCAACATTTGTGTTTCGTCTTGATCGCGGCGGGTGCCGAAAACAATGTCCAGCCAGTACCCTGCTTCTTCCAGATGAGGAAATCACATGATACCGCTGTCGCTGCTGCTTTGATGGCAGATGATGTCGCATACGTTCCCGCTTTGGCCTGGTCGTCAGCGTCCTTCTGGGGTACTTTCTGCTTGAGCATCTCCGCTGCCACTTTTGCTCGCAATGCTGCTTGGATCTTCCCTCCTGGACCGAGGTCGGCCTCTGTCGGGAGCTTCTTACCTGATTTGCCTCCAGTTGGCTGGAGGGAGTTGAAATAGAAACCTGCCGAGACGTAGAAGCAATCTCATTTGCCTCCGCACTCTCTCTGCTTGAAATAGGCCTTCCATGGTGCTTTGCTTGGCGTGGTCTGCTTCGGCTCCTTGGGCTTGGGCTCTCCATCGCCGTTGTTCTCCGCGTTCGTCATCGTGGCATCTCCATCAGCGTCCGCCTGTGGTGTGGCTGCAGCTGAGGGAGCTCCTGGATGGTGTCGGGTCGGGCTGGGAGTGCCCCACGGTCCGACGACACCAGCATACGCATAGTCGGCAGCAGAGAGCAACTCACGACCGCCATTGTCACCACCACCCAACAGCTCTTCCTAGCTCTGGAGGTGCAAGGGCTGAGGCTGGCAGACAAGACCACTCTCATGACGACCAACTTCAGCGACGCCAAGCAGATCCACAAGCAGCTGAAGCCCCTAGGCATCACCCTCAAGGCCGTCACAGAGGGGAGAGACCTAGGAGCAGGCAGAGCAGCAAGAGGCACTACGAGACGAGCAACACACGCCAACATACTAAAAGCAACACGACGAAGGCTTGGAGCAGTCGGCAGGAATCTGAAAAGATTCCGAATACGGACGAAGACCAACCTGGCGCAGCAAGGCGCCATTGCCCCATTCAAGTACGAAGCAGCATTCCACGGCGTGGCGCTCACAGCTTTGCTGCGTGCGCGACGGAAGAACACGCGGGCACTACGACGCCCAGCAGCTGGACACATCGGCGCGCCCGCATTCTGGCTTCGAGGCATCACGCCACGGGCCTGGGCAGTGCCGCCAGAGTGCACAACCGCCAAGATGGCCAACAACATCGTGGTGGTGACCCACGCAGAACGCATCCAGCCCCCAGATGACATCCCGCTCGCGATCTACGGGGACGGCTCAGGAGGCAAGCGCAGTTCGGACTGGCGATGCCGACGATGCGGTTGGGCATGGGCACGACTAACCACGACGGGCGACGGCAGCTTCAGACTACGCAGGCGGCAGACCAGCAACAGAGCAGAACTCTTGGCGCTACTGGACTGCCGGCGTCATGCCACGGGTCCTCTCCACTACTGGGCCGACAGCGAGCTGGCATTCAAAGGATGGCGCTGCAAGCGCTTCCTGCGCGCAGGCGACGTGGGAACCAACGGGGACCCGTGGGAACTTATCGGGAAAGAGCTCAACCGACGAGGCCGCAGCGGAGCTGAGGAGGAAGAGGTAATGAAGGGAAACGATTAAAACAAATTCTGCGGCGGACGATTAAAAAAATAGTTTCGCGGGCCTCCTCGCCCCCGCAATAGCGGGGGGGCAGGGCAGGCAGACGGGGGGCTGACAATTCCGGGTTGCCTGGAAGGCCAGGGGGGGGGGGGGGGGGGTGGGCGATCCAGGGCGCGGGGGGCCCAGCGGTGGACGGGGTGATTTTCAGGGCGAGCTCGACCTCCTCCTCCTCCTCCCCCTCCTCCTCCTCCGCCTCCTCCTCGTCCTCCTCCTCCTCTTCCTCTCCTCCTCCTCCTCGTCCTCCTCCTCCTTTTCCTCCTCCTTCTCCTCCTCCTGCCTCCTCCTCCTCGTCCTTCGTCCTCCTCCTCCTCCTCCTTTTTCTCCGCTTCCTCCTCCTCGTTCTCCTCCTGTTCGTCCTCCTCTCCCCCCTCCGTCCGCAAGGACGAGGGCGGCCCTCTCGCTGTCTCGCCTCCCTTTCCTCCTCGTCGCCGCGCGCCGCAGTCCGCAGCCAGTCAGGCAGGCTGGTGCTCCTTTGGCCTCCAGAGGAGACAGGGCGGCCCTCCTAGCCCTTGCAGCGCTGGCTGGTGGCTGCTGGCAACGCCATGCCATGCCGTGCTCTACAATGCATCGCGTACCCTTTCGGGATCATTGCCCTGCTCGACATCCGACTGTGCGGTATGGGTTGGGTGGGTGGGGTAGGCTGTCATATATGACGCGAGCGCACCTAGCTTGTCCTCCCCCCTCCTCCTCTTCCTCCTCCTCCTCCTCCTCCTCCTCTTCCTCCTCCTCCTCCTCCTCCTCCTCCTCCTCATCCCCCACTTCCCAATCGCCGCGGCCGTCCGCAAAGACGACCGGCGGCCGTCCGCAAGGACGAGGGTGATCAAGCGCCTCTTCGAAAACCTCTTCCCTCAACTACTCCGGAATTGCCCCGTCCCCCCTCCGCAATCCTCCCCCCGCGGCCGCGGGTGATCAAGCGAGCGAAGGAGGACGAATAGAAAATCAGTTCCCCCAAAGAGGCAAAAGCAAACGCCGGGGGGCGGACGATTAAAAAAACAGTTTCCGGCGGCTGAATTCTATTAGTCTGCCCCACTCAATCATTTTGGGGGGTCCGGGGGGGGGGGTGATTTTTGTTTAATCTTTTCCCTTCATTATGACATATCAGCAGCCGCCTCAACTGGGAAGAAGCCCGGGCCGGGGGCTTCCCACTACGCGCATAGCACGGCAACGGCCAGGTGGGCAAGCTTGCGGAGGCGGCAGCGGACGACCACGACGTCGACGACGCACAGATGACGTGCTACGATTGGGTCAACGCCGCAGCAGCACTTGTTCAACGACGCATCACCGCAGCCACCGTAGACGCCAATCCGACGAAAAACATGCTCTTGACGCCAGACTCGAAATGAAGCGACAGCGGAAAGCCCAACAACGACGACGACGGGGCTACTTCTCCGACGGACCAGCACAGCCACCATGAGGAAGACGCCCACCGACCGCGCGCGGCCTGACGAGACCACGCTGGCGCGAAAGGTGGCAACGCAAGCGCTGCCAACAAAAGGTGGGCAAAGGCACTAGCTTCGACGTCGTGCGGGACTGGTTCAGCCAAGGGTGCCCAGGACCCCCTTCGCGACAAGGCGAGAACGTTGCGCAGCGCGGCACTTCAGCACACCCCAGCCACCCACCCGTATTACCCAGAGCAGAAGCCAGATGGTTTTGCAGGCTTTGCGGAGCAACGGCGACGGAATTCATGTCGGACAGCATGAGAAAGGAGTGCAAAAGACGACCAGGATACAGCAGCATCAAGTCCAAGCTACTACACTGGCTCAGCGAGGCGGAGAAAGAAGTCGGGTAGCGAGGCCAAGACAGCGGCTCGGAAAATAGCCAGCAGGCACGCGCCACAGCCCCTCCGCTAAGGGCTGCTGTGAGCACTGCGAGGCTGGATGCGAGTGCCGACCTGGCTGGCACGCCGCCCGCGTTTTGCCGAGAAGCCTCGCCGACCGACCTTGACCAACCCGACGAGACCAACAGCAGCTCCACAAAAAGCCAGCAGGCACGCACCACACCACTTCCCGAGAGGATGGCTGCGGGTACCGACCTGCTTGGCAACGGGTCGCCACAGTTTTGTGGATCTGGCACAGATGACGAGATCAACCTCAGGAATCAAACCGTTTGCAAGCAACGGGGCTGAGGGGGGGACGGCCACTCCCTGCGTCGGCCAGCGGGGGCGGTTGGAAAAGGCCAGCGTGGTGATGCTTTTGAATGCCCACGCCCGCCAACGCTGACCGCTCCCAACAGCGACACGAAGCAGGACCAGCACCACGACAGCATCCAGCAGCACGACTACAACCTGTCCGATGGCACTGCCACCCTCCTTGGAAGGTATGTCGCAGCGGGTGCTCGCGACACCCGTCGTGAAGGTCCGCTGCGGGGTGCTGAGGATCTTGGAGGTGGATTGGCCCCGCGCCACAGTGCGAGCCCGATTGCAACGCTCCCTGCGCCTCCGCCAGATGCGCGGGGACAGGGGGCGATCCCCAGGGGCGCGGCCTTCACGATGGCTGCGAGAAGGATCATCACCAAGAAGCAGAAGGCGCATCACAACGACAACCAGCAGCACGCACACCAGGGCGAGCGGCGACGGTCTCTCGGCAGCCGGGCCAGGCGAGTGCGCGTCTGGCCTCAGGATTGGCCCGCCAGACTCGCTGCCCACAGCCAGGGGCAGCGGAGCGGCCGCCACGAGGGCCCCCGACGAGCACCCCGACGCGGCTGCTGGGCGAGGACGCCCGCGCGCAGCCTATGGAGGACGCCCTGGGGGGGGGGACAGATCCTGCACAGATCCTGCCCACTGTGCAACGGCGTCTGGGCCGTGGCGCTCTCCCGCGCGCGCGCGCGTCGCGGCCCCGGCCTGGCGACCCTTGGAGGTGCAGTTCCCGGAGGGCGTGCCACGCGCGGCGGCTGGGGGCGCATCCGAGTCGGCGGCAGCAGCCCCCTCCCCCCCCCCGAAGCCTTGCCAGGCTGCAGGCGGCGGAAGAGGAGGAGGAGGAGGAGGAGGAGGAGGAGGAGAGGAGGAGGAGGAGGAGGAGGAGGAGGAGGGGGATGAGGAGGAGGGGAGGAGGAGGAGGAGGGAGGAGGAGGAGGAGGAGGAGGAGGAGAGGAGGAGGAGGAGGAGGGGATGAGGAGGAGGAGGAGGGAGGAGGAGGAGGAAGCGGAGAAGACGAGGAGACTGGGGGAGGAGAGGATAGGAGGCGGCCCGAGGGGCCCGCGCGCCGCTGGCGCGGATGGCGGGCTGCTGCTCGGAGCCGAGGTCGGAGCGCCAGGCTCGGAATGGGAGGGGCACGCCGGCGCCCAGCGGCCTCGGCACGTGGGGCGCGCCTGCTCAGAGCCCCGAATCATCAGGGGTAGCTCGGGCCAGGGCTAACTCGGGTTCGTTTTTCGGGAGTCCAAACCCGAATCACCCCGGACCTGAGTTACCCCGGATAGTTCGGGCGCCCAACCTGCGCTGCGAGGCTGAGCCCGCCGGTTCACCAATGTTGTTCCTGCGCTTGTCAACCTTCACATCGATTGTTCTGGTAATTACGGCCGATCTGGCCCGCGAGCCGGCCTCTGCAGTGTGCCCAGATAATCCTCGATCGCACCTGTGGCAGCATGTGCACGATAAGCTGGACGGAGTCCTGGTTCATAAGGTGCCTGCTCACTGTTCGGAGCGCGACGTGCTGAGAGGAAAACTGAGCCGCCTCCAGCTGCTGGGCAACCGTGCCGCGGACTCGAATGCGAAAAAAGGTGCTGAGCTCGGTAGGCTCGCCCCCGAGGACCTCCTCGTGGTTGAGGGTTGCCATGAGATGGCCCGCCTTGTTTGCCGTTTCGCTGCCGAGCAGGAGGCTCGGATCGGACATTCGAAGGTGTTTGACCACGTGAGCCTTGATTGGCTCAAGCATGTGGACCTCGACCTTGATCCTGCTCTCCCTCCTCTTCCTCCTTGTGGTGGGGACGGGCGGGGCAGTGCGGGCGGGACTGGGGAGGATCATGAAGCGGCCCCTCTTAGGCCCCGGCAGGCAGCGACCCAGTCGCAGACCGCCCCTGCTGCCGCTGTCTTGTGGCCGGAGCTGGCCCCTTGACCCGCCCAGAACCATTCGGTTTTGGAGGCCGCAGCCTTCGACTCGAATGGGTTGGCCGCTGGCTCGATTGCTCTGTGCTCTTCGTGCGGGGCCGTGTGCCAGACAGGAGGCCACTCGGGTAGGTCTGCTCTCGCGTCGGATTGCCTGCACGCGTGCTCCACGGGTCATGACAGGCAATTGACTTGGATTTTGCGCGGGGACCATCCGTCTCGCAAAGGCTTCCGTGTCGACAGGCCGACTGTGATTTCGGAGGCATCGAGGGCCTGGCTGGCACCCAAGATGGGGCTGGAGCAGCAGCCCGTCCTTGCACGGCCGTCTGCCGAGCGCTTGGCGCCGACGGCTCCTACTGGGATGGGGGTGGACTTGGCGAGGGGGTTGGCGTTGTTCGGCTTCCCGGATCGGGCTATGGCCGAGGCCCTCGGTGCCCGTGCTGTGGAGCGCAGGAACCGTGCGGCTCGAGCCGAACTCGAAGTGTATTCGTTTGAGTTTTTAACCCCGACCTGTGGGGCGTCCTTGGCCCCAGGTGGCGACCTCTTTGAGGCCGATGTGCCGCCGCTGTCTTGATGCATGTTGGAATGCGATCGCTTCCCCAGCGGGTGCCGGACTCCTCCTCCTCCTCCTCCTCCTCCTCCTCCTCCTCCTCCTCCTCTCCTCCTCCTCCTCCTCCTCCTCCTCCTCCTCCTCCT
>CAUYUJ010000435.1:0-40000 GCA_963575745.1 Prorocentrum cordatum
TCATCATCATCATCATCATCATCATCATCATCATCATCATCATCATCATCATCATCATCAGCATCATCATCATCATCATCAGTATCATCATCATCAGCAGCATCACCATTATCACCAGCATCATCATCCTCAGCATCCTCAGCATCGTCAGCATCCTCATCATCAACCATCAGCATCAGCATCCTCATCGTCATCATCATCAGCAGCATCAGCAGCAGCATCAGCATCAGCATCATCAGCATCAACATCAGCATCAGCATCAGCATCATCAGTTTTCCTATCATCAGCAGCAGCATCTGCATCCTCATCGTCCTCCTCATCCTCATCCTCGTCATCATCATCCTCATCATCATCAGAAGCAGCATCAGCATCAGCATCAGCATCAGCATAAGCATAACCGTCATCATCGTCAGCAGCAGCATCCTCATCATCAGCAGTAGCAGCAGTAGCATCATCATCATCAGCAGCATCATCATAATCAGCATAATCATCATCTGCAGTATCAATATCATACTCGTTATCATCATCATCATCATCATCATCATCATCATCATAATCATCATCATCATCACCATCATCATCATCATCATCACCATCACCATCACCATCACCATCATCATCATCATCATCATCATCATCATCATCATCATCATCATCATTATCATCATCCGCCTCCTCCGTTTCCTCCTCCTCCTCCGCCTCCTCCGCCGCATCCTCCGCCTCCTCCTCCTCCTCCTCCTCCTCCTCTTCCTCCTCCTCCTCCTCCGCCTCCTCCTCCTCCAACCTCCTCCTCCTCCTCCTCCTCCTCCTCCTCCTCCTCCTCCTCCTCCTCCTCCTCCCCCGCCTCCGCATCCCCCTCCTCCTCCTCCTCCAACCTCTTCCAAACTCCTTTAGCCTCCTCCAACCTCCTCCTCCTCCTCCTCCTCCTCCTCCTCCTCCTCCTCCTCCTTGGAGTGAAAAGGGACGAAGCCTGTCACGGCTCAGCCGCGCTGGCGAAACCGGAGCTCAAGGCCGCGCCAATCGCCCTGCACCCGCGCTGCGACGGCGTCCCACAGGAGCTTCGGAGGACGACTCGCGACGAAAAACTCGAGGTCCCGCTTCGTCTTCAGCCCTACCAGATGAACAGGAAACTACATCAACATATACGTTCGGGGGTTCGCGCGGATTTCTTGGATCGGCGCTGGACCTCCCTCCCTGGCACACGGAGCGCGCCAGAGGCGGCGCTGGAGGCGCCGCAAGGGGGGCCTGGCCCAGATCCAAGAAATGCGCGCGGAGCTCCGAACGTTTATGCTCATGCCTTTGTTCCTTCCTCGACCTACGACGATGGCCGCCACCGCGCCGTGCCACCGCAGGGACCCCGGCTTGCAACCCGCCGGGGTGAGGCCCTTCGCCACACGGAGGGCGACGCCGAGCGGCAGGGCCGGCGTGCCCTGCGCGAGCAGGGTGTCCACCCGCACCTCGACGGCCTCGACGAGACGCCCCCCGAGCTCGGAAGCTGGCGCCAGCGTCAGCTCCCGCAGCTCCAGCAGCTCCATGAGCAACTCGAGCGGGGGCTGGGCGCCCGTCGCCTGCCTTGAGACGACAACGAGGTCATGGTCGGACTGGCTCAGGATACGTTCCAAGAGCTCCGCAATATCTAGCGGCCCTCGTTTCTGAAGCCCGTGTGGGCCGTTTAAAAAACCTTACCAGTCCTGGAAATCTCGAAAATGCTGGATCGTGCCATTACCATGACCTCTTGCTCAACTGATGCCTGGCAGAGACCGCCCCCTCGCAGATGGGCAGTATCAAGGCCTCCGCGCGGACCTCGCGCGCCAGCCGCGCCTCCGCGCCAGCGCCGCCGCTGGCCAGCGACGGCGCCGAGGACGCGCGCGCGGCCCACGCACCTACCTCTCGCAGAGCATCGCTGGCGCGGGTCCAACGCGCGACCTTGTCGGCCAGCGCGTTATCCACCCAGGCGCGCCACCAGGCCACCAGCGGGGGTCTACCGCCTGGGGGGCCGGACGACCAGTCCTCGAGGAGCAGCTTCGACGCGGCGATCATCTGCCCCACGGTCAGCGTCAACAACTGCTGCTCCAGGCCTCGGGCGAGCATCGCCCGCAGGGGTGCTGGCAGGAGCGCGCTCCGCGACCAGGCCTCGACGACAGCCCCGAGCCTGCCTCGCGGCACCCTGCCCAGCAGCCCAGATTGGCTCGCCGCCACGGCTTCGGCGAGCGCACTGGTCAAGGCCTCCGGCGCGTCCGTGAGCTCGTCCGCCAGCGGCAGCAGCGCCACCGCCAGGGCCTCTGGACGCAGGGCCTCCCACCGCGCCAGCAGCGCGTGCACGATAGCGGGGCAGTGCTCCCCCCTGACCTCGGTCGGCAACGCCCGAGCCAGGGGGAACAGCTGAGCAACCCCATACTCTTGCGGATTTTTCCTCGCGGCGCGCAACAGGCAGTTCGACACCTGCGTCGCTGCAGCGCCCAGCCGCGAGCCGAGCCCGCCGAGCAGCTGCTGCGCCTGCCAAGGCTCCAGCTCCTCAAGCGCCCCGGCGATCGCCAGCAGCCCAACGAGGCGCTCCACGCGCGAGAGGTCAGCCGCCAGAGTCGTTGCGGGATCTTCCGCTGGTGCCGGGCAGGCTGGCCCCGTCTGCGGCTCTGGCACCAGCCACGGCTTCCTGCGAAGCTCGTGGCCCTGCTTCGCGAAGCGGAGGGTCTCGCCCTGGTTTATAACCGTTCCCCACCATGGGGTGTCCCTGTACTTGGTGCTTTTCCTCGCCCAAGCCCTCTTCGTGCGGGGGACCCTGGGCAGCTTGATGTCGATGGAGTAGGGCTTCTCCTGCTCCAGCAGGCTTGCCCCGCCAGCGGCGGCGTACTCGAGGCAGGCCGACAGCACGTCCCCTGCGCTCGCGCCAAATCGGCTCCACGAGTCCAGCGGGGCGAATTGCTCCTGCGCGGTGGCGACAGGTGAACCCGCTGCTCCTGCCCCACCGCCGCCAGCGGGCGCCTCGAGGGGCGGGCGGGCGGGCGCGCCCGCGAGAGCCTCGAAGAGCGCCACCCGAACCCTGAAGCTCGCGCCCGACAGCACGCCCCAGAGGCCGGCCGCGGCCACGTCTTCCGGGCCCAGGCGGCTCAGGGTCCGGCAGAGCACCCCGAAGCCCTTCGGCTCCTCCAGCAGCGACAGCCTCGCTCCCGCCGCCGCAGCCAGGCACCGCGCCGCCAGCGCCGGCGCCGGCGGCGGCAGCCTCCAGCCGCGCGCCAGCTGGCGCGCTGACGGGCCAGCGAGCAGCTGCAGGAGTCGCTGCAGACGCTCCTCGACCTCGTCCTCTGGCAGCCCGCCGTCCTCAAGCTCGCCTGCCAAACGCTCGAGCTCCGCGGCCACGCAGGCCTCCGCGGGCGCCCCCGCGGCTTTGGCGCCCGTGCCGCCCACCAGCGGCGCCTGGTCGGGCTTGGCCATCTGCACCAGGGACATCTTGAAGGCAGCCCGCAAGGCCTCGTCCGGTACCTGAGCCAGCAGGCCGCCCAGCAGCACGGACAGCTCGTACGTCCTCTGGCGGGAGGGCCCGTGTGCGGTCATCGAGGCCCAGAAGCCTGCCAGGAAGCCCCACACCCGCTCCTCCAGCACCTCATCGGGCGGCGCTGCGGCCACAACCCCGCGCAGCTCGCGCGCCTGCGCCCGCAGGTCGTCGAACAGCGCGTCGTCACCCAGCTCCTCCCTGAGGGTCTGGGCTGGCTGCGCCTCAGCGGCCCCCTGCGCGGCGCCAGAGCGCAGGGCGTCCAGGGCCGCGCGCGCGTGCGTCGGGGACAGCTCCCTGAAAGGAGACTCAGCCTTGGGCCGCACCGAACAAAGCGCGCGCCAGATGCCGGCTGGGGGTCGTCTGACACTCTTGCCCTTGTTCCCCGTGGCGAACCAGGCCGCGTCGGCGGCGGCGGCGCCCCCCGGCGGTGGAGCGGTGAAGTCCACATCCTCGCCGCGCTCGCCCACCTCCTGCGAGCCCAGCATCCTCGAGATGTCTGACCACGCCTTTGCCCGCCTGGCCACCACCCGCGGTCGCTTGCGCGCGGCGCGGCTCTGGCCAGCCCAGCGCGCCGCAAGGGCGCCCAGAAGGGCGGGCGCCAAACGCGGCGCCGCCGAGCTGGCTGGGCCGGTGGGCGTCAGCGCCGGCGCCGCGGCCGCCGCGGCGGCCGCGGCGGCGGGGGCGGCCCTGGGCTCCGGGGCCCAACGCGGCCGCGGCGTGCTTTCCGCAGCCACCGCCAGGGCGCCCGCCGGAGCCATGGCGGCGCTCATGGCCACCGCGGCGGGCATGCCACCCGCGCTGTAGCCAGGCGGCTGGCGCAGAGCCCCAAGGACTTGGGCCAGGGGCTGCAGATCTCTTCGGTCACGGGGCCTCTTCGGAAATCTTGAGGTCTGATGCGCTCTTGGGCCGTCTTGAGGCCCGCTTGGACCTCTCCTAGGCCGTCTTCGGCCTGTCTTGGGCAGTCTTGGGGCCTCGTGGTGCTCTCTTGGGCTGGCTTGGGGCCCTCTGGGGAAGTCCTACAGCTAGCTCGGGCCATGTTGGAACACTTTTGGAAGTGTCTTGGGCCGTCTTGGAGCGATCTGGGAGGCTCCCAGACTTGTCCTGGGTTGTCAGAAGCTCCAAAAAGCGAAAAGACCACAATCATTGAAAACAAATGAATGGTGCCTCTTGCGGCACCCTTGCGGGTCCTCTAGGGGCTCTTTGGGTGCGTCTTGCGGGCGCGTTGGGCCTCTCGAGGACATCTTGGGCCGTCTTGGAGGGCTTTTGGGCCGTCTCGAGCCCTCTTGCACCTCCCTTAGGTCGTTATCAGGCTGTGTTAGGCCGTCTTGGAGGCTTCTTGTGGCTCTCTTGGGCTACCTTGGGCTGTCTTGGGACCCTCTTGGGCAGTCCTGGCGATCTCTTGGTCCATGTTGGGCGTGCCGTTGGCCGTCTTGGAGCCATCTAAGAGGCTTCCAGACCTGTCTTGGGCGATCAGAAAGACGGAGCAGCGAGAAGGATGATTCCAAAAAATTTGGAGATTCGCCGACCCCTTCGAGTTCTTCGGCGTGTGAGCTAATTGACCCTCCCCAAACCCCTCCCCCGCGAGCCCGGTCCGGCTGGTCCGGAGGGGGGTGCAGCCAGAGGGCCGCCGCACTCATCTAGCTCTGAAAAAGCTCCCAGGCGGCCGTTAGACGGACCAACATGGGCGCAGAACTGCTCCAGATGGCCTCCAATTTGGCCACGTTTGCTCACAGACAGCCCCAGATGGCCTCAAGACAGACTGAGGAGACCCCCCGACACGCCGCAAGAGAGCTCCATTAAGACCGCCAAGAGGACCCCAAGCGGCAAAAGTAGCCCATGCCCCTGATGAAAAAGCTCATATGTTCAGCGCCTTTGCTGTCAGGGCCACGCAGCGTCCACGACGGCCTACGAGGCCTCCCGCCAACATCACCCCAAGATGGCCCACGAGGCCGCCAAGGGAGGCGCAAAACCGCCCAAGAGGGCCCCTCAGACCGCACTAAAAGGGCCCAAGACGGCCACAATAGGTGCCCAAGAGGAGGAAAGCGAAGGTGCCACGAGGCCAAGACAGCCGCAGAGACCGCCGAGAAGCCCCCAAGAAGCTCCAAGCCCCACAAGAAGCCCCAAGGGCCCCCAAGAGGCCTTCAAGAGGCCCTCAAAAGGCTGCCTAGAGGTCCTACGAGACACCCGAATAAGGCCCCACCACGTGGACCAAGACAAGGAACGCAAAGGAATATCGAACCAGCTTTCGGAGCCGTACCCGCTCCGTCGTCTGTTGCTGGCCCCGCACCTTGGCCCCCCAAGGATTGGCGGTGCGGCGTTAACCCGTGAATCCACGTCCGGACTGCGGCGAAGCATCTCGGCAGTCCGAAAGGACGGTTGTGTGACGCAAGGGCCAAGTCACGGTGCTTCAAGGAAGCCATCTTGACATGCATTGTCATTTTAATATGCAAAGCAATCCCCCTTAATCCACGCCAAGGCCCCCACCAAGTCGCCGACCCATTCGGTTCACTTTACAATCTCACCGAATAACCAACCCAAAACCAAGACAAATCACTGATTTGGGCCTCTTTGGCTTCCTCAGGATCCAAGAGGGCCTCAAGTCGGCTCAAGATGCCTTCAAGACAGCTCAAGAGGCCCCCAAGATGGCCCCAGAGAGTCCCAAGGGGATCTCCTAGAGCGCCTCCGGATGCCTAAAACAATGTTGTTTCCTGCGGTATCTTGTGTTTAGCCTTTTCAAAGTTTGGGATTCTCGAGAGCCCTTGACGGCCCAAGCAGCCTGCAAGATGGCCCCCATAAGGCCCAAAGAAGCCCCAGGGCGGCCCAAGAGCACCCCGAGATGGCCCGAAGAGGCCCACAAGACAGTCCAAGAGGCCCTCAAGAGGGCCCAGGACAACCCCAAGAGAACCCCAAGGCGGCCCCGAGAGGCTCCCAAGACAGCCTCCGAAGGGGCCAGACGGCACAAGAGCGCCCCAAGATGGCCCCAGTCGCCTCCAAGAGGTCCCAAAGTGGCCCCCAAGAGGTCCCAAGAGGCCCCCAAGAAGCCTCAAAGATGCCCCAACGAGGCTCCCAGGAGTCCCCACAATGACTGGACTGTACGATTGGGGCCCCCTCTCGCGGGTCATCTGGGACTCCTTTGGGAGCAACGTTCGGCCGCCTGGGGCCGTCTTGAAGCCGTCTTGGGCCACCTTGGAGCGCTCTTGGGCCGTCTTGAGGCCCTGCTGCTTGGGCATCCCTTGGGACGTCTTCGGGCTGCCTGGGCCGCCTTGGGGGCCAATTGGGGCTCTCTTGGGCGCATCTTGGCCGCGCCTGGAACGATCCGAGCGCCACATCTGCGGCCAGGGTCCCGGCCCCAGGGCCCCCGGGCCTGGTCCCCCCTGTGGTACGCACACGCACCACCTACACTGAACAGCCCAGCACGCTCCGTAAGTCAGTGCGCATCAACGTCAGCAGGCTCCGAAAGCCAGCGCGCATCAATGTTTTGCAGTGCTGGGCCGAGACCTCAGATCGTCTCGCGCCACGCGATGCACGACGCGCGGGTCTTCTGCGCGCCCTCGCGCCCTCCCGCCGCCCGCGCGGGAGAAGGGCGCCTCTCCTACCCAAGCCGCAATGCGCGAAGCGCGATTCTCTTCGCGCCCCCAAAGGGGGACCTAGAAGATCACGTACGAAACAACTACGTACCCAGATGCGCGGAATGATGCCGCCCAGATGTAAGCAGTCACACCAGCTTTCCCCGGCAAGGGAATTGGCCGCAGCGGGCCGCGAGGTTCGCGTGCTGGCGGCCCCTGGCTCAAGAGACAGAGAACAGAGCGTCAGGCCGACAAATATCGCCTGCAAATGGCGCCGAGGGCGCCTCGGGCCGCACATGAGAAGCTGCCCCACGCACTTGGAAAGACTGCGGAGACGCCAAGGCTGCACCAAACAAGCCACGCGGTGCAGAAGAAAGCACAAACTGTTCATGTGCGCTCAAACCACGGAGAATCTCCAGGAATGAGCTGAACCGAATTGCGAAATCGGATCGGATCGGATCGGAAACAGATCGCATCGACTGCGAATCTTCCCGAATCGAATCGAAATCGGATCGCCGAGCCTGGCTCCCGTGGACCCCAGCCGATGCCAATGAACCGAGCAGAATCGAGTCGAATCGGAATCGCGGCCCTAGCCAGCGAATCGAATCGCATCGAATCGGATCGCAGGCGAATCTACCGGCACCCGCTTGCCGGGGCTGACAAGGCGTATGGGACATTTGGCTGTCCCCCACCCCCGTGTCCCATCATCTGGAGTTCAAAATCCCACTACAGGGGGGGAGCCGGAAAGAGCTCCTCGGGGGGGGCGGGAGCAATTCCCCGGCGCACCTCCCCGGCCCTCAGAGCCCCCAAATCCATCATCCGTGGCCTCAAAGAGGCACAAGGAACCCTCGAAAATGGATCAAGGAGGGTAACAAACCGCCGCAGAGGCTTCATGAACATCCAAGACGGCCTCGGGACGGCCCAAGGAAGCCCCGAAGACGCCCAAAGAGGGCCCCAAGAGGACGCACAAGACGGCCTCACGAGGCCGAAGTCGCGGATGTTCCGTCGGCTTGTGAATGATGCTCGCATTCTCGTCTTTCTAGAATCCTGAACGCCTGAGACGGCCAAGAAGACCCTCAAGAGGGCCCCAAGAGGGGCACGGGATGGGACCCAGAGAGACATACTAGTACTACATGTTCTCATTGGAGGCGCGCGTCCGACCCGAACATATAGTATACCCATCTTGTAGTGCATCCTTTCCCGAGAGGTGTGGCCAGAAAGCGCCCACCGCGACACATATACTGCAAGATTTCTCGGTGCGCGCGTCGCCCCTAGGGGGGCGACGCACATATAGTATAAGTATGTTGGGGTGACGCCGAAGGGAGGCCCGAGAGGGGGAACTCGTTGGGGCCCCAGGCGCCATCTCCCACAAGATGGCCCCCAAGACGCCCACCGAGCCCCCGAAGGCCCTCGGAGGGCCTCCAGAAGCTCCCAGGAGCCCCGAACGGGCTCCCAGAGGCCACCCCCGAGGTATCCGAGAGGCCCCGAGAAGCCCCTCAAGAAGCCCCGCAGCAGACGCAGAGGAAGAGGCGGACAAGTCAGCAATACCCTTCCGAGGGCCACAGCGCCACAGAAATGCAGGAGGCATGTGTCGCGAGGCACAGGACACGAAGGTACCCTTGATTTGGCAGGGTCGGCCTACTAATCCGGGCCGACTGTAAAGAACCGGGCCATGTGCTGGCACCAAACAAAAACCAGGCGCACGAGGAGGGTCCTTATCTCGGCGCCCTGACTGCACACGCAGGCAGCACGACGGGCGTCGGAAGCCACAACTCTTCTCTGCTGGGGGTCGGCGGAATGGCGCAAACCCTTTGACTAAACAACTAGTCGATGCCCATACGGTAGCAGCCTCGTTTGAGCTCGAGTGGTTTCAGCCAAAATGGCTACCGACCTGCTCCTCCTCCTCCGCCTCCTCCTCCTCCGCCTCCTCCTCCTCCTGCTCCTCCTCCTCCTCACCCTCCTCCTCCCTTCTTCCCCATCATCATCCCTCCTCCCCCGTCTTCATTACTCCTCCCCCGTCGTCATCATCACTCCTCCCCGGTCGTCCTCATCACTCCTCCCCCGTCGCTCCTCCTTGACAGATCCCTTCTACACGGTAGAGGTGGAACCCGAGGACATCTGTTTATCCTCGGTGGTCCTCCTTCCCCCCCCCCACGCAATCATCCCTCACCCCTCCTCCCCACCTCCTCCCCTCCCCGCTCAGCATCCCTCCCTCAACAATTACACACTATGGATACTACTCTCCTCTCTCCCCTGATAACGTCCAGGAGATGTCCGGCCCCCTCCGCGTATTGTTTTTGTTACCATCGGATTCCTGGGAATTGGGTTTTCGCTTGGGCTTCTGTTCAAAATAAAATGCTGCTCCCGCTGAAGCGCTGGCTTCATTTTCGGGCTTCCGCTCTTTCCGAATTGTGCTCTCGCTGAAGCGCTGGCCTCATTTGCGCGCTTCCGCTCGTTCCGAATCGTGCTCCCGCTGCAGCGCTGGCCTCACTTCCGCGCTTCCGCTCGTTCCGAATCGTGTTCCCGCTGCAGCGTTGGCATTATTATTTCCAGTGCCATGCCGCGGCATGGTTTTCGATCCTTCCAAATAGGCCCCCAAATCTAGAAAATGGCCCCCCGAAAAACCATCGGAAGTGATTGCACATTCGGTGTCGATTCATTGATTTCTGGGGCCGCAGAAGCCCCCCCCACCCACACTTCGAGGCGTCGCCACACCATGCTATGTCATGCTACGCGTTGACCTTCAACACCATGCTATGCCATGTAATGCTACGCCATGCTACGACATTCGACTGTGCGAATACCGAGGAGATCTACGCCATGGCAAGGGATGGGAGCGAGGGGCAGGACGTTAGATACGACGCGAGCGCACCTGGCTTGCCCTCCCCCCTCCTTACTCCCCCCTCAACCTCCACCCCTCATCATCCCGCCCTTATCCCCCTCCTCCCTCCCCTCCCCCCCATCCCTCACCCACCTCCTCCCCCCCGAGTTAAGTGATTCTGGGGGCGGGGAGGAGCACCAGCCATAGACTCGTTTCAACTCCGGAGGTAAGTCGTTGTGAAGCAGGTAAGAAAGAAAAATGCTTGAATGACTTCACTCTGGAGTGAAGTCATAACTACCTTGCTGGTTTGAGTGATTCTCCCTCCCCCCCCCTCCGCCTCCCTCCCCTCCCCCCGCAGCAGAGGGATCGGGGACGGGCGCTGCAGCAGGGCGGGCGCAAACCGGCGGCCTGTGCACCCCGAGGTGTGCTCGCACCTCGGCTCGGCAGGAGGGGCCGCCTGCCCTGCTCGTGCTCGCCTCCGTGCTGCCTCGCCGACTTCTTTGGGGAAGCTCCCAGGAGCCCTGGAGGAGGAGGAGGAGGAGGAGGAGGAGGAGGAGGAGGAGGAGGAGGAGGAGGCTCCCAGAGGCCGCCCGCGAGGCGTCCAAGAGGCCCCAAGAAGCCCCTCAAGGAGCCCCCGCAGCAGACGCAGAGGAAGAGGCAGACAAGTCAGCAAAAACTGTATTGAACGCGCAAGGACCTACTAGTACTAAAGTTCCTGCTTGGAGGCGCGCGTCCGACCCGAACATATAGTACACCCGTCTTGTAGTTTATCGTTTCCCGAGCGGCGTGCCCAGGAAGCGCCCGCCACGACGCATACACTACAAGATTTCTCGGTGCGCGCGTCGCCCCTGGGGGGGGGGGGGGGGCGACGCACACAACATAGTATAAGTATGTTGGGGTGACGCCGATTCTTTCTTGTTCCGTACACGAAATTATTCCTTCCCGCTTCCTCACACCAGAGAGAGCGTGGGAGCAGCTTTTACGCGGGCTGTGCGTCACAAAATCCACCACCACCCCTCAGCAAAACCTGGAGCCCTCCAACCCGACCCCCCGCGGAAATCTCACATCTGGAACTGGGCGCAACCCCTCGTCCGGCGAGAACCACCCCCCGGGCGGAAATCCCCCCTCCCCCACGAAGACTGCGACGACGACGACGTCGACGACCACCACCACCACCACCACCACCAAAACCAACAAAACCGACTATTTACTAGAATGCTCAATGACTCTATATACGTCATGTATTCATCATGGTAGCTCCCCCCTCATGGGAGAATTATTTCACGCATCGGGGGCCCAATATTCCCTTGCCATGATCCCCCGCCCGAAAGTATTTGACCAACACCTCTTGCGAGGCATTTTACCATCTCCAATTCAAATATATTTGAGGCCTCCGTTGGGCCGTCTTGGCGCCCTCTTGGGCCGTCGCGAGGCTCTGTTGGGCCGTCCGAGGGCCTCTTGGGGCGCCTTGGAAGTTCATTGGCGCCTCTTCGGGACCCTTGAGGCGCCTCTGCTGCAAAGGCCATCTCCAGAACCATCCTGGGATGGCCTGAAGCCCTCCAGAGGCGATACCGAAACGAGAGCTCCAGTCTTGCATAGAAATGGAGGAGAAAGTTCCAGCGGGAACGTCGTTGTTACTGGGGGGGGGGGGGGGGCAGTTTGCGGCACGAATGCGTGAACGTCACCCCTGAGAAATTATCCCAGTGCGACCCTACCTAGGAATTGGAGCCCCTAGGAAAGCAGCATTAGTAGTAACAGTAAAGCTAAGCTAAAGCTAAGCTAAAGCTAAGCTAAAGCTAAACTAAAGCTAAGCTAAAGCTAAGCTACAGCTAAGCTAAAGCTAAGCTAAAGCTGAGCTAAAGCTGAGCTAAAGCTAAGCTAAAGCTAAGCTAAAGCTAAGCTAAAGCTAAGCTAAAGCTAAGCTAAAGCTAAGCTAAAGTTAAGCTAAAGCTAAAGTTAAAGCTAAGCTAAAGCTAAGCTAAAGCTAAAGTTAAAGCTAAAGTTAAAGCTCCCAAGGGATTGGGGGAACCGCGGGGCGGATGCCGGGGGAACCGCCCAGGGCGATTTCCACTGCCCGGCCCCTTTAAGCTTAGACGGTAAGAACCCTTCTAGGTAGAGCCTAGGTAGGGAAAAAGCGAAGGACTATCAAGCGGGAGCGCTGATCTTGTTGGATGTTCGAGCCAAAGCGCCAGTCTTGAGAAAAAATATGTAACAAAACCAGCAGGAGCGTCGTTGTTGTAGAGGGGCCGGCGGTTTGCGGACCCGAGGCGCGAACGGCACTCCTGAATACAAAGCGAGGACCTGTCGAGCGGGAGCGCTGGTTTTGTGGTAGAGCCAGCTTTCGGCGGCGAGCATGACAGAGCGCCAGTCTTGGTTGAAAAGCATGGGAATATCGAGCGGGAGCGTCGTTGTTGTAGGGGTGGCTGGTTTTCCGACCTAACGCGGGAACGCCACTCCTGAACACAAAACAAAAAGCGCTGGTTCGTTGGAGGGCCAATTTTCGGCGGCGAACAGGACCACCAGTCGTGAGCAAAAAACAAGGAATTGTCGAGCGGGAACGTTGTTGTCGTGGGGGGCTGGTTTGCGTACCCAAAGCGCGAGCGCCACTCCTGGGTACAAAGCGAGGAAGTATCGAGCGGGAGCACTGGTTTGGTTGGAAGGCCAGTTTTCGGCGGCGAGCAAGGGCACCGGCCCTGAATGAAAAGCGAGGAAGTATCGAACGGGAGACTTGTTGTTGTTGGGGGGTCAGCTTGGGCGCCGCCACCCCCCCCGAAACGCTCGAGCGTGAGCCTTTTTTTCCAAGGAAATGCAGCCAGCGCCGAGTCGAGAGCGCGAAAGGGCTCCAACATTCATCACTACTTGATGCGCAAGATTTAAGACGAGGTTATTGAACGCTTTACAGAGTATCTCCACACCGCTTGAGCGTTTGACGCAGCACTCATCACTCACCTGCTCGGTTTTCAAGTTCAGAGCCCGTCGCCCAAATCGACGCCAGTTTGGAAGTCTTCACTAATTGCGAAGAGTTCCACGTCCAACCTTCGCATCAAGGCAGCAACTTCGGTGTCTTCCCCCGTCTGCAGGCGCACTTGTCTGGGATGACGCCTTTCGACCAGCTGCCGCGGACTGCCGAAGTCTTGACCAGTGAAAGAAGCGGCGCCATCCTTCACCGCAGTGGCACCGTACCTCTGGTCAGATCGATTGCAACCGAGTGACGCCCGATACAACAGATCGATTACATATACTGGGGCTGCTAGCATCGCATTGACTGAGCTTGTGAGCGCTTGGACGACACACTCGAAACTATTGTTCACAGGAGCTGCAGCTGATGGTGCGATCCCCAACTGCCCAGCAAGTTTCGTCAACGATTGGCTCCTTTATGCAGCGATGTCTGCCCCAAGATCGTCGATACCAACGATGTGCTCCGCATCGAAGCCAAGGTCCAACTGATGGCTGACTTTCAAGAGGTATGCAGCCCACACGTTGCCAGGAATTGTAGACCAAGAGGCTGAGAGGACGTGGGCACTGCCAAACATGTCCGATCGCAACTTGCCCAACCCAGATCTCTTGGCAGCGAGCAGGCGGTGCCGCCACAGTACCCCTCGGCAAGAGGACCCAAGCCGCCAACTCGGCCAACGAAGCGCTGAAAAACGGACACCATATCGTCCATCAGTTCGGCGGGCGTGGCCTCGTCAATGACCGCGCACCCAACATGTCCGTGGCTTCGAGCGTGCCGTCTCAGTCGATCGTCACCAGACACAGGCACGGGGGCGGCACCCGCGCAAGAGATTCGCTGCCGGGGGGGGCTGGAACACCTCGGGGCCGACTGTTGGAGCGAGGCACGCGCAAACCTCAGCTGTTCTGGTCGAGCAGCTGCCACAGCCTGGCGAGGAGTGATGCAAATTCCATTCGGCTCGACGTCGGCATGATTTCGCGAAGTCCGCCACCGTGCCGGGAGTGCCCTTAAGTCTCCTCGAGTTCTCCGCGTTGAATATTGTGAACACTTTCTCTGGTGGGTGGTAAAGGAGGGTGACCCGAATGGGGGGTGAAGAAATGGCCCTAAAGGACCCCTTTAGAGCTCCTTTTGGAGACAGAAGGTGCCCAAAAGGGGCCCTAAAGGGCCTCTTAGGGTCTTTTTCTTCACCCCCCATGCGTGCCACCCCCACATGACCTGGGGCCCGGCTTTCTGGGCGCTCTTGGGGCTTCTCGCGCGTCTTCTCGAGGGGCAAGAGATCGAGAAGACGGCCAAAGAGGGCCCCAAGCTGGTCCGAGAGATCCCCGAGACGACCCAGGAGGGCCCCAAGACGGCCCAAGATGGCCTCAGGACGGCCCAAGAAGCCTCCAAGACGGCCAAGGGGCCTCCAAAAGAACCCCCACGGAGGCCTCCAAACACAAACATAGCTTACATCCGTAACGCTTTTGACAGTTTTCTTTTCTGCCACTTTGGGGACTCTGAACTCCCAAGATGGCCAAAGACGGCCCCGAAATCGCCCCCAGAGGCCTCCGAGAGACCCACAAGAGCGTCCAAGAGGGCCCAAAGACGGCCAAGGAGGCCTCAAGAGGCCCCCAAGAGAGCCCCGAAAGGGGCGGAACAAAAATCCAAACTGTCATGTCGAGACCTTCCCGCCAGTATAGCCCCCGAGACGACCAGCGGGCCCCTAAGACTCCCTCAAAAGGCCCCAAATTGGGCCCCCAAGAGGCCCTTCACAGGTCTCGAAGAGGCCCCCGAAAGGCATCCCAACAAAATCCGACGCATGCACGACGCAACTCGCCGCTCGCTATTACTGGCAAAATATTGCTTAGCGCGCGAAGTTGTCGAGCTCTTCTGGCCCTTCCAAGAAGTTCCCAATGGCCCTCGGCGCATTCCGCCAGCCACCCAGAAAGCCCATGGCATACCCAAAGTCAAGAGAATAAAACCCAAGATTGCCAGGATGGCCCCAGATGGCTTCCAAAACGGCCTAAGACGGTCCGAGATGACATGCAAGACGGCCCAACAAGGTCCAAGAGGCGATGCCTCTAAGACGGACCACGATGGCCTCAAGAGGGCCAAGCATTGACTCAAGACAGCCCGAGTGGCCCCCAGGACGCCCCAAGACTGCTCCGAGAGGCCCTGCAGGAGTTCCCTGCAGTATTGAAATTGACTTTGACGCTCTCGACTTGAGAGCTTCCAA
Organism: Prorocentrum cordatum; assembly: GCA_963575745.1. NCBI lineage: Eukaryota > Dinophyceae > Prorocentrales > Prorocentraceae > Prorocentrum > Prorocentrum cordatum. Next base: position 15,049 of record CAUYUJ010000435.1, read on the forward strand.
GAGCCCAACAGCCCAAGAGGCCCCCAAGAATACCTCAAGATAGCCTAGGAGGCCCCCAGGAGGGCCCCCGGACCGGCCAAGAACGGCCCGAGAGGACTCCAAGACGGCCCCGACCCCCAAAAACGGCCCTGGAGACCTCCAAGATCCTCAAAGCGCCCCAAGAGGGCACCACGAGCGCCCTAAGACGACCCAGAAGGCTCCCAAGAGGCCCCCGAGAGCCCCCAGGGGCCCACGAGACCCCCCTAAGAGGCCCCCAGAGCCCCCGAGGAGGCCCCAAAGAGGCTTCTCATCCCCCTCCTTTTCCCCCTCCGTCCTCCACCAAATGTGTTCCTGTCGGTTTACACAGCGGCTGGGGAAACACATGGTCCAATAGCTTGGCCAGGTTTTCGCCAACGTTTGGCCACAAAGGCGTTTCCAAAAGTGTAGGGGGCAGTGGTGATTCGCTGCAGGCGTCTTCGACAGCTTTTACGCAAGACAAGGTGCCGCGCACAATCATTTTAAGCATGTGCGAGAGGTTCACGGATTGAGGATAACCCGTTTTTTAAATGTGGCTCTCACCTCAGCGCCGCGCACATTCTAAAAATTTGCAATGGCTTCACGGATTCAAGATAACCCGTTTTCAAAATGTTGATCTCGCCTTAGCGCCGCGCACATTCGTTCTTAAAAGGCACGAGCTTCACGGATTGAGGGCGGTTCCTTTTCAAAATGTGGCTCTCGCCTTAGCGCTGCGCACATTCCTTCTACAAGCTTGCAAGAGTTTCACGGATTCCCACGATCAGCGTACCAGGAACGGTGTTTTGGAAGGAATTCTGATTTTGCGGGCGCAACAGTTACGCTGATTCGCGGTGTTGAAATCCCAAGAATGGCACGATTCAGGACCGTCAAGACGCAACAGTCAGGTTGATCCGTGGCGTTGTAATCCCGAGAACAATGTTTTGGCATGCTTCCGGGTCTTCAAACTGTCGTGTTCCAACGAAGCAAATCCCTCAATGGAATGAACCGTTGTAGGGGCCTATGAAGAGGGAGCTTGGAGGGAGGGTGTATTCCAACGTCGTTGATGGCTCTTGGGTTAACACTGGTCCTCCTCCTCCTCCTCCTCCTCCTCCTCCTCCTCCTCCTCCTCCTCCTCTCCATCCTGCTCCTCCATTCGTTCTTTATGAATAACTCCCCCCTGTCGCACCCCGAGGCCAGTCGGAAGGGCGGGCCAGGCGCTTCGTCTGAGACTTCCTTACCACCAATGACCCTGAAGCTTAAAATCGTGCATCACAGATGGAGAGCGGGTGGTTTTCAAAATGTGACTCTCGCCTCAACGCCACGCACACTCGTCTTAGAGGTCTGCAGAATAGAATTCTACAGAGCTTTACGAATTGTGGGCGGTTGGTTTCAAAATGTGGCTCTCGCCTTAGCGCCACGCACATCCGTCATACAAATTAGCAAGAGCTTCACGGACTGAGAACAAGTGGTCTTCAACATGTGGCTCTCGCCTCAGCGACGCGCACATCCGTCTTCAAAACTGCAAGAGCTTCACAGATGGAGGGCGGGTGGCTTTCAAAATGTGGCTCTCGCCTTAGCGCCGCGTACACTTGCTTTCAAAAATTGCGAGTTTTACGGGTGGAAGGCGGTTCCTTTTCAATATGTGGCCCTCGCCTTTGCGGCGCGCACATTCGTCTTAAGGATGTACACTTGTGTCAAGGATTGTCATGATTAACGTCGCAGAAATGGCGTTTTGGAACGATGTCGAACTGTCAGGGCGCAACAATTACGTTGATTCGTGGTGTTGAAGTCTCACAAAAAAGGGTTCTGGCACGGTCTGGGATCTTGAAGACGCAACATTAGCGGTGAATCGCGGCGCTGGGGTCCCAGAACTTGTGTTTTGACACTGTTCAAGATTTTCACACGGTTGTTTTCCAACGGGGCACTTCCATCAGGGAAAATGAATCTTTGCACGGGCCTATGAAGAAGCAGCCTGGAGGGAGGGTGTATTACAACATCGTTGGTGAGGCTTGGGTTTGCACTGGTCCTCCTCCTTCCCCGCCTCTTCCTCCTTCTCATCCTCCTCCTCCTCTTCCTCCTCCTCCTCCCTCTCCCTCTCCCTCTCCCTCCCCTCCCCTCCCCTCCCCTCCTCTCCTTCACCACGCACCAAGCGGCTGCCCCCCCAGGCGCCCGACGTCTTGAGATTCAGCACGGCCCCAGACTTCCAGATATTTTGCCCAGGGCCGGTTCTTAATCTCAGATGAATGTTGACGGCCCTGGGCCCCGCGAGAGCCCCCCGAGGCCGAAAAACAAAAAAAAAAAAACAAAAAAAAAAAAAAAAAAAAAAAAAACGTCGCGAGATCTGTGACGACGCGAGCATGTCTGGGCCCCCGCCCCCCCCCCCCCCCCATCCGACAGGCAGTCCTGCGCACGCGCTTCCCGGGTGCTCGCGAGGTGCTGGCAGCACAGTCTGCACCGCGGCCTGCCGCCTGGGAGCCCGCGTCCTCTCCTGCCGATCTGCCGAGAGCCACGTCTTGCGCGTCTCCTCCCTGCTCGGGCAGCCTGGTTCCTCGAGTCGGAGGGCCACGATCCGCTGTCCTGATGGGGCGCGCGACCCCACGCATCAGCGGTTGCGCAGTGGCCGCTGCGATTCATGCCCCACGCCAGCTGGTGACTTCGACCATCGCTGGCGCAGACATGGAAAGTCATCGGCTGTTACCTCCCCTTCTCCTCCTTCCCGCCCTCCTCCACCTCCTTCCGGGAGGGACAGGCTCACACACATCGCGGCGCTCACAAACAATTTGGTGCACACACTCTCTGCGGTGCGGACAAAGCTTCTGGTCGCCTCAAGGGCACATCGATGCCCGTACGCATACAGATATTGAGCTGGCCTACGACACAACAGTAACTAAAAGAAGCGGTCTGCACACACCGGTCGTGCTGCTCACAACCACTGTAGGCATCAGAGCAATGTATGCGGTACTGGCTGAGGTGCAAGCTATGTTGTGCAAAGTATATGGTGAAGTCTATGTGGTCCAACTGATTTTAACAAACGAGTTGACACATCCCACGCTCTTGCAAACATCCCACCCACCCACCCGCAACTTGGCTTGCAAAACCCATGTGGTGACGATTGCGATGAGTGTTTGGAGTTAGCTGGCCCATCTCTGCGGCCGCGCCAACCCTGGCGCGCGCGCAGCGGCCAGCTAGCTTCGCGCGACCGACGCGGCAGCGGTGGCGCTGACTGCTGGGCACATCCCCGCTGGGCGACGACACCGACGACGTCTCCAACGACTTCGACGCCGACAACGACGACGACGACGACGACGACGACGACGACGACGACGACGACGACGACACCGACGACGACGACGACGACGCCGACGCCGACGACGACGACGATGACAACGACGACGACGATGACGACGCCGACGACGACGACAACGACGACGACACCGACGACGACGACAACGACGACAACGACGACGTCAACGACGCCGACGACGACGACGACGACGACGACGACGACGACGACGACGACGGCGGCGACGACGACGACGCCGACGTCGACGACGACGAAGACGACGACGACGCCGACGCCGACGACGACGACGAAGACGACGACGACGTCGCCAACGAAGACAACGACGAGGGAGGATGGAGAACGACGACGGCGACAACGACGACAACGACGACAACGACAACGACGAGGGAGGAGGGAGGACGGCGACGACGCGAACGACGAAGAAGGAGGGAGGACGGCGACGCCGACGACGACAACGACGAGGGAGGAGGGAAGACGACGACGACGACGACAGCGACGAAATAGGATTTACGACGACGAGACGCCGACGACGGACGACGACGACGACGAGGGAGGAGAAGGGAGGACGACCACGGCGACAACGACGACGGAAACGACCACGACGCCAAAGAAGACGACGACGACGAACACGAGGAAAGACAGAGGACGACGTAGGCGACGACGACGACGACGACGACGCGGGAGGAGGGAGGACAGCGACGACGACAACGACGACGACAACGCAAGAGCGCGCGCGCACGCTTTTGTTGAAAATCCGTGTTGCGAAACCTTGTGTTTTTGTAGGTTGTTTGGACACACGATTTTGAAATCCTTCCGAAACCGATGGGTTTTGAAGGATTCCGGCATACGCGCGCGACGACGCGCGCGTCTGCACTTCGTCCCATTTGTTGCAAGGGAATTCTCGCGACGGCACACGCGCAAGGGCGTTCGGCAGATTTCGACATGCGCGCGCGCGAAGCCCGTTTGGTAGCATGTTGTGAAAATCGTGAAAAACCTACGGTTTTTTTTTAGATTTCGCAAAAGTTCGCGCGTGAGCTTTTTTAGCAAATCATTGTTGCGAAACCATCTGCTTTTGTATGTTTTCTGGAAACTCGATTGCGACATCCTTCCAGCACCGAAAGTTTTTGAAGAATTTCGACATGCGCGCGCGACGACGCGCGCGTGCGCACTTCGTCCCATTTGTTGCAAGGGATTCGTGGAAAAGTGCTATGTTAGAACAAAAGATGTCCCCGCGTATCGTTTTTTTACAAGGGAACCTCAGGGGGACCGATACTGGCCCCTCCGGGATAGTGTAAACTCATATTTAGGATGGACATGTGGTCAGAATCATAGATGGTTTACATACCCGAAATGGGGGCGGCGAACGCCGGGGGGGGTTAGATCCTATTCTGTGTTTAGAAAGCAGAATTAATGTTGACAAAATTGAAACTGTCAACTCCAATTCCCGAGCAAACATCCCACCGACCCACCCGCAACTTGTTGGCAAAACTCATATGGCACGATGACGCGAGGACCCACGTCATGCAGGAATATGACTCGGGCGGGGCAGTGATGATGGTGCCGAGGACATCGACGACAGCAGCGATGATCATGGCGGTGCCGCTAATAACGAGGGCGGCGACAGAGACGATAACGACGACTATGATGATGATCACGGTGGTGATGATGACGACGATGGTGGCAAAGATGATGGTGATGATGACGACAAGGGCAATGATGGCGTTGGCGATGATGATGACGAAAGTACCCATGAGGACGATAAGGAAGTACGCGCGGAAAAAAAAACGGCTGCTTCCTTGGTCCAAAGCCAGTGGCGCTGAAACGCTGATAAATTAGCCTGACGACGGACCCACCATTTGCTGCTGCGAGTACCGACGCAATCCTGTCGGAACTCCGCTTATATGATTTCATGCGCGGCTGTATTCTGGTGGACATGACGAAGTCGACTCCCGTGGAAATTGTGCCCGCCGCAGTGTCCACTCCATAAAGTATACTCTGAAATCCATCTACCATATACACGTCTGCATTTGCAGTCTTTATCTCTTGAAGGCACATCAATGTTAATCTTCTGCACGCGCAAAACGAGTTCGGCATGTTTCACATCTGCGAGGCCACGCGCATTCCATGCAGCAAAATGAATCGTCGTAGAACTTGCCTGGGAGCAGCCGTCTGGGCAAGGAGCGAGAAGAAGATGGGAGGGAGGGGTCGTCCGCAGAGTATCTGCATCCATGTCCAAATCGATGTCTTGAATTATCTTGCTAAGTGTATTGAGAAGCACGTTGTCTTGAACGTCTGCTGAACTATGTTCTGGCATGGTATATTTGCCCAGTTCCGTGAGTCCTCCAGCAGAGTGCGACTGTTCCGGCACCGGGCGTTTTCGAGCGCGATCCTCATCGTGACGGGGCCCTGGATAGGGAGACCCTGATATGGTAGATTTGCCCATTTCAGGAACGCCCCCCCGGACATTGGCAGAAAGCGCTGGCGGTAGCGCAGTGGACCCCGATGGGGTAATTACGGATGCAGCGCTGGGTGTAGAAAGACTCCGAGTGGTACAAGCAGCCAGCGCCTGCCGTGGATCCTACTGGCCCACCTTCGAAATACCCTTTGCACCTCCTTTGATGTTATTCGCGGACCGGCTAACGATCCCATCGCAAGAGGAAGTATGCTCAGACAACTTAGGGTGATCATGATTCTTCCACTGGCACCAGTCTGCGTGCCACTCTTTGGTAACAATATCTCGATGTTCACGCTGAAAACAAGTTGGCCACCAACAGTGACGGTGAATGGCTGTACTGTATCGTCGACGCGGATAGGGTACTCAATACGCGTCGTGTTCTTCAGCGCATATTGCACACCGAAACAGAAATTACGAGCAGCACGAACCAATGGAGGGGAATCTTGCGTGGCCCAGACGTTTTTGTCATTCCTCTTTCAGCTGCATTCCTTGCATCCGCACCATCGAACTCAACGAACAAGATATCCCGGAACTCTCCTTCAGCGTACACGTTGTTGGGAACGGGCCCTGATAGTCGCTGCAAGCGGCGCTGCTTCATCCAGTCGGTTGCCGCCTCTATATGAGATACCCATCCAAAGTCCCCACAACTGCCGTGACATCCCTCTTGTCAGTAGTGCGCACGATGCTGGAAGAAAGCCGATAACCACTATTCCGAAGAAGTGCAACTTCCCGTTCAAGATCCAATATATTATTCTGCGCGGTGGTGTCGACTGATGCTCCAGATGATGTTATCGCGGACGCCGGTTGCGAGGAATAGTTGGCTTCCAAGCGCCCGATGCGCTTAGTCAGGTCATCGATGCCGTGATTCATCGGTCCAAGTACATCCTGTAGGTTTCGCTGCGAAACGCTGTGAGTTTTGAATGCTGTGTTGTCCTTCTGGATTGGGTCCAGCTGTGTGCGCAGAATTTGTTGGAAACCTCCAGCTGTAAGGGCTCTGAGCTGGGTCCTGCTGCTGCTGCCAGGCTTTCTTGAAAGTGTCGCTAACGCTGTAGTAAGGGTCCATCGCGATCGACTTCTGCTCCTGCAGCAACGTTCATGTCCTGTGGCGGGCTGCTTGTCCTAGCCTGCTCAAGCACACTTCTTACTGGAGTTCCCATATGGTGTTTTTTCCGCCGGCATCGCTGAAGTTGGAAATTTCCAGAGCGGGTGTAGGAGCTTGAGCCAACTTGAGCCAATACAGAACTTGTAGGAGCATGAGCCAACTTGAGCTGACAGAACTTGCAAGTGCGCGATCTTGTCGAATGTTTCCGACATGTGCGCTCGCGTGATCCGCATGGTCTCCTTCGACAGAAAGGCAAACAGCCTACTTCTTCCTCAGGAGATCAGCGAGTGCGCGCCTACAGAAATCTAGTACTCGCTACTGCAAAACAATAGTTTTTCATAGCCTCTGCTGAGAATACATTGAAAATAAATGGCTTCGGCGGGATGTCTACATGTGCGCGCGTGCGTGGCCCGCATTGTAGTCTTTGGTGTGGATTCGTACAAAACGCATTTGCTAGGTGAACGCGTGTGCCCCGCATGTTGTTATTTGACAGGGATGGCCGGGGGGGATCGACATCGGCCAGCTGCGCCTCATCTGATGTTGGAAATCAGAGCCCCTGCAATACAGATACGAAAAACACAGAACGACGCCGACGACGAAGACGGCAACGAGATTGACGACGACGACGACGACGACGACGACGACGACGACGACGACGACGACGACGACGACGACGGCGGCGGCGACGACGACGGCGGCGGCGACGACGACGACGACGACGGCGACGACGGCGACGACGACGACGGCGACGAGGGAGCCTACAAGGGAGCCTACGTGTACCACTGGAGAGGCCAGCCGCGGGCACGAGGCGCCCAGGGGCGGCGCCCAGGGGCGGGGCACCGGGCGAGAAGGCACGGGGGGCAGCGCCCCGCCGAGGACCTCTCGGAGCACGGGGGCCGCGCCCACGGGGCGCCCGCGGGCGGGGCACCAGGGGCGAGAAACCTGGCGAGCCCAGCCAGCGCACGAGGCGCCCACGGGCGGGCACCGGGGGGAGGAGGAGGAGGAGGAGGAGGAGGAGGAGGAGGAGGAGGAGGAGGAGGAGGAGGAGGAGAAAGAGGAGCGCCCAGAAATGTTTCCACTGGCGGGCACCGGGCGAAACCCCGGGGGAACCAACCCGCTGGCTCCGGAAGACAAGCAGGAACCCCTCAGTGCAAGTAGTACTGACTGGGGGGTCATAGCAACTTTCGTGCCACTGCTGCTACTACTGCTAGTTCCAGTGGCTCCCGCTTGACTACATCAATACATGCTTGATAGAGGTAGCTGCCCTAAGTTGCTGCTGAAACGGCCCGATTCCTGCGCCATCACTCGGCTTGATCATGAGACGACAACTTCCAGGACCACGACGTGCTCCTAAGACCCCTCGGCCAGGGAAGTTCGCGTCTCAACAGCCTGCCAAAATAAGATCTTCCGACGTTTCAGCACACAAAACACAGGCAGGCTAGGCGAGAGAATACTGACAACACACTCACACACACACCAGTAGTAAGTGCATACCTAGGGCCAGGGAATGCTACGACTGCTAATCATCACTACTTGACCGTTTCCTCATCCCCCTGTCGTCCTCCATCCTCTCATGAGCCTGATCCCCGCAAGACCATCTGCCTGCGAACTGCCGAACTAGGCCCCGCACGCATGCAGGCAGGACGCCTGTGAGGTGTAGGTACCCAGAGCAAGCCTCCAGCCACCGCGATAGTGTGCCGCTTACAGTATTTGGACATGGGCATGGATGCGAGGAGAAGCGAAAGAAAAAACGCGGAGAGCCAGAGCAGGAGGGGGAGGAGCAGCATAAGCAGAGATCTACAAAGGAAGGATGAGCTGGAGGGCGAGGAAGTGGAGTAGACTGGCCGTCGCCGCCTCGTGACTACCCCGTTCACGGACCGGGTTTTCCGGGTTTGCGTCCAGCGGCTGCCTGTCGCCGCCTTGTCGCCGCAACGTGCGCTGGCTGGCTTTTCCGGGTTTCTGCCCAGGTGCTCACCAGTCGCCGCCTCGTTGCCGCCTCGCGCACTAGGCTGCTGCTACATAGAGCGCATCACAAAGATTGCATCACATACATTGCACCGCAGATATTCCTTCTCCGAAGAAGAATGAGACTCCCTTCACCCCAACGCCAAGGTGATCGGTTCCCCTCCGCATGTTATTTTTCGTATTCGAATTACAAAATTTGTCGTCCTATCGATCTGGTGAGCCATCCCAGCTAAGCCGGCATCGCCCACTTTCCCCCGCCCTACCCCCCGCCCCCTGCACCGCCTCTGGCGAAAATCAGATACACATGCGCTAATTAAAGAATGCGTGTCGCAACCACATCCGGACAAATAGTAAAATCCGGGCCACATGCGCGACCCCGCGCGCGCATACCAGTAGCAGTAAAACACTGGCTCCCAGACCATTTCACGACATAGAAACCCGTGGTCTGTTCAACAAACAAAAAATGTTTCTGCGAGCGCGCGCACTCGCCGAAATCATACGAGAACCATGTGCGTGCTGCGATTCTGCCAACTGAAATCATGCCAGCCGACCGCACGCCCCTGCCGAAAACATCTAAAAACCCCTCGCGCGCCCTCCGACCCTGTCGAGAAAACCATGCGGCCGACACGCGCGCGTCCCCGCGCGGGCACCTCGAAGTCTGTCCAGACCATCGCCCATCTGAGCATTTCAACACGGCCGTGTTCAGCACACTCACATGAAAAAAGGAAGGATTTGCAATGAACATCCATGCGAATTTCTGCGCGCGCACTTCCTCATTATCATCATCAACATGGTCCTCATCACCATCACAAGCGTCATCATTCATCCACATCATCATCCGCATCGTCAGCGTCATCATCACCACCGTCGTCATCATCGATGTTGTCGCCCGCGTCATCATAGCAGCCGCCATCACCACAATATCATCATCACCGTCGTCGCCGATGTCGTCATCACCATTACTCGACCATCCGAGCCATAGATCTGCATGAGCTAAGTAAGCGCGTCACCGCGCAGCTTGACATGAGCTAGCAACTTCCAGGGGGTTCACGTCTCTCACGGCATGCCTGAATGTTGTCAACTATGTGCGGGTGGGAGGATGGGATGCTTGCACGAGAAATAGACTTCATGGTAGTTGTCAAAGGTATGCATTCATGTAAACATATATAAACAACAAAACCCTGACCCTCGACCCCCACCCCGAGGCCAGGGTTGTCGGTCTCCCTCCGCGTATTGCGTACACCAGCTTATCCTTTACGGTCGTTCATCCTGGCTATCAATTGGTATGGTTGCCAGCGCGGCTCCATTAACAGTGCCATGTTGCACTGTAGTTCTATCCGAGATGTAGTGTGATCCATGATGTGTGATCTATCTGGTGCGAGCTGTGCGGTGCAAGCTATGTGGCGCAATATGGGCGGGGCAGGTGTGATGCGAGCCATGCGGTGCCAGCGACGTGGTGCAGTATAAGTGGTATGAGCAACGTAACAGTAAAAATTATATAGTGCAATATACCTGGTGCAATATTTCATGAATTATACGCGCAATCATCCCACCCTCGCTCCAAACCCGCAACTTGTTTTGCAAAACCCATGAGGCCACGATTGCGATGACTGCTTGGCCCTGGCTGGCGCATTTCCGCGGCCGCGCTGGCGCGCGCAACGGCCAGCTGGTTTGGCGCAACCGATGCGGCCGCGATGGCGCTTACCGATGGCAATTTCCAAGCGCGCCTTCCAGGCCGCAGTGGCGATGGGAGCACTTCAATGCGGGTCCCCGGCTCGGGCGTGCACGGTACCATGATGACGTCGACAATCACGGGCACGAGAATGACAATTGCGATGGTGGTAACGATGATGACGATACAATGACGACGCCATGGCCAATGAAGGCGCCGATGCTGTTGAAAACGATGACGATGATAATATCCATGTGTCCGTAATGAAGGTGCTTGAGTGGTGATGGCGGCAATTGCTACGTTTGCCGATGACGATGACGTGATGCGGCGCGCTGGTGAGGATGACGAATAGGAAGTGTCGCGCGCGTAAATACAAGAACCCTGGCAAACTGATTGTTGAAAAACACGTGAATACTTATCTTGTTGAACAGCTATATCTTGAAAGGCTTCGGAATTCAATGGTTCTGAAAGGATTCCGACACGCGCGTGGCGACGCGTGCGTGTGGAGCGCATGGTATTATTCGATACGGATTCGTGCACTGGGCGCATGCCGGGTCAACGCGGATGCACGGCGTGGTGGGGTGAGAGTCCAGGTTCTGGAAAAGATTGCTAATATCATGTAGTGGTCCTGCGACTTCGGCAAATGTGCGCGGGCAGAAGACCTACAAGATCTGTTATGGAAAAAACATACACATGTTTTACGTGTTGAGATTGAGAGACTTGGAAGAACTGTGTGCTTGGTCTAATTTCGACATGCGCGCGCGTGCGGATTTTGTGCCATTTGCTGCTGCAAGGGACCCTTCAAACGTGACCTCTTGCAATAAACGAATGCGCGCGCATAGAATTATTTAACTGGGATGGGGGGATCGATACTGGTTGGCTTGGAATGGTACGAATTCATGTTGGAGGTGGTCGATTAGGCAGAGCCAGATGTAATTTGCAGTGTCTCAGGGAGGCCGATAACCCTGGAGAGGGGGACGGTAGAGTATATTCTTCTTCTGAAAGGAGAACGTACGTGGTGTGAGCAATGTGGTTCAAGCTATGTGGGCAATCTAAGGGGTGCTACCTACGCAGTGCAGTATGTGTGGCGTGCACAGTGTGTAAACTATGGGGTGTCATATATGTGGAATGAGCTATGATATGTGAGCTACGCAATGTAAGCTACGCGGCACACTATCTAGCATGAGCTACGAGGTGTAAGCTATGTGGTCCAATCTGTGTGATGTGAACTGCGGTGTGCGCACGGTGCGCCCACGAGGCGGCCACGGGCGGCAACGCGGCGAAACCTTGGCGGACCTACCAAGCGTAGGAGACGCCCACGAGGCGCCCACGGGCGGCACCGTGGCGAAACCTCGGCGGACCCACCCAGCGCACGTGGCTAACGTCCGCGGACCCACCCAGCGCACAGGGTGCACACGAGGCGCCCGCGGGCGGCAACGTCGGAGGACCCAGCGCACGGGGCGTCCTCGAGGCGCCCATGGGCGGCAACGTGGCGAAACCTCGGCTGACCCATCCAATTCCTTCGGGGCACAGAAAAAAAAGCTCGGTACAAGCACCGCGGGCGGAATCATCCCAGCAAAGTCGGCATTCCCCCCAAGAAAATGTTCTGCAAAAACCGATGCGGTGCACATGCGTTGATCTAAGAATTGCGGGCCACATGCGCGCGCCCCCGAGCGCATGTTAAACCAAGTTTTAAACATGCGTCCTAACAGCGTCCCGACGTATCTGTTCAACAACAACAACAATTAGTCTATTCAACAACAAATGCAAGAGTTCTGCGCGCGCGCACTTGAATACCTATGGGACAACAATTTGGTTGTTGTCGCTCCGTCAGATGGCACCACGCGGGCCAGACACGCATGCGCCTGTCGAATAGATTGAATACCCCTCGCACACCCGCCGAATCAATCAAATGATACAAATATGGAACACGCGCGCGAGTCTCCACGCGCACACGTCGAAATTCGTCCAAAACCCATGGTGGTCGGAGCATTTCAACACAGATGTTGGAACATTCACACACACACACACACTTGTGCGGGAGCGGCTGGACAGAGGGCGACTGGTCCGGCGGATAGACGCACACACACACACACGTGTGTATGTGTATATAAACATATACACACAAATTCAACAACAAAGAAGCCAACAAACAAACAAACAACCAAACAGGCGAACCAACAAACAAACAAACAAACAAACAAACAAAACGCCTTCATCATCGTCACCATCAATGCCATGACCCTCATCATCGCCACCGCCATCACGATCTTCATCATCATCACCACCACCACCACCATCATAAGCAGCAGCATCCTCATCGTCCTCATCATCATCACCGTCATCCTCACCATGGTAATTACAATCATCACCATCATCACCATCATCATCATCATCATCATCATCATCATCATCATCATCATCATCATCATCATCATCATCATCATCATCATCATCGTCATCGTCGTCGTCGTCGTCGTCGGCGTCGCAGATGTCGTCATCCCCATTATCACTCGCCCACCCAAGTCGTGGATCTGCATGAGCAGGGTCCGCGAGTCACTGCGCCTGTTGAGCTTTGCCGCCGAACTGCGGATCGGCGGGTGGAGCATTTGTTCGAGCACGGGAGGTGGTCACGCGCAGATGCCCATAATCCCACATTCCCTTCGGGCGAGTGTGGTCTACGGAATTCTCTTCCCCTTCCAAAAACACATTTCTTTCGGGGAGGTCTACCCCCCCCCGTCCCTTCCTGGGTCTGGACGAGGGCTGGGACGGACTGCGCCGGGAATGTCCCCATCGGGCTTCCTCCCGAGACATCCTTGCAACATCGCCCCACGGACCCTCAGCGCCCCCCCCCAGGGACAATTTCTGGCGCTTCGCCGGGAGTATCCCCATCCGGCGCTTTCGCCCGAGACATCCTCGCAACATCGCCCCACGGGCCCCCAGCGCACCCCCAAGGACAATTTACAGCGTTGCGCCGGGCGCGTCCCCATCCAGCGCTCTCGCTCGAGACATCCTCGCAATATTGCCCCACGGGACCCCAACGCACCCCCAAAGAGCATTTCTGGCGCTGCGCCCGGCGTGTCCCCATCCGGCGCCCTCTCTCGAGACATCCTCGCAACATCACCCCACGGGCCCCCAGCGCCACCCCCAGGGGCCCAGGGACCATTTCCGTCCCCCCTGCTCCACATCTTCACCTGGCCCTCCTGCTCCACGTCCTCACTTGGCCCTCCTTTTCCACGTCCTCACCCTCCTGCCCCACGCCCGCCTGATCCTCACCCGCGCCACCCTCACTCTCCTGATCCTCCCCGTCGCGAGCCTCGCCCTCCTGATCCTTACGTTCATGTTTCTCTCAATCATCTTCCTCTCGCCAAGAAGCGCACGCCCATTTTTCCATATACGAAACTCCGGATCCACCGCAGAGCGGCCGGCTAGTATTGGAACCCCTCCTTTGATCAATAGCCTACAACACTACAAGTCCTCCAGGGCTCCCAAGAGGGCCCCAAAAGAGCCCCAAAATGGCCCCAAGATCGCCCAAGAGCGCCCCAGAACCGTCACACGAGGGCCCCAAGAGGCGGCGTCCCCCGAGTGCGAATGCAACTTGAGCCAAAAGGCGAAATATCCAGAGAAAGCCATGCCAGACACTTCTCCGCTAACTGTTGCATTGCAAGGCGCTACGACGCTCTTCACCCAGTCGGCACGCCGTAAGCTGACATCCTCCCTCGGCTGATGAAGCGACTGAAGAAGCGGATGAGATATACACAGCAAACGCGATACGGCAACAGAAAATGCGAATAAGTGGGCATCGAAGCCAGGACTACATCCCAGCAAGGCAACTGATATAGTGAAGTGACAGAAAGTAGAACAGGTGCAAGCAGAAGGCGACTATGGTTTCGGCATAAACATACAGGGGGGGGGGGCTAACACGCGTTACACGATTTCTGTGGTCGCAAAACACCCAGTTGTGCAAAACGATTAACATAGTATGTAGTGCGTGTGTGTGTGCGCGCGCAAACGAACACTTGGATCAACTGGTCTTGAGATCACCTCTCCGGCAGAGCGGCGCGAGACAGTAACACAAATATGTAGATTGAACAAGTTCTCCGCAACAAGCGCCAGATCATGTCTTCCGCTGACGATATATGGTGACTGGTCCTTCGAACGTGCATGCGCATGTCGTACCTGCTCAAATGTTGTTTTAAATTATATGCACGGTTCTCATGGGTTCCTACTTTGACCACTTTGATGTCTTCTCGCCGCATCTTCTCTTGCACCCACATCTCACAAACCTCGATTTGTCTGAATTGTCCTAGCCCTCTCCGGCTTGCAATGACACTGGCCGCACTAGCGTCGCTCTTTAACACGATGCCGCAGTAAACGTTGAAGTATGTGGGAAGTGCTTGTAGTCCTAACGCGACTGATCCACCCTTCATAATTCCGCCACAGACTGCAACTCCAGAAGATAATACCACGATACTCTGGAGTCGAACTCCATGGCTTTGTTCAATGGAATCCCAACATAACCTTTCCTCTACTTGCTGGTTTCCGTGCTTTGTACATCCAACATCGCCTAGGGCAATTTTTATGCAAGTACGGATACCCACACCTGTCGCGGCGATTGAGATACTTGCCCAAGTTTTGCCCGGACGCCCTATGCCCCTCGGGCCGCAGCTGACAAAAAGTGCGCAAACTCCATTGCTGAAAACTGCATATCTGAACGGCCCTGTGATAGAAAATTGGCTGCGGCCACCAAAGCTTGATATTTCTTGACTTGGTGGCTTAGAAGCGGCCCCCCATTTTCCTCCCCGCGCGTCTGCTTTTCCCCTGGCATCTCACATCTCACTGTGCAATGGTCCGGTCCAATTCTTTTACGAATATCTCTGCGCGTCTCTGATCTACCCCATACCATAATCGCCCCAGCGCCTCTCCAATTCGGCTGAGGGTCCTGATTGACATCAGATATCTGGGCCTTCATCCGAGTCTGCCCCACCCTTAAACTTCGAATGTCCGATCGATTCCTCCATCGAACCAATCAGATTATGGATATTGAAAGAACCGCTGCCGGCGTCCTCTGGTCCTTCGGTCCTTCGGTCCTCTGGTCCTCCGGTCCTTCGGTCCTTCGGTCCTCTGGTCCTCTGCCGTTTCTGCCGTTTCTCGCTCAGCCAGCGTCTTCCTCTGGTCCTCTGGTCCTTGGTCCGCCGGTCCTCTGGTCCTCCGGTCCTCTGGTCCTCCGGTCTTCTGGTCCTCTGGCCCGCCTGTCCGCTGGTCCGCCGGTCCGCCGGCCCTCCTGTCCTCGGGTCCTCCGGTCCTCCGGTCCTCTGGTCCTCTGGTCCTCTGGTCCTCCCGTCCTTCGGCCCACTGGTCCCCTGGGCCTCTGGTCCTCAGACAACGGAGACAGACGGAGAGCGACGAAGACCATATTTCTCAACGCACCGCACGTTGCAAGTCTTGCTGGTCAAAGAAGCCCTCGCATCGCAAAGGGCCCCAAGACGGGTCAGGAAAACCCCAAGAGACACCCCACGACGGGCCAGGAGCGCTCCGAGACAGCCCAAGAGCGCTTCAAGAAGCCAAATGCGGCCTTCAGACAGCGCAAGAGGCACCCAAAAAGCCCCCTACGAGACCAAAATCGATGATTTCACACTGTTTGGGCTGTCCCGCCTTTTCGGGCTTCAACGCTCCAAGACGGCCCAAGAGGCCACCAAGATCGCTCCGCGGCGCCCAAGAGGCCCCCGAGAGAGCCCCCAGACGGACCAAAAAGTGCCCCAAAACGGCCCACGAGGCCCCAAAGACGGCCAAAGACTGCCCCACGAAGGCCCCGAGGCCTCCCAAGAGGGCCCCTGGAGGCAAAGTTCATTGATTTCCCATTGGTTTCGAAAGATTTTGGCGTTCTCGCCTTCTCGGCTTCCCGACGCTCCAGGACGGTCCAAAAGATGTTCAAGACCGCCCCAAAACGGCCCACGAGGCTTCCAAGACGGCCTCATAACGGCTCAAGAGGACTTCAAGACGGCCCAAGCGGTCTCCAAGACGGCCCAAGCGCCCCCAAGACAGCTCCAAGAGGGGGGCCTAGACGGGGGACCGGAACGCAGGAGGCCCCAAGAGGCCCCCAGGAGGCCCTCAAGAGGCCCCAGGACGCCCCCAAGAGGACCCCAGGAAGCCCTGGGAAGCCCCCACGAGGCTCCCCAGAGGCCCCCAAGAGGCCCCGCGAGCGCTCCAGAGAGTTTCCAACTGGAAAAAATAATATCAAATCCTAAGGGCGTAGCACATTCGTTTTTTCGGTCGCCACAGTGTCCACGACGACCCGAGTGCCCCCTTAGATTGCCTCAAGACGGCCGAAGGAACCCCCAAGCGATGCGGACGACCGCCCCAGAGGGCTCCAAGACAGCCCAGGAGGCCCCCAAGACATCTCAAGAGATCCCCAAGAGCAACTCAAGAGGGAAACACGAACTGAAATGTTCCAGCCTTCCGCTCCAAGAGCGCCCGCGACACTGCCAACAACCGCCCTACAAGCCCCGAAGAAGCCCCAAGAGACGTCCCAAACCCTATAAGAAACGCCTCAGAGGCTTGGCGGAGGCCTCCCACCTGCCTCCGCAAAGTTCCCGAGAGGCTCTCTAGAGGGCCTCACGACAGTCCAGGAGGCCCGCAAGGCATCCTCAGAGGGTTCCAAGATAATCACGTGCACCACCCAACGACCCCCAGTCGCGACGTCCAACGAGCACACAGCAACGATATACTTCATGGGCCAGGGGCGCAAGTTCGTGGCATACTGAGGACGATGGCAGAGCCGCTTCACAACAGGAGGAAATCACAAAGCCCCTATGGGGATGTCAGAGATACCTGTCTGACGCCCCGAAAACACCCACAAGGCCCCCACGACGCCCCACAAAACACAAGGAAATGTCTGAAAGGCATGTCGCCCACGACCCAGGCACGGTGGCGGAATGGGCCGCAGGCCGCTAGATCCGCCGCCCCCTGCTTGCAGGGGTGCACGGCGTGCTGGACGTTTCAGGTTTTGGTTTTGGTTCTTTTTCTAAAAGAACTCCCCAGTGGGCTTCGGCCCGTCCCGCCCGCCACCCGTAATTTTCCCAAAATCCGTCTGTCAATGCCTTTGTTGCCCCAACTTGGCCCAAGATGGCCTCCAAGACGGCCAAGATGGCCCAAGATGGCCTCCAAGATGCCTCCCAGACGGCCAAGATGGCCTCCAAGACGGGTAAGATGGCTCCAAGATGCCTCCAAGACGGCCCAAGATGCCCTCCAAGACGGCCAAGATGGCCCCAAGATGCCTCCAAGATGGCCCAAGAGGCCTCCAAGACGTTCTCCAGGAGAGCCCGAAGAGGCCAAAATCATTGGTTTTCCTTAGGTTTTTGAAGGTTTTTTGCGTTTTCTTCTTTTCGGCCTTCCGACGGCCCAAGAGGCCCCCAAGATCGCCCAAGAGGCCTCCAAGAAGGCCCTATGACGGCCCAAGGGCCCCCCAAGACGGCCCCAAGAGCGCCCCAAGACGGCCCAAGAGGCCTCCAAGACGCCCAACATGGCCTCCAAGACGGCCCTGAAGCGCCCCAAGAGGGCCCCAAGACGGCCCAGAGAGGCCCCCAAGACGGCTCCAGACGGCGTCAGACGGACCAGGAACGCCCTAAGACGGCCAAAGAGACCCCCAGGAAGCCCCCAAAGGCCCCCAAGAGGCCCAAGGAGGCCCCCAAGATGCCTCCAAGAGGCCTCGAAGAGGCCCCCAAGAAGCCCCCAACAGACCCCAAGGGTGCCCCAAGAGACTCCTAACAACCCTCATCCTCCTACTCTATTTCTTCCTCTTCCTCTTCCTGTTCATAATCATTCTCTCCCATGTGTTCCCCGAAAGCTTTCCAAACCGACTCGGGGAACTCATGGTCCGATAGCTTGGCCAAGCTCTAGTCCAACTTTCGGCCACATCGGCGTTTCCAAAAAGGCAGGGGGCGGCGGTGATTCGCCGTAGGCGTCTTCGATATATGTCAGTGTTCCTGTGCGAGCGCACAGCCCCATTAACCTCAACAGCACCATCGTCATGATCATCGCCAGCATCATCAGTGCCATTGTCGTGGTCACCGTCATCTTCATCACTATCACCAACGTCGTCGTCGGAATCAAAAACGTCGTCATCATGATTGTCATCATCGTCATCGCCGTTGCTACCACCCTCGTCATCATCGCAACCACCATCATTCTCATCATCATCATCATCATCATCATCACCATCACCATCAGCATCATCAGCAGTATCAGCATCCTCCTTATCGTCATCATCATCATCATCGTCATCATCAGCATCATCACCATCATCCTCATCACCATCATCATCATCATCATCATCGTCGTCGTCAGCATCATCATCAGCAGCATCAGCATCAGCATCGTCGTCATCAACACCATCTTCATCAGAATCATCCATCTCATCATCAGCAGCATCACCATCTGCATCCTCATCATAATGATCATCATCATCACCATCATCATCAGCGTCATCATCATCATCATCAGCATCAGCATCAGCATCATCATCATCATCAGCAGCAGCATCAGCATCATCATCATCGTCATCGCCGAAGTCGTCGTCACCATTATCACTCGCCCGCCCGAGTCATGGATCTGCATGATACGGGTCCTCGCCTAAGAAGTTGCGAGTGGGTGGGTGAGTCGGATATTTGCTCGACAATTTGAGCTCGCGACTCCAAGTTCTTCAACAATACCTGAACCACAAAGCTTGCACCAAGAAAACTGCGCCCCATAGATCGCATCACTCCTAGCTTGCACCACATCCACTTCAAATCGAGAGTGCGACACCATTGGTTGGGGTCCACCCTAGCCAACATAGGGTATGATAAAAGAACTGTTCGCTGCCCTGGATCTCCCGAAATCTCAGGCTTCCCGGAACTCTGGAAACACAGGGCCCAAGAAAGCTTCGAACACCATAAATAAACTTCAAAACATGCAAAACTGGTGGCTTTCACACTTCGAAGGCTTTTGAAACAGTTGAGACTCCCCGTGGCCTGGAACTGCCCATTTCCGAGCTTCCTCGGAATCTTCAAATAAAGGGCCAATACACAATTGAAACTTGAACTTGTGAAATCTGGTTTGGGGGCTTTGCATGGCCTCTGATGTGTCCACGGAACCCGGACACAAGAAAATTGGAGGAGAGTGGGAGAAAGGAGGTGGATGGGAGGACGAGGAGGAGGGTTAATGATAAAGCAATACGGTACTGCGAAGGAGTACTGGGAGTACTGCCGACGTTACGAATGCCCCTGAGAATGGTGAGAAGACGAAGACAGGACGAAGACGGAAGAGGCGGAGGACAAGGGATCGAAGCGGGGGGAGGCTCGTCCAGCCTTCCCTCCTCACTCCCCCTTCCTCACTCCCCCTTTTGCCCTTATCCCCCATTCCTCATTCCGTATCCTCCTTATCCTCCTCTTCCTCCTCCTCCCTCTTCCTCCTCCACCCTCCATCCTCCATCCTCCATCATCCCCCTCCCCCTCCTCCTCCGTCTCCTCCTCCTCCGCCGCCGCCGCCTCATCCGTCTCCTCGTCCTCCACCCCTCCCTCCCTCCCTCCCTCCCTCCCTCCCTCCGTCTCTCCGTCCTCACTCCCTCGCCCGCCCTCGCCTGAAAGTGTCGCGATCCTCGCACAGGTGGCGGGACTCCGTGAGCGCTGCGAGGCTGACGGCTGGCGCGGGATCTGCGGGCAGCATGCCATGGTGGGGGAGAAGATAGGAGAGGAGTGTGTGAAAGAGTATGTCGACATGCGAAAAATGGAAGAAAAGCTGAGATAGGAGATTGGAACGGGAAACATGAGAGACTCCATCACAACAATAGGAGAGGCGTGACGAGAAGATTCTTTACCATGCCTTGGGCACGTAGCGGGCTGCCCCAAGGCTGGTAGAGTTGTGAGCGGTTGAAGGATCGTAAATTCTTACAAGCCTGGACCCCGATTCGCTAGGATGTGGGGGGCGTGCCTGGGGCGTGTCGCGTTGAGCAAGTGGCACACGTGCCGTGGGTCTTGCACCAAAGGAGGGGCATCCAGCAAGGGGCTCTCCGGCTGCGGTGGAGCGGGGCTGCGGGGCCATGACGTGCCCTGCAACAGTCCAAGGTGTCTGAGCGAGAGGGTGCGCGGGTGCTGGGGAAGATGAGCGGAGCTGGTTACGATGTAGGAAGAGGGCATCGTTGCGGTGGCACGAAGCTACGCCGCCGTGCCGCACCGTGCGACAGGGGGCGGGGTAGAGGGGTCGGGGCAGAGGGGACGCACCACTTCGGCCTGCACGAAGAGCGGGACGGCCTCCGCGCTCGCCCACTGCCCGAAAGTCGCCAGCTGCGCCATCGTGGGAGCCCGCTGGAACCTGAACGCAACGAGAGAACGCGCGACGCCTGGCAGCCGTGGTCGCGTGCCACTGGCGCGGCGGAGTGCCGCCACATCCGCTAGATCCGGCCCCTCGTCACACGCCTCGTGAACGTCGCCATCAGGAGTGCCTATAAGCCACCTGGTCCCTGACGACCCCCCCATGTGGCCGAGAAGCCTCCTCCCGTGCCATGAGGGCGGCGCGCCCTCGGCGTACAGCACGGACGCCCGCGTTTGTGGCGGCCGCACAGTCCATCCAGCGCGCCCAGGCGTAGGCGGAGGAATGTAATTTTCAGCCCGATGGCCAAGCCGTCATGGATACGGAAAAATGGCCACTACCACACATGCTGTCTGAAGAAAGACGAGGAAGGCGAAGAGGGCGAGGACGGCAAGCAGGATGGGGGGAGGAGTAGATGGAGGAGGAAGAGGAGGAAGAGGAGGAATAGGCAGAGGAAGAGGAGGATAATGAAAATGAGGGCGAGGACGAGGACGAGGGTGATAGATCTCCCTAGCAGCGCAGAGACGTCCTCCTCCTCCTCCTCCTCCTCCTCCTCCTCCTCCTCCTCCTCCACAATTACACAAAATGAAAATACTCTCCCACTTCCCCTGATGGCGTCCCGAAGATATCCGACACCCCCCCGCGTATTGTTTTTTACACACAGGATTCCCGGGAAACGGGTTTTCGCTTGTTTTTTTCCAAATGCTGCTCTCGCCGAGGCGCCGGCCTTATCTTCGGGCCCCGCTCGTTCCGAATCGTGCTCCCGCTGCAGCGCTGGCATCATTTCCGTGCTTCCGCTCGTTCCGAATCGTGCTCCCACTGAAGCGCTGGCCTCATTTCCGCGCTTCCGCCCGTGTCGACTCGTGCTCCCGCTGCAGCGCTGGCGTCATTTCCCGTGCCATGCCACAGCACACGCACACACACACGCACACACACACACACACACACACCACCACCACCACCACCACCACCACCACCACCACCACCACCACCACCAGCACCAGCACCAGCACCACCACCACCACCACCACCACCACCACAACCACGCACACACGCACGCACGCACGCACGCGCACCACCACCCACTAGTCCGCGGATAGAGAAAATCAGCGCCATGGTAAGGGATGGGAGGGAGGGGTAGGACGTCAGATATGACGCGCGCGCACCTAGCTTGTCCTCCTCCTCCTCCTCCCTCCTCCTCCTCCTCCTCCTCCTCCTCCTCCTCCTCCTCCTCCTCCTCCTCTCCTCCTCCTCCTCCTCCTCCGTCCTCCGTCCTCGTCCTCGTCCTCCTCCTCCTCCTCCTCCTCCTCCTCCTCCTCCTCCTCCTACCCCTCCTACCCCTCCTCCTTCTCTGCCTCGTCCCCCCCCTACTCCGATACCTACTCCTACTCCTACCCTTACTCCTGCTGTTCCTGCGGCACCTCCTTTTTCCTCATCCTCCTCCTCATCATCATCATCATCATCCTCTCCTTATCCTCCTCCTCCTCCTCCTCCTCCTCATCCTCATCCTCCTCCTCCTCCTCCTCCTCCTCATCCTCACCCTCCTCCTCCTCCTCCTCGTCCTCCTTTTCCTCATCATCATCATCATCATCATCATCATCATCATCATCACCACCACCACCACCACCACCACCATCATCATCATCATCATCATCATCATCATCATCATCATCATCATAATCATCATCATCATCATCATCTTCATAATCAGCAGCAGCAGCATCGGCATCATCGTCATCATCATTAGCATCGTCATCATCGGCACGATCACCATCAGCAGCATCACGTTAACACCGCCATCAGCACCACCATCTTCACCACCACCACAACCACCATCATCAGCAGCAGCATCATCGCCGTCGTCGTCGCCACCATCATCATCAGCATCACCGTCATCATAGTAATCGGAATCAAATTCATCATCAACATCGTCATCAGCATCATTAACATCAGCCGCATCATCATCACCACCAGCATCATATTCGTGATCAGAATAATCATCTTAAACATTATCATTAACACCATCAACATGATCATCCTCAACGTCGTCACTTGCATCATCATCATCATCACCATCATCATCATAACCATGCTCGCTGCTGCTACGCTCCCTGCGCCAGAGCCCCTCTCACTTTGTGCCTTCATCGCTGATGATCGCACCGGCCCTCCGTGATATTGCAGTCGATCGGCGGCCGAGCTCGTCGCACGGGCGTCGGGCGACGAACAGAGTGGCAACGAGGAGGACATGCAAACCATTTCCCAGAAGCGAGGCAGGTACGAGCGCGCAGGAAAAAGGCAGGTGGCGGGGCAGGCAGGATGGACCCAAGAGGAACTACAGATGCACCTGGCGCGCACACTCCGCGCTACAGTATAAAGGTTCAAAAACAGATCATGCTCGCTGCTGCTACGCTCCTTGCGCCAGAGCCCCCCTCATTTTGTGCCTTCAGCGCCGATGATCGCACCGGCTCTCCGCGATGTCGCAGTCGATCGGCGGCCGAGCTCGTCGCACGGGCGTCGGGCGACGAACAGAGAGGCAACGAGGAGTACACGCAAACCATTCCCAATCCATAATTTGTGCTCTGGACCAAAGTTTCGCGACTGTCCACGTCGAAGTTCGGAAACGTTGCAAGCGGCGAATACCTTACAGAGCTCCCCTGGAGAAGGCTCAGGTCGATCAGTCCAGATCCCCGTCGGGGCCTTTGCCTTTTCAGTGCTAACTGCGGCTTGTTGGCACAGGAACAACGATAGGATGACCCGCACACGTTTTCAGCAACTGCTGCACCCCAAGGAGGTTAAAGACCATGAACGCCGGAGGTTTCTTCCAGGGCCTACCATACTGGCAGAAATCGGCACGCACCATCTCGCCTCTGAAACGCATCAGGAGGTCACGGAGCTCCAGAGCCAACCAATCTGCTGGATTTGGATTTGTATGAATAACCACCATGTCTTTCTCCAGTGTCGGAACCATTGAAGCGATAGCGTCGAAGGGGAGAGCGTTACCTAGGACCACCTTCTTCCGATCATGCTCCGAGAGATTGGAATGCCCCACAAGGTCACGCTTGAGACCCCAGCCTTCGCTCTCGAGACCTTCCCGCTGGAGGGCTTGGGGCCGAGGTGACCGGCGCCGCCGAGGAGCTCGATGGCCCTCGAGCGCGCAAGCCCTGGCGCGGGCGCTTCTGGTCTAAAAAGCTGTGGACCTCGTCTTTCAGGTTCTTCAGGGCGAACTGGCACTCCGTCTACCTGGCCAATGCGAGGCGTTGTTCCTCTCGCTGCACCCGCGCACGAGCCTCGAAGCGCCTCGCCATCTTGGACCGCAGAGCCCAGCGGCCTCGGCGCCCGACGCCGAGCGTCGCGCGGCGGTTGCGCAGCCTGTCGCGGCTCGGACCACCGCGGCGCAGTTGGAAATTGCGGAGAAGCGGCCTGCGACCCCCACGTTGACCTGGGCCCCCTCGACGTGGCTGACGACGATGTCGGGCGCCATCTTGCAGCGGGACAGCAGGATCGCCCGACTTCAGCAGCTGCAGCGCGGGCCCCAGCCACATCGCGCCCTCGCTGTCGAGAAAGATGGACTCGCCCGCGAGACCCACCATGGAGGTTTCCTGGCGCTCCTCGGGCGGGCGAAAGTTCAGGGCGTAGAATGCAAGCAGACGACCCTCCCGGCGCCGCCAGGTCGCCCTCGCAGATCCTGCTCGGCTCGCGGGGCCCGAGGCACGCGAAGACCCGCGGGGCCCGGGGCGGAAAGACCCGCGGGGCCGCGTCGACCCGGCTGCTGCGCTTGACGCGCAGGCTGATCGCCGCGACCAGGCCCCTAAAGATGGGCGGCAGCGCGACCCCTGGCTCCAGCTTGGCCCAACCCCTCACGGCTCGAAGGAGGCGTGGGAGCTTGACCTGGCCCCGCGAAAACTTCGCGCTGAAAAACAAGAAGCTGGCAAAAGCTGTTTGCGCCTCGCTGCGGCCCATGCCCTCGTCGTAGCCTGAGGTCACGTAGACCGCTAACAGTGAGTCTGCAAGGTCGACCGCGTCGACACGCATCTTCTTGACCTTTGCAAGATTCACGATGTCCTGGCACATCCGAGCGCAGTCCTTCACCGTCGCCTGGCTCAGCGAGTTCGC
>CAUYUJ010000435.1:47500-51394 GCA_963575745.1 Prorocentrum cordatum
TTTTGTTAAAAATGTACGTTTTACGAAGGGAATGGGCCAATTCTTGCGTCTAGGGGCCCTCTTGGGACACATGTTGGAGGCTTCTTGGAGCCTCTTGGGGGCGTCCTTGGACGTCTGGGGTCTCCCGGGGCCTCTTGAGGGGCCTCCTGGGGGCCTCCTGGCGGCCTCTTGGGGCGGAAGGCTCGAGCTTGCGGTTCGTGGTCCCCCTCTGGGCCCCCTCTTGGGCCCGTTTTGGGGCCCTCTTGGGCCATCTTGGGCGCCTCTTGGGCCGTCTTGGGGCCCTCTTGGGCTGTCCTGGGGCCCTCTGGGAAGGTTTTTGGGTTTTTTTTTTTTTTTTTTTTTTTTTTCTTTTTTTTTTTTTTTTTTCTTCTTGGGCCGTCTTGGGGCGGTCTTGGGCGCCTCTTGGGCCGTCCTGTAACGTCGGAAAGCCCAAAAGACGACTTTGTTGAAAATGTACGTTTTACGAAGGGAATGGGCCATTTTTTGCGTCTAGGGGCCCTCTTGGGACGCATGTTGGAGGCTTCTTGGGGCCTCTTGGGGGCCTCCTTGGACGTTTGGAGGCCATCTTCAGCATCTCGGAGCCCTCTCGGAGGCCTCTTGGAAGTTTCTTGGGCCGTCTTGGGCGCTTCTTGGGCCGTCTTGTCTGACTGGGGAGGCCTCCGGCAAGCCCCGACGAGCCTCCGGGCCCCCCGGGGCGCACATTTGTGGTCGAAGTCCCCGGGCCCCCGGACCCGGTGCGCCGTTATATGTATACTACTACTACTACTACTACTACTACTACTACTACTACTACTACTACTACTACTACTACTACTACGACGGTTACTACTACTACTAACTACTAGCTACTAGCTACTACCTGCTAGCTACTAACTACTAATTGCTACTACTCTACTACTACACTACTACTACTACTACTAACTACTAACTACTAACTACTACTGACTACTACTACTAACTACTACTACTACATACTGCTACGACTACTATTACTACTACTACTACTACTACGAACTACTACTAACTACTACTACTACTACTGCTACTACTACTACTACTACTACTACGACTACTACTACTACTACTACTACTACTACTACTACTACTACTACTACTAACTACTACTACGACTACTACTACTACTACTACTACTACTACTGATACTACTACTACGACTGCCATTACTACTACGACTTCTACTTCTACTTCTATTTCTACTACTACCACTACTACTACTACTACTACTACTACTGCTGCTACTACTACTACTACTACTACTACTACTACGACTACTACTACTAGTACGACTACGACTACTACTACGACTATGAGGAGGAGGAGGATATGATGATGCTGAGGAGGAGGCATGATGAGGAGGATGTGGATGAAGAAGATGAACAACAATGGAAGGATGAAGAAGGGGAGGCCGAGGAGACGGAATCTGATGATGATGATGAGGAGGAGGATGATGACGACCATGAGGATGGTGATGATGCGTCGGATGAATATGAGGAGGAGGAAGATGATGATGATGATGCGAATCTTGATGATGATGATTATGATGGTTATGCTGATGATTGTGTTTTGATGATGCTGCTGCTGCTGATGATGATGAGCATGTTAATGCTTATGAAGATGACGATTGCGACGACCATGACGATGATGAGGAACATGAGGACGAGGCAGAGGCGGACGATCACAATGATGATGAAGAGGACGCGAAGGACGATGATGAGGATGAGGATGATGCTATGATGATGATGGTGATGCGGGTGATGCTGCTGCTGATGATGATGATGATGATGATGATGATGATGATGATGATGATGATGATGATGATGATGATTAGGCGGTGGAGGAGGAAGAGGGTGAGGATGGGGACGAAGAGGGAGGAGGGAAAGAGAAATGATGAGTAATGCGTTGCATCGCCGGCGACGCGGAGGGATCTGAAGCATTACGGGGCGGCCTCACACCTCGCGGCACGCATCTGGACGCCTGCTGTCGAAAGATCCGATGGCAGGATGCAGAGGAGGAGGGGGGAGGAGTTGGTGGACAAGGAGGGAGGAGGATGAGGAGGAGGAGGATAAGGAGGAGGAGGAGGAGGAAGGACATAGCAGAGGAGAAGGAGGAGGAAGAGGAGGAGGAGGAGGAGGAGGAAGGACATAGCAGAGGAGGAGGAGGAGGAATATCCCCGTGCGCACTTTGTTGAGCCTGCTGAGTTTAGGGTTGGCTGGATGGTTGATTGGTTGAGCATGCGTTGCAGAGCCTTTGGCTTCAAGCACGCGTAGGTCGCCCAGGGATGGGGCGGCCTTCCACGTGGTGCTATGCCTGCTGCGCCTCGCGGACGCCTGCCCAGCTGGGGGCGCAGGCGCACAAGGGGTGCGCCATTGCAAAGTGTGCGCCCCCGAGCGCCACGGTCGGCTTGGCTTGCGCCGGCCGCACCTAAAGGCGCTCAACGCGAGCACGGCGCACCGGCAGGCTCTGGGGCTTGTGCATAAAAATGTAAACAGTGAGCGCTTCAGGCGCTCAGTGTTTTCATTTTTCTGCACAAGCTCCCAGGTGGCAGCCCGCGCCAGGAACCCGATCAAGCAGCGGCCGGTTGCAGAAGCTTACCAGAGGCGCCTGGAGGAGAGGGGATACAACCGACCTGGCGCGAATTGCGCGCGGTTGCCTGCGCGGCCGCGCAATCTGTAGCCTTCCGAGAGGAGCAGACAGGCCGCTAGCAAACCGCGGCGACGTGCGCCAGCTGTCGGCTTGTGTCCGGCAAGGAGGCCGCCGCCGCCCAGGAGACGCTGCGGCTGGCCGCCAGGGGAGACGGACCCGGATTCGTCATCCGGTCCGTGGCCGGCGGCGTCACCGTCGCCGACGCCAACAATTTGGCGGCCGCCCGCGTCGCGAAAAAGCCCGGCGCCGACAAGGCCTCCGTGGGAAGCGTCTATGCGCTGACCCCAATGCTTGGCCAAGGCCAGCGCGGGCCTCTGGAACGTTCGCGCGCTCTCCTGAACCGAGCCAGAAGTGCGCGCGCGCGAGTTGACGCCGCGGCAGTCCATCATCGTGCTGCAGTGCGATCATGTATGCACTTTGGAGTTTGCACTGTGTCCCTCTTCGGGCTTCAAATGAAAAAGATGATTGTCCCATATCTCTCTCTCTCTCTCTCTTTCTCGCTCATGTCTTCTACTTTTCCCTATTAAGATGGGGTCCCCGTGGGGGGGGGCTAGCATATATATATATATATATATATATATATAGATGAATAGGTATGCATACATAGAACCACGCGCGCGCTTCGCGCGTGCTGTGGTTCTAGCGCAACGCAGGTCACGGTCTCGACACACTGGATGCGGATCGCCACGTCTGTTTTGCAAGTGCGTCGAATCGTTTGAAATATCAGCCGCACTCCTCTCATCACTCGCCCTCCCCATGTCCTGCTCCGTCTCCTCTCCCCTCTGCTTCCTCCTCCCTCTGGTTCCTCCCTTCCGCCCGCTGTCCCTCCCCCCTTCTCGCTCTTCTCTCTCCTATCTCATGCGTCCTTCCTGCTCTTGGGCTCCCGTGGGGCCCCGAGGGCCTTCTTGAAGCCCTCTTCGGCCGTCGCCCCGGTGATCCGTCTTGGGGCTCCCTCGGGCTCCTCTGGGGCGCTCTCGGCCCCGTCTGACGCTTTCGGAGGCCGTCTGCGAGGCATTCTGGGAGGTGTCTGAGGCCGTCATGTAAAGCTCTGGGGCGTTTCGGGGGCAGTCCTGTGGCCTTGCGGGGCGCCTCTTGTGGGGCAGGCTTGGGCCATCCGACGACCATCCAGACGCCTCAGAAGCCAATCGGAAGCGAAGCTGCGAGATCTTCAAAAACGAACGGTTTCCCGATGGCCCTCTTGAAACCTTCTTGGGGCCAATTCTTTGACAA
>CAUYUJ010000435.1:51494-66494 GCA_963575745.1 Prorocentrum cordatum
ACTACGACTACACCTACGACTACGACTACTACTACTACTACTACTACTACTACTACTACTACTCCTACTACTAACTAATAATACTACTACTACTACTACTACTACTACTACTACTACTACTACTACTACTACTACTACTACTACTACTACTACTACTACTGTACTGCTACCACTACCACTACTAATACTATTACTGCTACTGCTACTACGACTACTACTACTAATACTACTCCTACTACTACTACTACTACTACTACTACTACTACTACTACTACTACTACTACTACTACTACTACTGCCTACTACTACTACTACTACTACTACTACTACTACTACTACTACTACTACTACTGCCTACTACTACTACTACTACTACTACTACTACTACTACTACTACTGCTGCTACGATTACGACCACGACCACGACAACGACTACGACTGCGACCACGACTGCGACGACTACTACTACAACTACTACTACTACTACGACTACAATAACTTAAGACTGCTCGCTCCGATGTGCCCGCGGGCACTTCAACACGTATATGCCGAGCCCCCGATACCCGCCGTTTTCGTTTTCAACCGTACCCCCGTGGGGATACAGATAAACATGTGTATAAATAGATGTATATATATATACATACCTATTGATATATATATATATATATATATATATACACACACATACCTGCAACGTGCGATTCGTGCAGCCCCAAAAACAAGGGAAGAGAGGACGGATGGAAGGAAGGAACAAGGGGGAGGGAGGAGGATGGAGCACGAGAGAGAGTAGCAGGAAGGGAGCAAGGAGCAGAAAACACATGGCAGAAGAAGACGGACAGATCGGGCGGGTAGACCCTCACGGGCGGGTCGGAAAGGCGGGCCCAGACAGCCAGGTCAAGAAGGTGGGTTGCTGAAGCTGAAGCGTGCGTCCTGCATGAATCGCGAGGCAGTCTCGAGCGAATAGAGCGATTCCCAAATAAATCGTCGTGAGGAAATCTAATGCGAGAGCGTGATTCCAGAGTATCGAGAACGCGGCGTCTCATAAATTGCAAGGAATTCCCACGCGAGAGCGCGATTCCTGCATAAATTGTAAGGAAATCCCCCGCGAGAGCGCGATTTGGCAAGAAATAATGAGGAAGTATCAAGCGGGAGCCGCTGTTGTTGTAAACCGGGGAACAGGAGCCCAGTTTGGTGACCCATCGCTCTCCATTGCATAAAGGAGGGTGCGAGCCCCGGGAGGAGCACTTTTATTAAGAATAATATGGTTACCGAAGGGGGGGTCAACAATAAGTATTGTTTAGAAATGAAACTTCCACGACAAAGACCTCAAATCATTTTAAGACTGTTCGCTTTTGCTGGCACGCGTGCCTTGCATTCTGTATACCCGAACCCTCGATACCCGCCCACTTCGTCTGCGATCGCACCCCCATTTCGGGGAGGGATATCTTCCTTGTCGGCCACTGACTGTGAAGTGCGAGGAAGTCTTGAGCGAGAGAGCCGTTCCAGAGTTCGGGGGCCTCTCTGGCAAGGAGCTCTCGGAATACACCTTGAAAAATATCGAACGGGAGCCCTTGTCCCCGTATCTGGGCCTCCACCAACTTGCCTGAATTACGAGGAAGTCTCGAGCGAGAGCGCCACTGTTGAGTTCGGGGGCCTCTTTGGCCAGGGCCCCTGGGAATACATTTCGAGGAAGCATCGAACGAGAGCCCTTGTCGTCGTAGTCAGGCCTCCACCAATTTGACTGAATCACGAGAAAGTCTCTAGAGAGAGCGCCGTTCCTGAGTTTGGGGGCCTTCCTGGCCAGGGGCTGTCGGAGCAAATCGGGAGGAAGTATCCAGCAGGTGCCCTTCTCGTCGTGGCTAGGCCTCCGCCAACTTGATTGAATTTCGAAGAAGTCTCGAGCGAAAGCGCCGTTCCCGAGTTCGGGGGCCTCTCTGGCCAGGGTGTCGCGGGGTAAAATGTGAGGAAGTATCGAGCGGGAGCCGTTGTCGTTGTGTAGCCGGCCCTCCAAGGGCACACATTTACAATCAAGCCCGCGTTCGAGCGGGAGCCTCGTTTTCAAAGGAATTGCAGCCGCCGTCGAGGCGAGAGCGCGCAGAACCCGTTTCCAGAGATTAGCAACACTTATTCTCTACAAATGAGAATTCAACGAAGACGACGACGACGACGACGAAAACGACAACAACAACAACAACAACAACAACAACAACAACAACAACAACAACAACAACAACAACAACAACAATTACTAGCACGTGGGGACACTCCGTTCTCACCAGTGCCAGGGTTTTCATACGACGCCCGCCAATACCCCCACTTTGTGGGGGGGCCGGTTCAAGCTCTACCACATTTCCAAACGACTCTTCGCCACCACCCACACCCAGCTTCCCGCCCTATGACGTTCGGACACTTCACTTCGTGGCCTGCGGACGACCGTGGCTACTACACTGGCGCATGGGTACAGTGACTTGTTGTGGTAACATTTTCTGGACGCTAGCTGAGTATACGACTTTTCCCCCTGTTCCAACACTGGACACCTGTACTGGTTTTTGGTGGCAACGTGTTCCTGACGCTAGAATTCCTAAGAAACCCAATGGTTTTTGAAGATTTCGGCGTGCGCGCGCGAAGAAAAAACGAATGTGTCCCGCATGGTATTATTTGACAGGGATGATGGCCCTGGCAGGTGCGCAACCGTTGTTGGAGAAGTTCGAAGCACGTGAAAAAGTTGCTCGCAAAAGCCCGTTTGACAGAAATGTTTAAAAAGTGTTGGGTTTCCTACAAATCCGCAAGAGCGCGCGGGATGAAATTTTGACACTTTTTTTTTGAAAAACCATTGGTTTTTTGATGTTTTTATGTTAAAATCGCTACGAACACTAAGGTTTTGGAAGGATTTCGTCTTGCGCGCGCGAATGTCCACTTTACCTTATTTTTTGCAAGGGATTCTTGAAGTTTGGTTATGTTAGAACAAGAAATGTCCACTTTGCCTTATTTTTTGCAAGGGAAAACCGCCCGTAACAAAACAACCGGATCCGGACCAACCCGTTTTGCCGGAGACTTCCTCACGAAAATGATGAAAACATGGCTGCGGCCTAGGCGCGGCGAGGGGGCCGCGCACCAGGGGTCCCAACAATAATTATTCTTTAGAAGTAATAATGTTCAACAACAACAACAACAACAACTACTACTACAACAACAACAACAACAACAAGAATAACAACAACAACTACTACAAAAACAACAACAAAAACAACGACAGCATCATCCTCATAATCATCATCATCATCATCATCATCATCATCATCATCATCATCATCATCATCATCATCATCATCATCATCATCATCATCATCATCTACTAC
Organism: Prorocentrum cordatum; assembly: GCA_963575745.1. Classification (NCBI taxonomy): domain Eukaryota; class Dinophyceae; order Prorocentrales; family Prorocentraceae; genus Prorocentrum; species Prorocentrum cordatum. Next base: position 54,854 of record CAUYUJ010000435.1, read on the forward strand.
TACCACTACTACTACGACCAGTTTTAGACTGCTCGCTCTTACCTGCTCGCCTGCCATTCAACACTTCTACCCCAAACCCTCGATAACCGCTCTCTTCGTCTTCGATCGTACCCCGTTGGGGGTAGATCTTCCTTACCTGCAACGTGTATTCTGGGCAGCCACCAATGCAGGGGAAGAGAAGACGAATGGAAGGAAGGGACAAGGGGGAGGGAGGAGGATGGAGCACGAGAGAGAAAGAAAGAGAGAGAGAGAGAGAGTAGCAGGAGGGGGGCTAGGAGCAGAAAACGAGCGGCAAAATCAGACGGGCAGATCGGGCGGGTGGACGGGCAGTCGGGAAGGCGGGCCCACGCGGCCAGGTCGAGCAGGCGGGTTGCTGAAGCGTGGGTCCTTCATGAATCGCGAGGAAGTCTCAAGCGATAGCGCGATTCCCAAGTACATCGCGAGGAAATCCACAGCGAGAGCGTGACTCCTGAGCGTCGAGGGCGCCGCATTTGAATAAATTGCAAAGACATCCAACGCGAGAGCGCAATTCCTGCATAGATTGTAGGAAGTCCCGCGCGCGAGCGCGATTTCTCAATACATTGTAAGGAAATATAAGGCGGGAGCCGTTGTTGTTGAACTTGGGAACCAAGGGCCCAATTTGGTGGTACTTACTTCCCTTTGTTAAAAGCAGAGTGAAAGCCCCGGGAAGAACACTTTAATTGAAAAATACTATGGTCACTGAACGGGGGGATCAACAATAATTATTCAGTAGACATGAAAGCTCAACACACCACCAACAACAACAACAACAACAACAACAGCAGCAACAACAACAACAGCAACAGCAGCAGCAGAAGCAGCAGCAGCAACAACAACCACGTCGTCGTCGTCGGCGGCGTTGTCGTCGTCTCACCAACATCATCCTCATCCTAATCCTCCTCATCCTCTCCGTCCTCCTCCGCATCCTCCTCGTGCTCATCCACCACTGTCTTCCTCCTCCACCTCCGCTTCCTCCTCCTCTTTTTCCGCCCCATCCTCTCTCTCTCTCTATCTCTCATTTCTCTCCCCGCAGGCTGCTCTCATACTATCCGCATCAAGCCTCCTAGTTCTCTCCGCCAGATGTACCTGCACGATGTGGAGTGGTTATGTCATTGTCTCGTACGGCGTCTGTACTTTTCTAGGGCCGACTGCCCCTCCTCGTTGCAATCACCGTCCGAAAACCGCCCCCTTGTTTTGCTACCCAGCGCCCTGTTCTACAGCTCCAAGACGGCACAAAATCGCTCCGAAACAGCTGCGAGATGCTCCAAGACCAGCCGAAGACGGCCTGACGATCCCCCAAAGGCTCTGAGATGTTCCCAGGAGACTCCGAGAAGCCCTGGGAAGACCCCTGGAGACACCCAAAAATGCCTGCAGCGAGGCCCAAAGACACGAATACACTTTCATGATGGCCGCTTCCGTGCTGGATGCCGGCCAACCGGTACTGGCTCGTACCGTACCGCGTCAACCGGTCGTGGCAACCGTACCGATCGATACCGTGATTTCGAACATCGAAGAATGGTCATCAGTGTCTTTTGCTTTTGCTTTTGCTTTCCGGGCGCAGACCGCCGCAGGAATAACTTTCGACAGCACGCTCAACCGCCCCCAAGGTGGCTCCATCGAGCCTGCTCGGGAGAGCTCGGTAAAACCGTCGCGCTCCAGGGAAGCTCAGACCGAGGCAACACGGCCAGGTCAGCGCCCGGGCCCTCACAGAAGAGGAGAAGGAGGAAGAGGAGGAGGAGGAAGAGGAGGAGGAGGAGGGGGAGGAGGAGGGGGAGGAAGAGGAGGAGGAGGATGGAGGAGGAGGAGGATGGAGGAGGATGGAGGAGGATGGAGGAGGAGGAGGAAGAGGAGGAGGAGGAAGAGGAGGAGGAGGAGGAGGAGGAGGGAGGAGGAGGGGGAGGAGGGGGGGGGGAGGAGGAAGAGGAGGAGCAGCAGCAGCAGGAGGAGGAGGAGGGTGCTGCGCTGGTGCACTGCCTGCCCTGCCCTGCCCTTCCCGGCAGGGAGGCGCCGGCCTCTCCGCCGCCCGCGGCCTCGAGGCGCCAGGGCTCGGAGCGCCGCCGCCGCCGCCAGCAGCAGGCTGGCCGACGCCTCGGGCGGACCGACACGGGCGGCCCAGCCGCGTCGGGGAGGAGGAGGAGGAGGAGGAGGAGGAGGAGGAGGAGGAGGAGGAGGAGGAGGAGGAGAAGGAGGAGGAGGAGGAGGAGGAGGAGGAGGCGGAGGAGGAGAGGAGGAACCAGGAGGAGGAGCGTCGGGGAGGGAGCAGCGTCAGGGGGGGCGGGTGCAAAAACGTCGCGCGCTCTCGTCGGTGCTCGGCGGCTCTCCGGCCTCGGGAGGCGCTCCAGCGCTGCGCCTCTCGCCGAGCGGCGTCCGGGCCTGTCCAGATCGCCCCGAGCGGCCGTCGGGGAGCCGAGGTGGGGCCCGAAAGCCCAGAGGCAATGTCAGGGGGGGAGTGCTCACGACGGGGGGATGCGTCGACCCGGATCGCCCATTCATCGCCGGCACGGGCCCGACGACCCACTCCGCCCAGGAGCGTGCGGAGTTGCGAACGGGTCCTGGGGGGAGCACGTCAATCGAAGAAACACAGTGGGCACCAGTGAGGGGGATCAACAATGATGATTTTTCAGGAATCAGAACTCAACCAATAGCGTGCTGTCTGAACCGTCGACGAAGGCTCACAGATGTCATGCTGGGGCGAATATGATGGAACAGGACGTCCTCCAAGAGACCCAGACCTCGGAGTTCACGGCTCTTTCATGGAGTGGGCCCGCAGGGCTCTCGAACCCTTTCCCAGAATCGTTTGTTCATCCTGGCCCGTTTGTGCTTGGCTTAGGTCGGGCCTGTCCCCCCACAGGGGGATTTGGGGCGAAAAATTAAAGATACCCCAAAAATACACCAAAAATGCTCAAAAATAGCCAAAGAATGGTCCCCCGACCATTCTCTCACTATTCTTTAATATTCCTCCTGTAGAGGGACGGGCCCGACTTCATGCCTGAGGGCCCCCGGGCCAGAATGGGGCCCCAGAAGCCCCACACGGCCAAAAGCGAGTCGTCCCCGCTTTCCTCGTGGCGCTGGACGCCTGGGGATCCCGCACGACGCGGACCTCCCGACGACCTCGCTGCCGCCAGAAAGCTTCGGCGCCGGCGGCGGCGTACGACCTCGACACCCAGCTCGGAGCGAGCGGTGGAAACGCACGGGCTGACGCGCTTCGAGGAGGAGCGCGAAGGGAGGGAGCAGGACGAAGAACGAGGAAGAGGAGGCGGCGGAGGGAGAGGAAGACCCACCGCAGGAGGGAGGGGGAAAGGGTGGGGGGGGGCAGGGACGGGCAGGGACGGGCAGGGACGGGCAGGGACGGGCAGGGGGAGGGGCTGGCTGGGGCGACCCCGAAGGGAACCCTCGACAGGGTGCGAGCCGCCGGAGCGCGCCCCGAGCCCCTGGAACCCCCGAGGAGCCCTCCGAGGCCTCCAGGCATCTCAGGAGGGGGCGGTCTGCGGGGGAGGGCGGGCGGTCAAGGCGAGGCCTGGTGGGGCAAAGCAGAGCCGCCCGCTCGCACCTCTTACTGTCTCCCGCCCGCCACGTTGGCCGCGGTGCCGGCGACCAAGAGGACCGCCCCGAAGAGGACCACGCCAGCCGCCAGCAGCCCCCGGGCGCCCGGCCTCCGGGCCCTCCCCCGCGGCATCAGTGAGATCTCGAGGGCCGCGGGGAAGATGTATATGATGAAGGACGCGCAGACCGCGGAGGTGACGCCGATGGCCACGTTGAGTCCGAGGGGGCAGGCCGCGAGCGCAACCGCGGACGCGACCAGGCCCAGGGTGAGGAGCACGTGCGTCCGAGGCCCGGGGCTCGGCACCCTGCTGGAGATCACACTGCGCGCGACGCTGAAGCGGAGCGGCAGCGCAAAGACGAGCTGGGTGACGAGCATCCCGCGGACGGCCGCGACGAAGAGGTCCTGCCAGCCGCCACGCGGCCGGAGGCTATCGAGGATGTTCGGGGTCGTGGCGTCACCGTAGGAGGCGTAGCCGACCACCGACATCGCGAGATTTGCCACCGTGCCCACTGGCACGTTGAGGGGTGGTCAGATGCCAAAGACTGTCTGGCAGGGTCTGTCTTTTCATACGTGGACCAGCGGACCCGTGCGTGCATCGCCCCACCGCCCGAGGCCACGATCCCTGGCGAAATTACTCTGGCGAAATACCCAACCATATGCAGTTGTGACTACCATCGTCGTGGGGATCGCCTTCGGGGGATCTCCTCATGGGGCCATGAAGTACGCGAAGGATGTGCCAATATGGGGCGGGTCGCCGTGTGGGCGCTGCAACTGGGGTTTCAGGTGGAAACCACCATCATCACCATCATCGTCACCATCACCATCGTCAACCGCCGTCACGGCCGTATCATCAACAGCATGGCTGGCACCGTCCATCATGGTGCACCTTGCCCCGGGGACTCCGATGGAGCTCCATATGGAGCCATACTCGACCAACTCGTCGCCGACCGAGATGATGAGAAGCGGCCGCGCCGTCCAACGTCCCGCAGGCGGCCCGCTGGCCAGTCGAGCCGCACGGGCGAGAACTCGTCCTCGAACGGTTGGGGGCCCGCGCGACGGCCGCAGGCGGCGCCCGCGACCCGGCAAGCGAGGCCCAGCGCCCGGCAGTCGAACTCGGAGGCCAGCAGCATGATTTCGAAGCCGATCTCCCAGTGCAGGAAAGGAGGCCGCCCGCCCTCGGCCTCACAGACCGGGCAAGCGGCGCAGGGCGAGGGGCACCTCGCGCCCAGCGCGGCCGCCAGGCACTCCGCGAGCGGCACCTCGATCCCGAGGGCCTCTTCGGGCGGCGGAAGGAGCTCCGCCTCGAAGGGCAAGCGGGGCGCCGCCGCCAGGAGCGCCGCGGGCGCGGAGTGCAGCAGCCACCACCACGCGACCGGGGCGAGCAGACGCGGCAGCGGAGCAGGCGCGATGGCCTTCAGTGACTTGGGGATGAGATGTGCTAATTTCACCACCACCATCATCATCATCATCATCATCATCATCATCATCATCATCATCATCATCAGCATCATCATACTCACCATTATCATCATCAGCATCATCTTCGTCATCATCATCACCAGCATCATCATCACCATCATCATCACCTTCATCATCACCACAACCATCACCATCATCACCATCATCATCAGCAGCAGCCTTATCATCATCATCACCACCACCACTACCATCAGCATCATCATCATCAGCATCATCATCCTCATCATCAGCAGCATCATCATCATCAGCATTATCATCATCATAATCAGCATCAGCAACATCATCCTCATCACCTGAAACAGTATCACCATCATCATCAGCAGCATCATCATCACCATCATCATCAGCATCCTCATCATCAAATTCACCACCACCATCAGCATCAACAGCATCATCAGTATCATCATCAGCATCAGAATCATCATCACCATCTTCTTCTCCACCACCATCATCATCATGAGCATCATCACCATCATGTTCACGATTATCATCATCAGCATCATCATCATCATCTGAAACAGCAGCATCATCATCATCAGCGTCAGAATCATCATCACCATCTTCTTCTCCACCACCATCATCATCATGAGCATCATCACCATCATGTTCACGATTATCATCATCAGCATCATCATCGTCATCATCATCATCACCAGCATCATCATCATCGCAACCACAACCAGCACCATCATCACCATCATCACCATCACCATCAGCAGCAGCCTTATCATCATCGTTATCACCGTTATCATCATCATAATCAGCATCAGCAACATCATCCTCAGCATGTGAAACAGTATCAGCATCATCATCAGCATCATCATCACCATCATCATCAGCAGCATCATCATCATCAAATTCACCCCCACTATCATCATCATCAGTATCATCATCATCATCATCATCATCATCATCATCATCATCATCATCATCATCATGATCATCATCATCATCATCATCATCACCACCATCATCATCATCACCATCATCACCATCAGATTCACGATTATCAACATCATCATCATCATCATCATCATCCTCATCCTCATCCTCATCATCTGAAACAGCAGCATCAGCATCAGCATCATCATCATCATCCCCATCACCCTCATCATCCCCATCACGGCTCTCTCGAGCCTGGAGACACGAGTGGTCACACGTGACAGCTTCTCGTGCACCCTCGAGCAATCGCCACCCCGGATGCTGGGCTGGCACGTCGGCGGGACTCGCGGCAGGCAGCTGCATAGTTCGCCAAGACAGCCGAGAGCGCCAGCGCAATGAGGCTGACGCCCCTCTCGTGCTGGGTCCGCCGGTCGAGCGTGCCGAACACGTTCAGGAAGGCCCAGCTGGAGTTCAGCGCGAAGGCGACCAGGGGCAGAGCGGCGAGCGCCTCGATGCAGGAGGCCGGGCCCCCCCGCACGGAGGCGGCGGCCCCGCAGCCGGCGCACGCGGCCAGCCTCCCAGAGGCGTCCCAGGGCGCGGTAGCGATGACAGCCGCCGTGATGGCGACGGCCGAGGCGCACCCGAAGCCCGACGAGAACTTCAGGCGGTCCAGGTCGCGCAGGAGCGAGAGGGGCAGCACGACGCCCAGCGCCAGCAGCGCCATCGCGGCAGAGCCCGCTCCGCCGAGCCACGCGGCGTGCGCCAGCTGGCCCTTCACGATGAGCAGGAAGGACACGCCGCCTCCCCAGGCGTAGATCGCGATCAGCGCGTCGGCGAGCCCCTTGGCAGGCCTGCCGAACTGGGCCAGGAGGAGGTCGGAGTAGGTGCTCACGCCCAGGGTGCGCGAGCACCGCATCAGCGCTGCGCACGAGTACGCCGACAGGGCCCCGCAGCACAGCAGCGCCGCGCAGCCGAGGCCCATCCCCATCTGGCGGAGCACGAACGGCAGGGTGAGCTGCCCAGCGCCCAGCACCGACATGACCAGGTTGGCCAGCGCGGACCAGAAGCTCGCTCGACCCTGCCGGGGGCTCGAGGCGAGGTGGCGCCCAGCGCTGCCCGCAGTCGTCCCGCCGCCTGCTTCTCGCAGTAGTGGACGGGCGCGGCTCCTGCCAGCGCAGGAAGAAGCAGGGCGCGCCAAGGGGGACCGAGCAGAGGGGGGGAGCCCCCCTCCAGGAGCCCTCGTTCCGAAGCTGCCCCCGCCTTCGCCCTGCAGAAGCTACCACCACCACCACCACCACCACCACCACCACCACCACCCTGCCCTCTGTGCCACCCCCTCCCGAAGCAACCCCCCGCCCACTCCCCCCATTCCGCTTCCGACCCCATACCAACCCCTCTCCTGGGATCTCCCCACCCCGAGTCCCTCTCACCACACCCGTGCCCCTCTTCCGCCCCTCCAGTATCAATCCCACGGAAATCCGAATCCTTAAGATTCCCCAAAAAGAATCCTCAGGGATCCGTCAGAATGAATATGAAACCCGTCGATTGTCGACCATACTCTTCGCATAGCGCCGCAGAGGGCGGAAACAAATGCTATTCTACCCTGCTCGTCACACGGCAACGTCTGAAGGGGGCGACACCTAAATTATGCTCTCCACGTGGCAACGCAGGGGGGCAGAACAAATATTACTAGACTGCACCCGTCGCATAGCAACGCGGCGGGGGCGGAATCAGGTAATATCCTGCTCCACCCGTCACACGGCAAAGCCTGGGGGGGGGCGAAGCAAAACAATCATATTCTACTCACCGAATGGCGACGCACGGGGTAATAACACAGAACTCCATTACGTTCGTCCTCGCCGACCGCCAGCCTGCTCGCCCGCCCGCCCGCCCGCCCGCTCGCGCCCCAACCCGCCCGCCCGCTGGTCCGCTCAGCCGCCCGCCCGCCCGCCCAGCCGCACGCGCGCGACGCCGACGAGAACAACAATACTAATACGAATAGCAATGACAACAATAGCAGCAGCAGCACCAGCAGCGACAAACAACAACAACAACAACAACAACAACCACCACCACCACCACCACCACCACCACAACAACAACAACAACAACAACAACCACAACAACAATAACAACAACAACAACAGCAACAACAACAATAACAGCAACAACAACAGCAGCAGCAACAACAACAACAACAACAACGACGACGACGACAACAACAACAGTAGCAGCAGCAGCAACAACAACAACAACAATGACAACAACCAAAATCATTTTAAGACTGTTCGCTCTTACTGGCACGCGTGTCTTGCATTCCGTATACCCCCACCCTCGATACCCGCCCAATTCGTCTTCGATTGCACGGCCACTAACTGAAGTGCGAAGAAGTCTCGAGCGAAAGCGCCGTTCCTGAATTCGGGGGTCTCTCTGGCCAAGGGCTCTCGAAATACCTACGGAGAAATATAAAACGGGAGCTCTTGCCGTGTCCAGGCCTCCACCAACTTGCCTGAATTACGAAAAAAGTCCCGAGCCAGAGCGCCGTTCCTGAGTTCTGGAGTCTTCTTGGCCAGGGGCTCTCGGAGTAAATCGTGAGGAAGTATCGAGCAGGAGCTCTTGTCGTCGTGGCTGGGCCTCCGCCAACTTAATTGAATTACGAGGAATTCTCGAGCGAAAGCGCCGTTCCTGAGATCGGGGGGCTCTCTGGCCAGGGCGTCTCGGGGTAATTGTAAGGAGGTATCGAGCGGGAGCCGTTGTAGCGTCCAGGCGTCCAGCTGGCGTCCAGGCGAGAGCGCGCGGAACCGGTTCCGGACATCAAGAATAATTATTCTTTAGAAATGACTACCCGACAACGACAACAACAACAACAACCACAACAACTACAACAACAACAATAACAACAACAACAACAACAGCAACAACAACAACATCTACTACTACTACGACGACGACGAGGACGACGACGACGACAACGACAACAACGACAACAACAGCAGCAGCAGCAACCACAACAACAACATCAACAACAGCAAGATCAAGAACAACCATGAGACCAACAACAACAACCACAAACACAACAACAGCGGCAGCAGCAACCACAACAAAACCACAATATCAACAGCAGCAACAACAACATCAGCAGCAGCAGCAACAACAACCAAAACAACAACAACCACAACAACAACAATAACAACAACCACAACAACAACAAAAACGACAATAACATCAACAACAACAGCAGCAGCAGCAACAGCAACAAACATTTTAAGACTGCTCGCTCCTACCAGCTCGAATGCCATGCAACACTTAAATCCCAAACCCTCGGTACCCGCCCTACTCGTCTTCGACCGTACCCCCCTTGGGGGTATATCTTCCCTATCTGCCGCGCGTAGGTGGCTCAGCCAGGGGAAGAGAGGGCGAATGGGAGAGGGAGGGAGGAGGATGGAGCACGAGAGAGATTAACATGAGGGGGCTAGGAGCAGAAAACACGTGGCAGAACCAGACGGGCCGATGGGGCGAGTAAATCCCAACGGGCGGGTCGGTAAGGCGGGCCCAGGCGGCCAGGTCGAACAGGGGGGTTGCCGAAGCGTGAGCACGAATCGCGAGGAAATCTCGAGCGATAACGCGATTCCCAAGTAAATCATGAGAAAGGCCCGAGCGACAGCGTGGTTCCTCAGGGTTGGAGGCGCGACGCTTGAATTGATTGCGAGGAAGTCCCACTCGAGAGCGCAATTTCTGCATAAATTGTGAAGACGTCCCGCGCGAAAGCGCGATCCTGGAATAAATTGTAAAGAAATATCAGGCGGGAGCCGTTGTTGTAAACCGGGGGAAAGCAACCCAATTCTGAGACTCAAGATTTACCCTGATCACAAACAGGGTGCGAGCCCCGGGAAGGGCACTTCAATTAAAAGAAAAATATGTGCACCGCAGGTGGGGGGATCAACAGTAGTTATTATCAAATTAAGCATGGGAATTCAACAACAACAACAACAACAACAGCATCAACAACAACACTACAACAACAACAACAACAACAAGAACAACAACAACAACAACAACAACAACAACAACAACTACAACAACAACAACAACAACAACAACGACAACAACAATCACTATAAGACTGTTCGCTCTTATCTGCTCGCGTGCCATTCAGCACGCATATCCCGACCCCTCGATACCCGCCCTCTTCGTCTTCGGCCGTGCCCTTTTGGGGGTATATCTTTCTTACCTGCAACGTGTCTTTCGTGCAGCCCCGGAGGCAGGGGAAAAGAAGACGGATAGAAGGAATGAACACACAAAAAACAGGAGGATGGAGCACGAGAGAGACTAGGAGGAGGGGAGCTGGAGCAGAAAACACGTGGCACAACCAGACGAGCCGATCGGGCGGGTAGACCCGACGAGGCGGGTCGGGAAGGAGGGCCCAGGCGGCCAGGTCGAGCAGGCGGGTTGCTGAAGCGCGCGTCCTGCATGAATCGCGAGGAAGTCGCGAGCGACAGCTAGATGCCCAAATCAGTCGTGAGGAAATCCACAGCGAGAGCGTGACTCCTGAGTGTCGAGGGCGCGCTGTTTGAATAAATTGCGAGGAATTCTCACGCGAGAGCGGGATTCCTGAAAAAATGGTGGGGAAGTCCCGCGCGAGAGCGCGATTTGAGAATACACTGTGAGGAAGTATCAGGCGGGAGCCGTTGTTGCTGTAGTTCAGAGCCCAAGAACGCAGTTTGAGGAGGAAGACGTTCCCTAATGAAAAACAGGGTGCGAGCCCCGGGAAGGGTACTTCAAGTGAAAAAACACATATGTTGGCGGTGGGGTGATCAACAATAACTATTATTCAGCCGTGAGAGTTCATCACCAACAACAACAACAACAACAACAATTACTAGCACGTGGGGACACACCGTTCTCACCAGTGCCAGGGTTTTCATAGGAGGCGGGCAATACCCCCACTTTGTGGGGGGGCCGGTTCAAGCTCTACCAAATTTCCAAACGACTCTTCGCCACCACCCACACCCAGCTTCCCGCCCTATGACGTTCGGACACTTCACTTCGTGGCATGCGGACGACCGTGGCTACTATTCAGGGCCCCGCGGCCGACGACGACGGCGTGCGCGCGCGAAGAAAAAACGAATGTGTCCCGCATGGTATTATTTGACAGGGATGATGGCCCTGGCAGGTGCGCAACCGTTGTTGCAGAAGTTCGAAAAAGTGGCTCGCAAAAGCCCGTTTGACAGAAATGTTTAAAAAGTGTTGGGTTTCCTACAAATCCGCAAGAGCGCGCGGGATGAAATTTTGACACTTTTTTTTTGAAAAACCATTGGTTTTTTGATGTTTTTATGTTAAAATCGCTACGAACACTAAGGTTTTGGAAGGATTTCGTCTTGCGCGCGCGAATGTCCACTTTACCTTATTTTTTGCAAGGGATTCTTGAAGTTTGGTTATGTTAGAACAAGAAATGTCCACTTTGCCTTATTTTTTGCAAGGGAAAACCGATCGTAACAACACAACCGGATCTGGATGACATCGTTTTGCCTGAGACTTCCTGACGAAAATGATGAAAATGAGGCTGCGGCCTAGGCGCGGCGGGGGGGCCATGCACCAGGGGCCCCAACAATAATTATTCTTTAGAAGTAATAATGTTCAACAATAACAACAACAACAACAACAACAACAACAACAACAACAACAACAACAACAACAACAACAACAACAACAACA
>CAUYUJ010000435.1:71494-81494 GCA_963575745.1 Prorocentrum cordatum
CACCGGTGGGGGGGATCAACCATAATTATTCTTCAAGAATGAAAGCTCAACAACAACAGCAGCAACAACAACAACTACAACAACGACAACGACAACGACAACAACAACAACAACAACAACAACAACAACAACAACAACAACAACAACAACAGCAATAACAACAACGACAACGACAACGACAACGACAGCAAAAACAACAACAACTACAACAACAGCAGCAATAACAACAACAAGAACATCATCATCATCATCATCATCATCATCATCATCATCATCATCATCATCATCATCATCATCATCAACAACAGCCATTTTCCCGAATGATCGATGCTTCTAATGCTATATGCAGCAAGCATCCATCATGATAGTTCCCCCCTCATGTGGGACCCGATAATCCCACTCTCTGATATCCCGCCCGAGGAGGTCTTGACAACACCTCTTCCGACGTACTTCAACATCTCCAGCCTGGATGGCACATCTCCTTCACACTCCCTGGGTGTCACGGCGCCTCAGAAGCCTAATGCATCACTGAGAGGCCTCACAACATCTGGGAAAACCCGCGGAGAGCCCCCTGAGCCTCCGACAGAAGTTTCAGAGCTTAGGCCCCTGAGCTTTCGACCCCTTCCTGGGGACCGTTTTCGCGTCGGCCGCGTTCTGATGGCGGCGGGGCTCGTCGTCGTCGTCGTCGTCATCGTCGTCGTCCTCTTCATCCTCCCTGCACTCCTCCTCCAAAGACTGTCCCTGGCCCCGGGTGTCTCCAGGAGTTCCAGGAGGCCCCCGACAGCCTCCAGAGCGCGACGAGGACGACGACAACGACGACGACGACGACGACGACGACCACGACGACGACGACGACGACGACGACGACGACGACGACGGCTGCGGCGGCGGCGGCGGTGGCGGCGGCGGCGACGACGGCGACGCCGTCACGCCCCAGGACACGAGCGAGAGCGAATTCGCGCGGAGCAGGCGCGAAAGGGCAAAAGCGCATTCAGGGTGTGCCGCAATAATCATTGTTTAGCGACAAAAACGACGACGACGACGACCACCACGACCACCACGACGACGACGACGACGACGACGACGACGACGACGACGACGACGGCGGCGGCGGCGGCGGCGGCGACGACGGCTACGACGCCACGCCTCAGGACACGAGCGACAGCGAGGTCGCGCGGATCTTGCGCGACAGCGCGAAATCGCATTAATACGTTTTGAAAATTAAGTTTCAACTGAGACTTGGGAAGCAGGGCCTCCTGGGAGTCTTGAACAAAAGCGGAAGAAGTATCGAGTGGGAGCGTCGTTGTTTGTGGGGGGGTCCTGAGGCGGGAGCGCCGGTCCTGAGGTGAAAAGCAAGGGAGTATCGAGGGGGAGCGCCGATTTTGTTGGAAAGGCGGCTTGTGGGGGCAAGCAAGAGCCCTGGCCCCGAGTGAGAAAGGAGAAAGTATCGAGCCAGAGCATTGTTGTTGTTGTTGGGGGGACAGTTTCGGCGGAATCCCGAAATGCCAGAGCTTGAGACTACTTAAAAGGACATGCAGCTGGCGCCTAGGCGAGAGCGCGAAAGCGCATTCAGGGCGCCGAACAATAAGAACTGTTTTGCAAGTAAGGCTCAACAACAGCAACAACAACAACGACGACAACAATAATCATTTTAAGACTGTTCGCTCCTTTCTGCTCGCGGGCCACTCAACACGTATCTCCCAAACCCTCGATGCCCGCCCTCTTCGTCTTCGACCGTACCCCCTTGGGGTTATACATCTTTCTTACCTGCAAGGTGTATTTCGTGCAGCCTTCAAGTCAGGAGAAGAGAGGACGGATGGAAGGAATAGACAAGGGAGAGGGAGGAGGACGGGATTAGCAGGAGGGGGGCTAGGAGCAGAAAACGGGCGGGTAGACCCTAACGGGCGGGTCAGAAGGCGGCGGGCTCAAGCGGCCAGGTCGAGTGTCCCTTGAAAAAAAATGAAATACGAGCCTCGGGAGAAGCACTTGAATTGAAAAATACACTGGTTACCAGGCAGGGGGAATCAACAATAACTATTATTTAGAATCTCAGCCAGCGTTGACTCCAAATAAATGAGACTACTCAAATCAAGGAATCAGAGGAATCAAGCATGCTTGGAATCAAGCAAGCAAGCGTGCAAGCAAGAGCGCAAGCAAGCAAGCAAGCAAGCGTGCAAGCGCGCAAGCAAGCAAGCAAGCAGGCAGGCATAGGCATAGGCGTAGGCACAGAGTTTGGGGGAGGCATAGGCATAGGCATAGGCATAGGCATAGGAACATCAGCCGCATAGGCATAGGCATAGGCATATGCATAGCCATAATAATTAGGGGAAGTATAAGAATTAGGGGAGCAAAAAAATAAATCGTACGATTTGAGCTAGGACTTCCATCGGGCAAGCCTATTTGGAGAACAACAAACAACACAACAACAACAACAACAACAACAACAACAACAACAACAACAACAACAATCACAACCGCAACAACCACAACAACAACAACAACAACAACAACAACAACAACAACAACAGCAGCACCAGCAACAGCACCAGCACCAGCACCACCACCAGCAGCAGCAACAGCAACAGCAACAACAACAGCAATAAAACAACGACGACGACGATGCCGAGGACTGCCACCAAGACAACGACGAAAACGAAGACGGCAAACACAATGTCGACATCGAACCCGACGGCAAAAATGCTAAGGAAAAGGACGACGAGGGCGAGGACAAAGACGAGGACGAGGACGACGACGACGACAGCGACGACGACGACGACGACGACGACGACGACGACGACGACGACGACGACGGCGGCGGCGACGACGACGACTACGACGGCGACGGCGGCGGCGGCACGGCGGAAACAACGACGACGACGACGACGACGGCGACGACGACGACGACGACGACGACGACGACGACGACGACGACGAGAACACAGATGAAAGCGGCAACGAAAAGGGCGATGGCAATAACCAAGACGAGATCGACGACCGCGGCGCTGACGACGATTACAGAGACGAGGACGACGACGACGGCGACGACGACGACGACGGCGAAGACGACGTCGACGAAGCGACGACGACGACGACGACGAGGAGAACGACGAGGGCGAGAGCGACAAAGACGACAAGGACGACAACGAGGCTAACGACGACAGTGACGACGACGACGACGACGACGACGACGACGGAGACGACGACGACGAAGACGACGACAACGACGACGACGACGACCGACGACGACAACGACGACGACGACCGACGACGACGACGGCGGCGGCGGCGGCGGCGACGACGGCGTCGACCACGACACCGACGACGAGGAGGAGGACGAAGAGCAGGACGACGACGACGAAGACACGAACAACGATGTCGACAACGACGGGAACGAAGACGGCGACTACGACGTAACCGACGACGACGACACAACGACGACAAAGAGGGGGATGAGCTGAGGATGAGGATGCGGATGAGGTGGAAGAAGAAAAGGAAGAATAGAAAGTCGGACGACGATGATGACGTCGACGAGGACGGCGGCGACGACGAAGATGACGATCACGACGAGGACGACGACGACGACGACGACAGCGATGGGGACGAAAAGGACGGTAAGGACGACAAGGACGACAAAAACAACGACGAAGATGACGACGACGGCGACCCTTACCGTAACACCCTAACCCTAACCCGAACGCCCTAACCGTAAGCACTAGCCCTAACCCGGACACCCTGACCCTAACCCGATCATCCGAAAACAACCGCCTTAACATCCTAAGCGAACCAGCCCAAATACCACAACCCTAACCCTAACACCCCAACATCCTAAGCCTGACACCTTAACCCTAAAACCATACCCGAGTACTAGCCCTACCACCCTGACATCAAAACCTAACCCTAACACACTTGCCCCAGCACCCGAAACCTAACCCAAGCACATTTGGGGAAGAAACCAAGGCTCACACTCTGCTTGAAGCCCTACACCCCTTTTGGCAAAGGACCCCCCCGCTTCACAAGGGGAGAGGGGGGAGCGTCCGAAGACCCCCCCCATTTGAGAGAGAAGCCCGGCTTACCTTCGACAAGGGGGGGCAGCTTCGGAAGCCCCCCCTTTAGCAAGGGGACCTCCAGCTTCACAAGGGAGGGAGGGAGGGAGGGGGACGAAGCCCCCCCTACACTCGGCTAGGACATGGGAGCTCAGGCTTACCTGTCGCTTCAAGGGGGGGGGAGTAGCTTCGAAAGCCCCCCCCACCGCCCCTCCTCCCCCAGCCCGGGCTCACCCTGGGCTGCGAAAAGGGGGGAGGGAGGCAAGCTACCCCCTCCCTTTAGCCAGGGGGGCCCCAGCTGACAAGAGGAGAGGTCGTTTCGGAAGCAACAACCCCCTGTTTGAATGAAGTGGAGGGGAGGGATGGCTCGAAGCTGGAGTCCCCCCTTTAATCTCCCCGGCCCCATGCGCGTGCCCTTTCGTAGGAAGGCATGCCCGCGAATGGCTTCCGATCTTTGGTATAGCAAACGTCCCAATACGCTGGGCCATCACCATGCCCATTTGCCTTCGACTTGTCGATCCACGCAAGTTCTGGTCCAGAAAAAGGAATGCCGGCAAAAATCGATGCTGAGCAGTCGCGGCGTATTGAAACGAATGGCGATCTTAAAATTACTGACGATACCGAGGGCACCCGCGTCATGACGAAAGACAATCTGCACTGCCTCGCCAGCAAGACCAATAATAACGAGCTAAGTGGCACTCCCTTGTTGGCGTGCGCAGAGACTGCCATGTGAGTTCGACGGCTTCGAATCGAATCCGTCGACCGTGGAAACTGGCAAAAAGTAAATGTCAACCGCACTGGCTCAGTGCCTCGAACTGGACTGGAGTGTATTGGGCCAGAAAGGCTTGAGTCAAAACATGTGGGATAAATATGATACGGATGACTGGGAAGTACGAAGAAGACGACACGGACAAGGACGAGGGAGAGGGGAACTGAAAGGGGGAGGGAAGGAGAAAAAAGGAGGAGGGAGGACGTAAGAAGGAGGGGAAGAACGGAGGAAGGGAGAGCAGCACTCCCCCTGTGCAGCTGCTGACGGGGCAGGCGCAGCACCTCCTCACTCCTCATCCTCATCCCTGCCTCCCTTTCTGCTTGCCTTACTTCTCCTGCGGGCTCCTGAAGCCTAACCTGGGTCGGCGCCGGAGGAGGGAGGAGAAACGAGGGGGGGGGGGCACGGGCAAGAGAAAGAGCAGGAGGAGCAGGAGGGGAAATGAGGGAGAGGGGGAGGTGGGGTAAGGAGGGAAAGCGAAGGAGGGGCGAGGAGGATGACGACGACAAGGCTTCTCGGATGACCCAAGGCTTCTAAGATGACACCTCGTGAGGCTGGTCGCGCTCCGATGTGCAATCCGCCGATCCATCGTGAGTTTCAAACAGCTGTAGCCTGAGTTTCAGTTCTGTGGGGGGGGGGCCCAGGTTGGCTCTGATGGGGAAAGGTGGCGGGCGGGTTTCTACCATTTCCGGGGCCGCTCGTAAGCTCTGCTGGGGGAGGTGCCAGGGTGGCTGCATCGCTGCCCCCGAAAGTCCCCCGAGGCCCGGGGATGCCGGGGGGGGTGCTCTGCCGGGGAAAAGGGAGGGGGGGAAAATTCTTCCATTTCTGGGGCCGCTCGTCAGCTCTGCTGCAAGTGGGGGGCCGGGATGGCTCTGTTGAAGAATGGGGTGCGGGGGCGGGTCTTCCATGTCAGCTCTGCCGGGAGGAGGAGCGGGGGGCTCTGCTGGGGAAAGGGGCGGGGGTCTTCCAGGCCGCTCGTCACCTGTGCATCAGGGGGGAGGGGGGCAGGAGCGGGGGGGGAGGTTCTTCCATTTCTGGCGCCGCTCGTCGGCTCTGCTTGGGGAGGTGCTGGGGTGGCTCTGCCTGGGAACGGTGGGGGTGGGGGATTCTTGAGTTTCCAGGGCCGCTCGTCAGCTCTGCTGCACGGGGGGTGCCAGGGTGGCTCTGCCGAGGAAGGGGGCGCCCGCCGATGCGGCCTATGAGCTTCAAAAAGCTACAGCCAGAGCTTCAGCTCTGCTGGGGGGTACTGTGGTGGCTCTGCAAGGAAAATGGGGGAGATTCTTCCGTCTCCGAGGCCGCTCGTCTGGTCAGCTCTGCCTGGGGGGTGGTGGGGGGGCTCTGCTGGGAGGGAAGGGGGGATCTTCGATTTCCGGGGCCGCTCGTCAGCTCTGCAGGGGGGGTGCCAGGGTGGCTCTGCCGGGGAAAGGGAAGGGAGAGATTCGACCATTTCGGAAGCCGCTCGTCAGCGCTGCTGGGACATTGACGGGGCGGTTGCATCGCTGCCCCACCCTCAAATGTCCGACCGAGGCCTGGGGAAGGAATATATACGAACAACAACAACAACAACAACAACAACAACAACAACAACAACAACAACAACAACAACAACAACAACAACAACAACAACAACAACGACGACGACGACGACGACGACGACGACGACGACGACGACGACGACGACGACAACGACGACAACAACAACAACACACACACAACGACGAGGACGACGACGACGACAACGACAACAACGACGACGACAACGACAACACAACGACAACAACAACAGCAACAACAACAGCAACAACCAAAACGCACGTGCATGCATTATACAAAAATGCATGCATACATACATTCAGACAGACAGACAACCAAACATACTGACAAGCATACACACGTACATACATAAAGCCATGCGATATACATACACACTTATGCATACATGCACACATGCAAGCATGCACATACATTAATATACGCACGCATGTAGATATGCCTACATGCCTACACGCACACAAGCACACATGCATACATGCGAACTTGAGAACATGCACACATACATAGACATAGATGTACATATATATACATATACATACACTGGCATGCATGCGGGCATACAACTATACATACATGCACACATATAAAAATGCATACGCCTATACAGATGTACGGGCATGGACACACACATAAGCGAAAAACTACACATAAATGTTCACATGCGCATGCCATACATAAATATGCGCACGCACATAATGTATACACACACGTTAATCTAAACTTCATCATATGCAGACGCATTTACATCGACTGGCATATCTCCATTTCTATATATATATATATACACTAGAACCATCGCGCGCGCTTCGCGCGCGCTTTGGTTCTAGCCGAGATCACGGCAAGGCCCCGACAGAAGTATCAAGACATTCCTGTTCTTATGTGTATATATATACATATGTCTGTCCGTCCTTCTCCTCAATTTCCTCATCCTTCGTCCTCTTCCTCCCCCCCTTCCTCGCCTGTCTCTTTCCTCCGTTTCCTCAGTTCCCTTCCTTCTCCTCCACCACCTCCTCCTCCTTCCTCATTTGCTTCTGCTCCTCCTACACGTTATTTTCCTCCTCCTCTTCCCTCTCCTCCTTTTCCTCCCCCTCCTCCTCCTCCCCCCCCTCCTCCTCCCCCCCCCCCCTCAATACCTTCTGCCCTTCCCCCTCCTCCCCACCCCCCCTGGCCCAGACGCCCCTCGATCCTGGCGCCCTCCCCGGTCCGGATACCTCTGGGAACCGTAGGCCCCGCGACCCTTGAAGTCGGCCCCAGGAGTCCTCCGAATCCTTCGGTCCCTGGACGCCCCTGACCTCTAGGGTCGAAGATCCTCAATCGCGACCCCACGACACATCGGCTTCAGAGACTCTTCGGCCCCACGACCCGCGGAGCGACGAGGAAGGACGCACGGCAGAAGCAAGGGAGAGAGAGGGAGAAGTCGAGGGGAAGCAGGAGGAGGCGGAGGAAGAAGAGGTAGAGGAACAGGAATAGGAGGAAGAGCAGCCAGAGGAGGAGGATCAGAGGAAGGAGGAGGAGGGGGAAGGGCCGCCCAGGAGGGATCAGGCGCTTGAGCAAGGGGATGGGACTTACGTTCCCGGGGGCCTCCCCGGGAACATCTTGCGCGATAGGAAGAGGAGGGGGGGCCCGAGAAAGAAGAGGGGGGAACGAGAAAGAAGATAATATCGGCGATGTGGAGAAAGGGAGGCACGCGGAATTACATTCCTGGGAAGCTTCCCGAGAACACATATCGCGACAGCAGGAGGAAGAGGAGCCCGAGAAGGAAGAGGAGGACAGGAAGGAGGAGGACGGCTAGAGCAGGAGGAGGAATCTCGAGAAGGAGGAGGAAGAGGAGAAGGAAGAGGAGGAGGAAGATGAGGGGGAGGAGCAGGAGGATGAAAAGGACGAGGAGGACAGACACGCAGGACCAGGTGAGCGGCAGGAAGAGGAGGGGGAGCAGGACGAGCAGGACATAAGGAGTAGGCGGAAGGGAAGGAGGGCAAGGAGGAGAAGAAGGGGAGCGGGAGGAAGGGAGGTTCAGGGGGAGCAGGAGGACGTAGAAGAAGGACAGGGGGAGGTGCAGGAGTAGCACGTTGAGCAGCCGCAGCAGGAGGAGGACATGGGAAGAAAAACGAAGAGGCAGGGTGGCGAAAAACAAAAGAAACACTCGAACGCAAGCAAAGAAATTATGTTCCCGGCAGGCGTTCCGGGAACATACTTCGAGAGACCGGGAGAGAGCTCCACAAGCAGGTGGGCGAGAAGGCGGAGAAGGAGAGCGTGGGGGGGGAAAGGGGAGGTGCGGGAGTAGCATGCAGAGCAGCCGCAGCAGGCGGAGGATCAGGGAATGACGATGGAGCAGGGCGGCGAATAACAAAAAAAACGCTCGAGGAATGCTGTTCCTGGCAGTTCCGGGAATATGTTTATATTTCCTGAGACCGGGAGAGAGCTGGACAACCAGAAGAAATGAGGAGCAGGAAGGTGATAAGGCGGACGGGAAGCAGGGTGAGACGCAGTTTTTCAAGCCTCTTGGGGTATGCTTCGGTGTATCTCGGGGCCTTTTTTGGCCTCTTGGGCGGCCTGGGCATGTGGGGGTCCTCTGTGAGTTTTTTTTTCGCCTCTCGGGGTCCGTGTCGGAACTCTTTTGGACCGTTTTCGGTGCCACTTGTGCCGTCTTGGGGCCCTCTTGGGCCGTCGTGGGGGCCGCTTGGAGCTCTCTGGGGCCGTCTTGGTGCGGTGTGGGAGGCGTCGTGGGCCGTCTTGGAGCGCTCTGGAGCTGGTTTTGGGCCTCCGTCCGAAGGTCAAGGTCGCCGCTGCCGCCTCGGAGGCCCTGGAACGCCGAAACCCCGTAAAAAAACGCAAGGAAAGTGAGCCCCGGAGCTGCCATCGGGGGCGCAGGCACACTCCTGGCGGCCTCCCTCGGAAGCCCTGAAACGCCGAAGGAAGTGAGCCCCGGAGCCCCCATGGGGGGCGCAGGCACACTCCTGGCGGCCTCCCTCGGAGGCCCTGGAACACCGAAACCTTGTAAAAACAAAAGGAAAGTGAGCCCCGGAGCCCCCATGGGGGGCGCAGGCACACGCCTGGCGGTCTCGCTCCTGTTCCGCCGGCAGATCTATATGTATATATATATATATACATATATATCGGACATACATACACAAATGCGCGCATAAATTAACACATCTACAGATACCTGTACATTTCAACATGCGCATACACAGGCACCTCATAATTGACATAAACAAATACCTAAAATTATACATATACATAAACACATGGACATATACGGGTACATAAACACATACAGATACGTATACACATGCAAGCACATATACCTACACACAGAAATACGTGTATACACATATATATATACACACACATATGCATCAACATAGAAACCAGAATTTACACATATGCGAATAAGATAAAGATGCCCATAGTCAGTGACATACACATAAACACTTACATATTCATATACACATGAATGTACATATACATGTACATATACATGAGCAGAGACATAGTCGCTCACTTATGGTTGGCCTTTCACAGACATGCATACCTACATGTGCACATACATGTCAGCTTACATACACACGTATGCAAATACATTCATATGTATACACAGATAAATCATATATACGCAAATATATACACATTCAGG
>CAUYUJ010000435.1:83994-86494 GCA_963575745.1 Prorocentrum cordatum
TCAGCATCATAGTCATCATCAGCAGCAGCATCACCAGCATCATCATCAGCATCAGGATCAGCCTCATCATTATCATTATCATCACCAACATCATGATCCTTAGCATCAGCATCACCACCATCAACATCAATCTTCATAATCGGCATCATCATTATCATCATCAGCATCATCACCATCACGAGCACCACCATCACAATCGTCATCACCAGCATCATGATCTTCTTCGTCTTCATTATTATCATCATCAGTAACATTATTCCCTTCATCGTCATCATCAACATCACATCGATCATCGTCATTCGCATCAACAATCCCCTCATTCTCCTCCTCGTTACCTTCCTCCTTCTCCTCCTCCTCCTTCGAGCCATCGGCCGCAACACTCTGCTCATCATCCTTTCTCCTCCTCCTCCTCCTTCTCCTCCTCCTTCTCCCCCTCCTCCTCCTCATCCTCCTCCTCCTCGTCCTTCTCCTCCACACCGGCCCATGCACGCCCACTGAACAGAAGAAGCAGCGCGTCCCAGGAGATCGAAGAGCCTGTCACAAGGGCGTAGCCAGGCAGGCGGAAAAAAAAGGCGCACCCAGCCACCAGGCGGGGTGACGCAAGGTGCTCCCGCAGGGAGCCACACTGCGCGGGGATCTCACAGGGAGCCAGCCGCGAGAAGGGACGAGCGTGGACGGCTACAAACAGGGCCCGACGGGGGAGACGACAGTGGCAGGCAAGGCGGCCGACAAGCGTGGGCCGGTGACAGGCCAAGACACAGGAACAGGGCACCGCGCCACCGATGCGGAACACGTCGGGGCAGGACTGGGCGAGACGAGCGGAGAGAGGCAACGGGCATTGCCCATGTACACAGGCACACACACACACACACTGAACTGGCAAAGCGGCCACTCTCAGACCGTGTGAAGCATCCGGCGCAGCCCCTGGGCGAGCAGTGGGGAACGCCGCCTAAGCCTCTCTGACAATGGTCCTCTTCAAGTGGATGAAGGCGAAGATCACCGACCACAGGTAGCATGCAAGAGCACCGTAGTGTTGTCAGTAAGAGCACCGTAGCATGCAAGAGCTCCGTAGCATGCAAGAGCAATCCAGCTTCAGATCCAGACCAGCATCAAACTAACGTCGTGAGTACGCTGGGGACTACGGTAATGATAACAGCCCTCGGCTACGATGTCACACATGTTATGAAAAAGCTGTCGAGACGAAGCTGGCCGGCGGGAATGCACCTGGCGGGGGCTCGGCTCGCCTTCCTGGTGACGAGCTCGTCACCCCCGCGCGCGGGATTGAGAGTCGCGCGTTTGCAAACGAATGAGCTGGTGGCCTGGTTGTCGGAGCAGGGGTGTAGACCAAGGTAGCGAAGGAGTGCGTGGTGCTGGAGGGTGAGGCAGATGTTGCCAGCGTCGCACCCGAGCATTGGGTGAAGGTTCTGGGCGAGCTGCGACACCATCTTGCGATCGAAGGCGCCGGCGGGGGGGATGCGCGGAGTTGAAGCGGTGAGGGCGCAGGCGCAGGACGCAGGCGAGGATAGGAAAAAAGGCCGGTCACTCGACCAATTTCTGAAGCCAGCGACACAGCTCTTCGCGGGTCTCCACGCAGGAGAACCCTGGGTGGCGGAGGGCGGCGCAGGTTGACGACGAAAAGATTCGCTTGCTGCGAGGCGATGGCAGATTGGCCTGGCCGCCCTTGGGTACCCTTTTGAAGGAAGGGGCAGCCCCGAGTGCGTTGCAGAGGGCGATGCATGTGAACTATTCGGGGCAGGCAGGCTTGGCGAGCTGGCACAGGAGCCTAGCGCGGCCCACGAACTCAACGAAGGCGCCGAGTTGCGTACCACTGCTGCACTGCGCCACTGCGGCGTTCACGACCGCGACGCAACCCCAGTTGCCACGAGCGAGCGCAACATCGAAGCGACGGGAGCAGACAAGATGCCAGAGAGAAGAAAGACGCCGCTGGAGCGCGCGCAAGTGATGATCACCTAATCGGCTTCGTCGCCAGGCACGTGGTCGATGATGCAGAATTGGACGCTGCCCCCCTGGGTTTTCATCCCTCCTCCTCCTCCTCCTCCTCCTCCTCCTCCTCCTCCTCCTCCTCCTCCTCCTCCTCCTCCTCCTCGGCTCTGGCGGAGGGGGGGGCGGCACGCGGACGGCGGCAGGCCTGCGGCGCCCCCCGGGCGGCGGCTCGATCGCCACGGGGCTCGCGCCAGGGCCGTCCGCCCCAGAGCAGGTCCGCCCGCAGCCGATGGGGTGCCACGGCGGCGGCGGAGGTGCCGGGCCCAGGCCCAGGCGGGCCACTGTTCGGCAGATCGAAGCCGACCCCCCTTCGGTTGAGCAGGGGCCGACCGTCCCGGCATTCCTACCTAGTCCTGCCACGAAATGTTCTGAGCACCCAGGAATGTTCCAAGAACAGAAACGATGGTCTTAGAGCATAAACCCGATGCGACAAAACAAGACAATCTCAGCCAGAAATGTTCCAAGAACATTTCGTGGAAACCACAAAAGGTTCTTA
>CAUYUJ010000435.1:93994-113809 GCA_963575745.1 Prorocentrum cordatum
GGACACTTGAAAACGCATGGTTCCAGCGCGGGACCACCATGTTGGATACTCCCTGGGCGGCCTGGGCCGCCCTCACGAAAATCCTTAGAAAATCAACGAATTATTTGAAACATCATCGAAATTCGCGGTGCCACCATGTTCAATGCCCCCTGGGTGGCCTGGACATGTGGTAACAAGTGGTTCCAGCGCGGGACCACCATGTTGGATACTCCTGGGCGACCCGGGCCCTCCTAGCGAAATTCCTTCAAAAATCAGCGAATTAGTCGAGAAGTCCTCGGAATTCGCGGGGCCACCATGTGGCACAGTGACGTACCAAGGGACGCGCCAGGGGACGTGCCAAAGGACGCGCCGCGCGACGTGCCACGGGGACGCGCACCGGAACGTTCCAAAAGACATGCAACATGCCAGAGGGATACGCCACGGAGCGTGCCAATGGACGCGCCAAGGGACGCACCGCGCGAAGTGCCAGGGGGACGCACCACGGGACGCGCCACGGAACGTGCCAGGGGGACGCGCCACGGGACGCGCCATGGAACGTGCCAGGATGGATACCCTCTGGACGACCTGGGCCCTCCTAGCGGAATTCCTGCAAAAAATCAGCGAATTAGACGAGACATCCTCGAAATTCGCGAAACCACCATGTTAAATGCACCCTGGGTGGCCTGGACACGTGAAAACCAAGGTTCCAGCGCGGGATCACCATGTTGGATACCCCCTGGGCGACCTGGGCCCTCCTCACGAAATTCAATCAAAATCGGCGAATTAGCTAAACACCCTCGAAATTCACGGGAGCACCATGTTGAATACCACCTGGGTGGCCTGGACACGTGAAAACATATGGTTCCAGCGCGGGACCACCATGTTGGATACCCCCTGGGCGACCTGGGCCCTCCTACCAGAATTCCTTTGTGAAAATCTCCGAATTAATCGAAACAGCATAGAACTTCGCGGATCCACCATGTTCAATGCCCCCTGGGTGGCCTGGACACGTGAAAACACATGGTTCCAGCGCGGGACCACCATGTTGGATACCCCCTGGGCGACCTGGGCCCTCCTAACAGAATTCCTTCTGATAATCAGCGAATTAATCGAGACATCCTCGAAATTCCTGAGCACGGGACGCGGCGCGCGCGAGACATCCTCGAAATTCCTGTGCACGCGGCGCTTTTATGCGTCGCGGTCGGGGCTCCAGACCTCGTTGTTTATGAAAGATGTTGAAAAAGAAGCGCCGCGTCTCCTTTTTTACGAAGGCAAACGGCTGTCCGCGGACCCCGTTATTTATCGAGGATCCGAGCTGGGGGGCGCAATTTCCTCGAGCGGGCACACGCGAAACGCACTTGTCCAACTGCAAATTCACACTTTACATTGCAATTGATCGCATAAGAAATTCGCCGGTCCTACAGCCGTCAAAACCGAAGGGTAAACCGACTTAAAGAGAACCCTGGGCTCGGGCCCTTTCCGGGAAAAAACAAATGCAACGTACGCTCTGGAGGTGTTTTGGAGCTATGGTGATAAAACGGCGACGCCGACAACGAAAAGAAGAATGAGAACGAGGACGAGTACAAGGACGAGTATGTGGGAGGCGAAGAAGGAAATGGCGAAGGAGGCCAAGAAGGAAGAAGCGCATGGGGGACGAGGGGGTAGCAATGGGAGGGCTAGCGAATCAGCCCAGCTGCTTTTGTTTGTTTGTCGCCCCCCAGCACCAGAGGCGGCCATTTATAGACGAAACTGCATGGCGGGGGAGCAAAAGCAGCTGCACGCAGCAGCTTTCGCACCCCCATTTTTCCCAACCCCCTTTCGTCCGCCCCGGTAACAGCACGGGGGGTAAGGGGAGGGGGGGGGGGGGCAGGTCGACTGCGAGGACGAGGACGACGACGAGGACAGAAACGAGACGAGGAGGAGGGGAGACTAGGAGCAGGAGCAGCAGCAGGAGCAGCAAGAGCAGCAGGGTCATGAGCGGGAGCGGGAGTGGGGCGAGAGCGGGGGGGGAGGCAGGGGGAGGCAGGAGGGGGCAGGAACGGAAGCGGGAGCGACGGCAGAAGCCAGAGAAGCGGGAGTGACGACGACGACGACGACGACGACGACGACGACGGCGACGGCGACGGCGACGACGGCGACGGCGACGGCGACGACGGCGACGACGACGGCGACGGCGACGGCGACGACGGCGACGGCGACGGCGACGGCGACGGCGACGGCGACGGCGACGGCGACGGCGACGGCGGCGGCGGCGGCGGCGGCGACGGCGGCGGCGGCGGCGCTCAAGCGGCCTCCTCGCTGCGCCGCCCAGGACGGGCGGCGCCGGCAGGCGGCAGCATGGCGGGCGGCCCCCCCCCTCCCCCCGCGGGGCCGGAGGGCGGGGCGCCACCCCCCGACCCCGACCCCTGGGGGGGGGGGAGGAGGGGGGAAGGCGGAGGCGGGAGGGCGAGGGCGGGGACGACGGGAAGAGAAGCGCAGCCCAACCGCTGACGTCAGCTGCGACCTCATGCAAAAGGGGAGTGGGGGCAGGACCCTGCGAGGCACGGGGATGGCGGCAGCAGAGAGTCGAGAGCGACCGCCGGCAAGGAGATCGGCTGGCTACTCCGCGGGAGGGAAGAGATCCAAGGGGAAGAGGGGGGGAGACGGGGAGGGGAGGAGAAGGAGGAGGGCGATGGAGGGCGAGAAAAAGTCGAGTGAGGAGGGCGAGGAAGGAGGAGGGGGAGGAGGGGGAGGAGGAGGAGGAGGAGGAGGAGGAGGAGGAGGAGGAGGAGGAGGAGGAGGAAGAGGAGGAGGAGAAGAATCAGGAGGAGGAGGGAAGAACGAGAGGGGAGGAAGGAGAGGCAGGAGGGAGGAGAAAAGGCAAGGGGGGATAGGGGGAAGGAAACCAGAGGAGCATGGCAACAGCTGGTGGTGCAACCGCGTTCCGAAATTCGTCAAACCCAACACTCAAAACGAGTTGATGACATCGGCGTCGACGGGCAAGTCGCGCGACACGCGCTGCCTGCGCTCGACCGTGCGGGCGCCGAGTGCCCCAGCAGAGGCCCCATCCCACTGTCGACTGGCAAAGGGCCACCAGCACAGGAAGGGCAGGGCCGGAGGCTCCTGCAGCCCAAGCTTGGGCGCCAGAACGGCCCGAGCCCCGTCGGAAATGAGATCAGGCCCCATATCGGGCCAGGCGAAAGGGGGGGATAGCAAAGTGGGGGTTTGAGAATCAGCTCACGTAGCTGATTTTCCTGGCGCCTCCCGGCGCCGGACGCGCCCACGTATCGGGGAATGGGCCCGGCGGCGGGGCCGAAACCAGCTGCATGCAGCAGATTTCGTATCGCCCCTTTCGTCTCCGACCACAGCTCGGAGCCCACCCCTTAAAAACACATGTCGCAAAGTCCCAACCAACAGACGACCCGACGAGAACGAGAAGCCCTGTCTCAGCAGCCCCCTATCTGGCCCGCGCCTCTTCATAAGTTGCAAAAAAAACGGGGAATCGCGGGAAAGGGTGGCTGAGGCGCCAACCACGCTTGCATCCACTCGCCGTCGCTCGGACGTCCATTTCCCGAACATTTGTCGGTTTCGTGCGTGTGTGTTTTTGCTCGATGGTCCAGGATGGTCCTCGATGTTTCTCGCCGAGAAAACATGCACACGTCCGAGCGATGCCAAGTCCATAATCGCGTGATTCCGAGCTCGCCAAGCATGGGGATCGGGCCACGCGGGCCTACCTCAGCCGAGACGCTGGCCCTGCTCGGCTCCGACTCGCCCCTCGCCCGCCCGCTCAGCCCCCCCCTCCTCCTCCTCCTCCTCCTCCTCCTCCTCCTCCTCCTCCTCCTCCTCCTCCTCCTCCTCCTCCTCCTCCTCCTCCTCCTCCTCCCTCCTCCTCCTCCTCCTCCCTCCCTCCTCCTCCTCCTCCTCCTCCTCCTCCTCCTCCTTCCTCCTCCTCCTCCTCCTCCTCCTCCTCCTCCTCCTCCTCCTCCTCCTCCTCCTCCTCCTCCTCCTCCTCCTCCTCCTCCTCCTCCTCCTCCTCCTCCTCCTCCTCCTCCTCCTCCTCCTCCTCCTCCTCCTCCTCCCTCCTCCCCTCCTCCTCCTCCTCCTCCTCCTCCTCCTCCTCTCCTCCTCCTCCTCCTCCTCCTCCTCTCCTCCTCCTCCTCTCCTCCTCCTCCTCCTCCTCCTCCTCCTCCTCCTCCTCCTCCTCCTCCTCTCCTCCTCCTCCTCCTCCCTCCTCCTCCTCCTCCTCCTCCTCCTCCCTCCTCCTCCTCTCCCTCCTCCTCCTCCTCCTCCTCCTCCTCCTCCTCCTCCTCCTCCTCCTCCTCCTCCTCCTCCTCCTCCTCCTCCTCCTCCTCCTCCTCCTCCTCCTCCTCCTCCTCCCCCCTCTCCTCCTCCTCCTCAGGATCAACGTCGGGGCCGATGTCATCGAGCCACTATGGGCCCACACGGTCGAAGTACTTCGAATCCCCACGCGGGCTCCCTGCTTAGAAGTCAGCAACCAAGCGGTCGGCTCTCTAGACCCCAGCCACTACGGCCCACCCCTCCTTCGACACGCTCATCCGCCGCCCGGCTCCCCAGAGACTAGAAAAGTGAGACAACTTAACATTCGACGCGTCACGCCGCGCGCACTTCGCGGGAACCTCGCACACTGCCACGACCTCCAGCTTGCCCCACGCACAAGCTGCCGCCAACGCGACCGAGGACGATGAGGGGTCACTTAAGAAGTCGGGTCACTGTCCAGGCTGAACGTGCCAGAACGATCGCCTTGGATGTTCACACCAGGGAACGGGGTGGAACGTCGCGCGAGGGCCGACGTTACACGGCCCTCGCCATCTCAGGCCGCCCAGGAGGGGGCCGCGGAGCGGGGCGCACGCCCCCAGATCGCACGGCTCACGTGTTCACGCCCGCCCGCCACAGTCGCCGACCACCCCGCCAATCGAATCAGAAGGCGGGCGCGACTCAAACGCCAAGTCGACAATCAAGACGTGCGCGCCCGCCTCCAGCGGGAACCCCATCCGCTGGCCAGTCGAGCCTGCGCACGGCGCCAGCAAGGGGCCCAGCAGGGCAGGGAAACATGCCGGGCGGACCAGGAGGAACTCCTCCCGAAGACAGCCTGGGCCCTGGGAGGCAAGCAGGCAACCGTCTGAGCAGCGGCTTTCGGGCCTGCCCCCAAAGGCCCCGATGCCAGGCCGAGCGGGCAGGGCGTCAGAAGCGTCGACGGGAGAACCATGCTAGGGTCACGGCTCTCGCGACAAGCGAGGCAGAGCAGGGAGATGCCGATGCAACTCTCGGCGAAGCGCTGCTGATCAATCATCCACCGGGAAAGGGGGACCCAGACAACTACGGCGGCCCACGCGGCAGAGTCGCAAGCCAGCAGGTCGAGAGCATGCTCGAGGAACATGGCCATCTATGCTCCTGTCCGAAACTGTCACGGTGGCTTTGCTCGTCGGACAACGTCGCCCCTCCGCGTGCTCCTCGTACGCGCGAAGCCGAAAAGACACGGGGGCGACAGACTCCGCGCGCGACCAGCCTGGGCCCCCTAAGGCCTCATTCTCAAAATCGAGCTTTCCATTGGTCCGATCGGGCGAAAGAACCAGAGCAGCCACTGATCGCTTCGCCGAGCTCTAAAGGCTTGGCCTCCACGAACTGGCGATCGCATCGAGCGCAGAGGCCCCGACAGCCTTCGAGACGCTGCCATTCCACCAGACAGAGACAAACACAAAGCGGATCACGCCAGAGGGGGGTCGCTGAAGAGAAGCGCGAGTTAGAGGGAAGATCCAGGCTGGAAGGGTCAGAAGGAGCGCGCCGTCAAGACCCCGAGAGCCTGGAACTCCACGTCGCACGCACAAGTTCAGCGGCTTGCAAAGCAGCGTCTCGGTCGTAGCACTCACAGAGCGAACAGCTTCACGACGCCGGTCGCACAGCTACTGCCACGACAGCGCGGCTGGGCAGCACCACCCTGCAAGCAGCCTTCGTCCAACGCGCTCGGCGCGGGCCGGGACACAGAGCCCGCAGACACCTCAAGACCTGATGGTCGAAGCCGCAGCGCTGCCGCGATGGCCTCGCTATACAGCCTCTCGTAAAACTTCTGTGTCTGAGCGCAGGGTGCCGCGGACCCTGCTATTGCGCCCGGCGTGCACCACCAGAAGAGTGTGAACGCAAGCTGGACTGTCCGACGCTGCGCCGACTGCTGAGACAGACAAGGTTTCGTCCACCGCCCGGTTTCGATCTTCGGGGACCTCGGCAGGCGATGGATCTGGATATACTCGGCCCTCCCAAGACCCAAATATGTCCATGTCCGTCTCGGATCCCCGGAGGCTGCGGGAGGCCCGCGAGGCCCCAGCGGATAGCCCCCCCCCCGAACACCTCCTCCTCCTCCTTATCCACCTCCTCCTCCTCCTCCTCCACCTCCTCCTCCTCCTCCTCCTCCTCATCCTCCTCCTCCTCCTCCTCCTCCTCCTCCTCCTCCTCCTCCTCCTCCTCCTGCCCAGCACGCGACCGCGCGCGGGGCCGCGGGCGGCGGAAGTTGGTGGGTCTGCACATGAATTGACGGCCTGGCTCCCAGGGCGGCCTGCGAGTGAGAACGAGCATCGCCACGCATAGGCCTGGCACCGCAGCCTGCCTCCAGCACGCGTCGAAGACGACCGCGAAGCTGAGCAGCACGGGCCCCGAGAGCTCGTCCATCACGCGAGGGTGCAAACTGCAAGCTGTTCCAGCCACGCCCCGTTCGCTCGCCGACATCACGAGGGACCGACCCGGTCCCGCACAGGTGATAGCAAGGATCAAGCCTCCCTGAATCAGAGCGGCAGCCACTCCTGCAAGATGGCCTCGGCTGCTGCAGTACCTACCTGTTGGGGAGAGTCGGGTTCGCCAGCCAAGACTAACGGAGTCGATTCGACTGGCCGAGCCATGATCAGGCGGCGTGTCACACATCCTGAGCCTGACAGGGCCGAGGAGCAGAATTCTATCCACTCCTTGGCTCGGGCCGACGCATCAGCCTTGCGATGTTCTTACACCTCGGCATTCAGCAGGTCCAGGCACCTGGCGGAGAGAGGGCCGTCCCGCTCGGCCAAGTCCTGCCGCCCTTCGAGGTCGAGTATGGCAAGGACCACTACGAGACTGACCTCCTCAAACCCGATCGAGGGCATGTCTGCCAAATCGAACCAGCGGGCGCACGCAACCTGAAGGTCGACCAGCGGTTCAAGAAGCTCGCACCGCTCAAACTGCCACCCGCAGGTCGGATGTTCGACATCTGCCTTAGTCGCTGGCGCGTCATCATCTTCACACGCAGACCTGCGGTCCACCGAGACGGGCCTCCTCGGGTCCTCGATCCGCACCGAGGGCCGAGCCTGGACGTCCCCGACTCGCGATGCCACCTGGACGCGAGTGCCAAGAGGGGGTCCAGCAAGGGCCGCGGGCCGCATGCTGTGGGCCAGGGCGAGAAAGGCGGCAAATAAATCGGATCCACCGCCCCCGCAAATGGGAGCCCCAGGTTGCACGATGGAAGCGCAGGTCCGCGCCGCTGATGAAATAGTCGGCAGGCTGGCCCAGGAGTTCGGCGACCATACCACCAGGAAGTCCAGGATGTCGCCGACCAGCCTAATGGAGGTGATCAAGTAGCCCTACACCAGCAGCGCAGAACCCTTGCCAAGGCGCGCGCACCGAGTTACCAGGCGATGTCGCCTCTTCACTGAATATCGATGCCTCCAAATACAAATGTTAGGCCAAACCCGCCAGAGACCGCCATGCGCTCAGAACCATTCCGGAGGGGGCTGCCAAGAACAGGTGGGACCCTTGTCCCCGGCACAGTTGCACCTATACTCCTTCCCCTCAACAAGGAAAAAACGAATCTCGCGCACGAAAGCCACATCAAAAGTGTCGGTCGATGGGCGCGTTCCACTTCCACGAAACGCCTGTCGAACAACTCCAAGGGCCGCCATTGGTCGAGACCAAGCTAAGAGAGTCGGCGGGCACCTGATGTCGAGCAGGTACCAGATTGCCCAACGGCAGCCGCGGCTTCGGAGTCACTGGAGCAAGGGCGCGTGCAGGGGAGAGACCTGGAGTGTCCGCCCCCTTGGAAGGAAAGCCGATGTTGCTCCGCAGGCCCCCCCGCCTCCGGGGCACAGGGTCGCCTCAGAGGCTGCCGCGCCACCAGGCGAAGAAGAAAAACTGGCTGGCATCCGGAGCCGCTCCGACCCCGAGCGGCCCAGCTCTGAGGCTGAAGCGACACCGAGGCATCGACCGCTGTCACGGCCGCGGGAGCAGCAAGGCCTGCTGAACGCACTGGGCACCATTCGCTGAAGGGCACGTCGTGGAAACTTCCAGTCTACCAGGGACGCCCAGCGCTGCGCGTTCTGACTCCATGAGATCCGAAGCACGTCGAGCAAGATCGGACAGGGCGCCTGCACCACCATCACCCACCCTCACCACCAGCCCCGCGGCAACGCCGAGAGCCCCCAAACAGCTCCCAAATGGAGCGGGGCGTGTAGATAGATAAACTATGTAAACATACACATGTGTACATGTCGACATATGTATATCTATATATATATATATATATATATATATAAAAAGAAAAAACAAAAACAAAACAAAAGCGATGAACTACAAAAGACAAACAGCAAAACTGTGAGGAATAGTAAAAGCTGCAACTGCACCAGCGCGCAAGGACGAGGCACGGCCGCCCTCGGCTCGGCACCCGAGCACCACTCTCGGCTGGCGGCGCATCTGGTCGGCATCCTGATCGGCAGGGAGCGGCTCAGCCGTCCGATTCTCGCGAGGTCTGGGAAACGTCTTGGGCCGACCTGATGCCATCTTGGCCGTCTTGGGGGCGTCTTGGAGGCCATCTTGGGCCGTCTTGACCGTCTTCGAGGCCATCTTGGACCGTCTTAGCCGTCTTGGACTTCTCCTCCAACGACGAGACAGGCGAGATCGACGTGCTGCTGTGCCATCCGCCAGCGCAGGCCCGAGGCTGCCGCTCTGCCGAGGCCAGGGCCTCCGCCGCAGGAGCCTCACGCCCGACCAGCCGGCTGGCGCACGGCGCAACTCGGGACCCGATCGCAGACCGATGGCGCCAGGCCGGCGAGGTCGGGGGCCTGGACTCCAAAGCCGAGGAGATACGCAGAAGGCATCACACCACCACCGTGCCAAGCCAGGGCCATCCTGGCCCTGGCACGGTGTATAGGCCCTCCTGGCCGAGGCCAGGAGGGTCCATACACCGTCCTAGGGCCCAGGGGGGCCCTGGCCTGGCACGGTGGTAGTGTATAGACGCCTTCGTCGGAGGATAAGAATCTCGACCATCACAGAGTCCAACTTGAGCGAGGGCGCCGTTGGAGGATCGAGCTGCACACCTGCGGCCTCGGCGTCGCGGAGCGCCCGCTCCGCCACGGCGAGGCGCTCCTGGCAGCTCTCGAGGTGTTCCTTACCTTTGTCAAGCATCTCGTCGGCGAAGGGGGCTCCCCTCACGAGTCCCGAACCACAAACGGTGCCTCTGACAGCCATTGAAGGACGAAGGAGCAGGATCTCAAGGCTGTAGCTATATACCTAGATATACCAGATGTGTGTGTGTGTGTGTCCATATGTACCTGCATACACACACAAGAGGCCATAATGAGATAGCAGAAGGATGCACAAGACGTCGCCGACCAAAGAGATCTGCGCGGACCTCCGACTGCTTCAAGTGGCTGATAAGATTCGGTGTGCACCGCCGCGGCGTATCACCGTTCCTCGGAGACACGGGCCCTGTGCCCTGGGCCTTTCCCCAGGATCAACTCTTCATCTCGCATCGCAGTCGGACAACCCTGGGGGCCCGAGGCCCCTCGCAGCTTCCGGCCTCCTGTGGCCATCCCTGCCCTGAGACCCGACAACGCAAGCACTGCAGCATCGTGGGATGTCACAGCCGGAGCCCTGGACCCGAACTCTCCGAGGCACCTTCCGAGCCGGATCGGTCTGTGAGGGCCCAGGGACACCGAAAGCGGCGGCAGAGACGCAGAAGCCCGCTCCCTCGGGGCCCCCGTCCCCTCCTGGCCGGCCATCCTTTTGCCCTGGGTGGGCCTGGCCATGCGAGGTGGCGGCGCAGAGGCGCCCTCGGGAGGGGAGGAGGGAGAGCGCGACCCGCAGCAGGCGCCCGCGTCGGAGCGCCGCAGTCCCGCCGCGCGGGCCTACTCCCAAGAGGCCTCGGCGAACACGAAGCTCGCCTCCTCGACGAGCACCCCCTCGATGCTGCCGCCGGGGAGGCCGCCATCCTCGCTCGGGCACTTGCACATCTTGCCGCCGAGGACGTCCTCTCGGGGGTCGTCGACTGTCCGCCTTGCCGACCCCGGCCGGGCCGATCCTGGGCCTGCCCGGGATCGGTGAGGTGGATACTTGACGTCCCCCCCCGGTCATTGTCGTCGAACTTGCCCACCAGGCTGGCGGCCGCCTCGTTATCCCGAGGGCGACCAGCCCCGCGAACCTTGTCCCAGCGGTCCTTCCACGCCGGCTTGAAGTAGTAGCCGTGCTCCGCCTCGTCCTGGCTCTCGATGCGGTAGCGCGCCGTCGCCCTGTGGTGGACGCACGCGGCAGAGGGGCGTTCAAGGCTCTCCGCGTGTGCGTCGAAGCCGAGCAGCCCACCGACGTCGACGCGGCCAAGCTGGGACAGCTGCCGCACCGCCACATTCAGGTGCTGCTGCTCAGGCAGGTCCTGGCGCAGGGTGATCTTGGCGCCATTCAGGCTCTTCTTGTTGCGCAGAGAGAGAGTGAACATACCAGCCACAATTGGCCCCTTCTTTGAGCGCTTCTTGGGAAACCACGTTGCCTTGTCTAATGAAACTTCGATGTCTGACTCAGAATCCGAGAGCACAAGATCCTTGGTTTGAACATCCTCGATGGTCTGCCAAGGAGAATCACTATCGCCTTCGAGCAGCCGGGCACCGAGGAACGCATCGGTGTCGTTCGAATGGGATTGGCGGTAGCAGCGAACCTGCACGGACTTGCCGCCGAGCCAGGAGCCCGAGAGCTCGACCTGCGTAATGTACGTGGTGCACGGCTTCCCAACGTCCGCCTGAATGCCCGCCTGCAACAAGAACTCGGCCGGCTTCTCGGCAGCTTGAGGGAAACGGAGCAGTGCGAACTTGCCCTCGTGGTTGATGTCGAAGTGCTCCCCTTGCAGGTTGACCAAGTGCGGGTCACCCTTGGCCCCGACTGTCGGGGCTGGGGTCGAGAATTCGGGGTACGGGCCAGCATTGGAGCACATACCAGTGCCGTTGGGGTACACAGTGCACACCTCAGTCGTCTCGCAGCAATCAGTGCCACATGCGCAGCAACAGCCATCCGCAGAGGGAGAGTATGAGGAGCTCACCTGGGTCCCGTCGGTGGAAGTGCACGTCTGCGAAACGGAGGTGTCATAGGTGAAGTCTTCAGGAAGCGGCACGGCAAGATCGAGTATATATCCCCCGAGTACTGGAGTAATCCCCATAACGACCGTCGAATGCGTGATAATAGTAGACGGGTCACTTGATCTTCTTCCAGTGATGGTTATAGGATCTCCCAGGGAGAACTCCGTGCACGTTTGATACGGGACGTCCACAGTGATGTTCGCCGAGTTGTTCCCACCCTTGGCTGGAGGTTTGTAAATGTCCCTGCAATCGTCGCAGTCTTCGCAGCCAGGGCCGTAGCCTTCTTCGCAGGAGGTGCACTCGGTGGAGCGGCGCCTGGAGACACAGGAAGCCATGACCAGATCCAAAAGAACGCGGGGGCAGTGGGGCAAGCAAGCTTCAATCATAGCCCAGACAAGCATGGCCGGGCCAAGCGGAGAAGAAGGAGGAGGAGGACGAGGAGGAGGAGGAGGAGAGGCGTGAGTGTGGTCTGGTCAAGGCTTACGTTGCCCGATACGCCTGCGCGTATATCCACTGCAGACTTCGCACCCGCAGGGGTTCGAAACGATGTACTTGCCCTCAGGGCACTCGTCGCACGGCTCTGGAACCTCCGTCGGGCAGACCTCAGTAGCGTTCATGTCGTAGATGACCTCCCACTCGGTATAGTCCGCCACCGCGCTTGAGGCGGTTGGTGGGCTCCAAACCCTTGCTTTGCCATTAGTGTCGCCTCTTGTGAAACATCCGCTCGACGCAACGAGCTCAGCATGCACACGTATAGATTTGTCTTCTGCTAAAAACCTGCAAGACAAGGATTAGATATTGAGCAAAGTCCGTGCCCTGTTTGCCTGGCATGCAGCAGATGGTCATCCGTGGCATGTGCACTCGTGGGCGCCCCCGCCCGCCCACCCCGCATCTCCTCTCACCCCCCGCCAGGCCCCGCCCCCCCTCCTGCATCCTACAAGCGACGGGCCCGAGCGCGGTGGCAGGTCCGCGCGGCAGCGCCCCTGGATTGATGCAGCCGTCGCCGTCCAGGTCCCACACCGTTGGCCCGTAGGATGCGGGCACCGTGGTGCAGTTCCCCAGCAGAGGAGCCTGAACGTCGCACTCGTCCTGTTCTGTGGCAGCTCATGGGACCCTACGGGCTCTTGCGAATCGACGCCAACCGACGCCACTCGACGCTCGACGACGCTAACCAGCGCTACATCGGCGCTGTCCGGCGCTAAACCAGCGCCTTCCCATCGACTGCCAGACGCTGGCGTGCGCTGACGCACCCCCACGACGGAGTTGTGAGGACATGCAAAGCTCCCATGAGCTGCTGCCGAAGTCCTGGGTGATGCACGTATCGTTGTTGAGGTCGTACCTCTCGAAGCAGGCCGGCTTGTGGCAGAGGCAGGGCACCCCCGGAAGCTCCATCACGTACGTCGGCTCGGGCGTCGGCTCGGGGGTGGGCGCCGCCGTCGGAAATGCCGTCGGCGCAGCAGTGGTCTGCGGACGCCCCGCGCTGTGCTGGCGGTCCGCCGGGTCCTCCATGAGCTTCATCGCGGGAGCCGCCCGCAGCAGCGCGGCTGCGGCCAAGGCGCGGCAAGGAGCCATCATTCCAGGCATGATGTCTCGGCTTCTAGGTCGGAAGTGGATATCCACCGCTGTGGAGCAAATACAGTAGTGAGGAGTGTACCGTGGGGCGTGACTGCTCGACCCAAAAGTCTCTGGGCCCCCGATCGGGACGAGGGCAGCTACGGGGCCCCGCTTGGCCAGGAAAAGCAAGGAGCACATCCATCCCTCTTCTTTATGAATCATGACTCTGCCTGTCGCACCCCGGAACGTGTCCGTAGGGCGGGCCGGGCGTTTCGCCCGAGACTTCCTCACCAGTCATGGTCCTGAAGCTTGAGGCGGGTAGTTTTCAAAATGTGGTTCTCGCCTTCGCGCCGCGCACATTCACCTCAAGAGCTTGCAACATGTTCATGGATGGAAGGCGGGCCACTTTCAATATGTGGCTCTCGCTTTCGCGCCACGCACACTCGTGCTAGAAATGAACAGTAATTTCACTGATGGAGGGCGGGCCGTTTTCAAAAGGTGTTTCTCACCTTCGCCGCGCACATCCGTCTGCAACGTTTGCAAGGGTTTTACGGATGAAGGAGGCTCCTTTCCTTACAACAGTTTCAAGGATTATTATGGCTGAGGTCCCAAAAATGGCGTTTCGGCAACAATGTAGGACTGTCAGGGCGCAACAGTCACGTTGAGTCGCGGTGTTGAAGTCCCAGTGTTCTGGCACGATGTAGGATCGTCGGGACGCAAATGTAACATTGATGCACGGAGTTAGACTCCCAGGAATGGTGTTTTGGCACGGTTCAAGATTTTCAGGCGGTTGTTCCCAACCATCATGTGGTTTTGGGTTCTCGCTTTCAGGCGGTTGTTCCCAACCATCATGTGGTTTTGGGTTCTCGCTTGGAATAGACAGTCCACGCATCCCCCCCTTTCCTCTCATCTCATCCTCCTCCCGCTCCTCCCTCCTCCCGTCACCCCCCTCACTTGGGCACACCCCTCACACGTTTCGTGGCCCCATGGGGAGCTCCACCGAAGGCCACAGTGGCTGCGTTCGCATGCCGCCACTCCCCTCACTTTGGCACACCCCATCACAAGTTTCGTGGCCCCATGGGGAGCTCCACCGAAGGCCCCAGTGGCTGCGTTCGCATGCCGCCACCCCCCTCACTTTGGAACACCCCATCACACGCTTCGTGGCCCCATGGGGAGCTCCACCGAAGGCCCCAGTGGCTGCGTTCGCATGCCGCCAAGCCCCTTTGGCACACCCCTCACACGTTTCGTGGCATCATGGGGAGCTCCATCGAAGGCCCCAGTGGCTGCGTTCGCATGCCGCCAACCCCCCTCACTTTGGCACACCCGTCATATGTTTCGTGGTCCCATAGGGAGCTCCACCGAGGGCGCCAGTGGCTGCGTTCGCATGCCGCCACTCCCCTCACTTCGGCACACCCCGCACACGCTTCGTGGCCCCATGGGGAGCTCCACCGAAGGCCAAAGCTGCGTTCGCACGCGGCCACCCCCCTTACCTTGGCACACCCCATCACACGTTTCGTGGCCCCATAGACACCTCCCTGTGAGGCCCCAGTGGCTGCGCTCGCATGCCGCCGCCATCCCCCTCACATTGGCGCACCATTCACACGCTGCGTCGCCCCATAGGGAGCTCCACCGAAGGCCCCAGTGGCGTTCGCATGCCGCGACCGCATGTCTTCTCCCGTTTCTCCCGGTGTCTGTCAGCCGCAACGGGCTACATCAGCATGTAACCCGTCTCGTCTGACCTCCGCGCCCCCTTCGGGCGGCCCCAACGGCAGCGCGGCCCCGCCTCATTTCGGCGCTACCATCACGCGTTTCGTGGCCCCGTAGTGAGCTCCACCGAAGGCGTTTTTCACAACGGCGGTACGGGTCCCTAGAAGTTTTTCACCACGGCTGTACGGGTCCTTCGCAAGGATGATTTTCCAACGGGGCACATCCCTCAGAGAAAATAAATCCTTGTAGGGACCTTCTGAAGAAGGAACTTGAAGGAAGAGTTCATTGCAACATCGTTGATGAATATTAGAGTTGCACTGGTCCTCCTCCTCCTCCTCCTCCTCCTCCGCCTCCTCCTCCTCCTCCTCCTCCTCCTCCTCCTCCTCCTCCTCCTCCTCCTATTCCTCCTCCATCCATTTTCTTCCTGTCGTACCCCCAGACGTGTCGGTAGGGCGGGCCGGGCGCTTCGCAAGAAAATTCCGCACCACTTATGAATCTGAAGCTTAACAGTTGAAATACGTTCACGGATGGAGGGCGGGTCGTCTTCAAAATGCGGTGTTCGCAGTTGCGCCGCACACATGCGTTTCAAGTTTGCGACAATTTCACAGATGGACGGTGGGCCGTTTCCAAATGTGGTTATCACCTTGGCGACACGCATACTCGCCGTAAAGTTTGCAAGAATTTCGCGGATGGAGGGCGGTTCCTTTTCATGAACCCGGCGCGACCCCAATTGCGGGCAAGCTTCCTATTACAAGGGCGCAGTGCGCGGCGTTGCTTGACATGGTTTGGCATGGCTTAGCATGGCTTCGCATTGCTTGGCATTGCTTGGCATTTTTTGGCATTGCTTGGCATTGCTTGGCATTGCCCGGCATTGCTCGGCATTGCTTGGC
Source organism: Prorocentrum cordatum (assembly GCA_963575745.1). NCBI lineage: Eukaryota > Dinophyceae > Prorocentrales > Prorocentraceae > Prorocentrum > Prorocentrum cordatum. The sequence continues at coordinate 109,476 of CAUYUJ010000435.1, forward strand.
ATTGTTTGGCATTGCTTGGCATTGTTTGGCATTGATTGGCATTGCTTGGCATTGCTTGGCAGTGCTTGGCATTGTTTGGCATTGCTTTGCCTTGCTTTGCATTGCTTTGCATTGCTTTGCATTGATCGGCATTGCTTGGCATTGCTTGGGGAAACCAGGGAATCGGAGAAACCCGAGGAACCCGGGGAACCCGAGGAACCCGGGGAACCCGAGGTACCCGAAGAACCCGAGGAACCCAGGGAACCTGGGGAACCCGAGGAACCCGAGGAACCTGGGGAACCCGAGGAGCCCGGGGAAGACGGGGAACTCGGGGAACCTGGGAAACCCGAGGAACCTCCGAGGAACGGACAGGATAACCCCCTTAGGCACCGAGGGCGGGGAACCCGAGGAACCCGAGGAAGGTCCGGGAAGGTCCGGGGAACGGGCAAAGTTGACAACAACAACAACAACAACAACAACAACAACAACAACAAACAAAAACAAAAACAAAAACAAAAACAACAACAACAAAAACAACAACAACAACAACAACAACAACAACAACAACAACAACAACAACAACAACAACAACAACAACAACAACAACAACCACAAACACAACAACAACAACAACAACAACAACAACAACAAACATTGAAAGACTGTTCGCTCTTATCTGCTCGCGTGTCATTCAATATGCATACCCCAAACCCTGGATACCCGCCCTCTTCGTCTTCGATCGTACCCCCTTTTGGAGGGTATATTCATTCCCTGCCACGCGTGGTTGGTGAAGACCTTGAAAACGAAGGGTAACAGACAACGGGGGAGAATGAGGACGAAGGGATCGGAGGAAGGGAAGGGAGGGGCAAGAAGGAAGGGGGACGATGATTTGCGCTACGAGTGGCGATTCAGCTTGCGCCGTGGCTTACGCCAGCCACTCCAACACAGGTTAACAATAAGATTCGCCATGGGTCGCGCATAAACAGCGCCACGTACCACCCCCTTGAAAGAACATATCGTGGATACCCCCACGGGGGGGCGCACAGCTGCGAACTGGTGTCAGAAACAACGTGGAAACCTGAAAAGAAGCGGGATGTCGGGAGAGTGGGGCGGATGGATAATGAGAACTGCAACCGTGTCGAAAGGAGCGCGGGGATGTGGAGTGGATTGGGATGGAGTGGACAAGAGTAGGGTCTCAGGGGGAGGAGCGGCAAAGAGTGGAGAAAAGGAACCGGGAGGAGTGCGGAGGAGCGGGGGGGCGCACGGAGGAATCTGGAGGAGGGACTGGGAATGATTTGGGAGAATTTCGGAATGCGAGCGGGAAGGGGTGGAGATTGTTGGGATGGGATGGGGTGGCATGGGGAGGAGTGGGCGGAATGCGAAGAACTGAGGAAGAGCACAATGGAGTACGAACGAAATATAAATGAAGATACTCGAAAAGGGTAGAGACGAACGAACGAATATGAAATAGCACAATGGAATACGAACGAAACGATTCGACAACAAATTGCGAGGAAGTATCAGGCAGGAGCCGCGATCTGGTGGTTCATTGCAAGGAAGTCCCAAGCGAGAGCGCGATTCTTCAATAAATTGTGAAGAAATATGAGGCGGGAGCCGCTGTTGTTATAAACCGGGGGCCAACAACGCAGTTTGACCCTCAAGAGTTTCCCATATAAAAACCGCAAGCGAGCCCTGGGACGAGCACTTCAATCGAAAAAACAATGTGCACCGGACGGGGGGATCAACAATAGATATTCTTCAGAAATGAGAGTTCAACAACAACAACAACAACAACAACAACAACAACAACAACAACAACAACAACAACAGCAACAAACCGGCGACGCCTCCTGGCGCCGGCTTACACGGAGTAATCGACCTCGATTACTCCGTGTATCGGATACACGGAGTGATCGCACTCGATAACTCCGTGTATCGGATACACGGAACAATCGCACTCGATCACTCTGTGTATCGGAAACACGTAATAGACGCACTCGATTACTCCGTGTATCGAAACACAGAGTAATCGAGGTCGATTACTCCGTGTCTCCAACTCACACAGAAAAATTGAGGTCCATTACTCCGTGTATCCGATACACGAAAAAAATCGATTGCGATTATTCCGTGTATCCGATACACCGAAAAATCGCACTCGATTACTCCGTGTCTCGATTACTCCGTGTATCGGATACACGGAGTAATCGACAGAGTGCGATTACTCCGTGTATCCGAAGCAGATTATACTTGATTCCTCTTGGAACCTGCACATTGGACACACGGAGTAATCGCACTCGATTACTCCGTGTATCCGAGGCAGATTCTAAATGGATTCCTACTGGAACCTGCATATGGGATGCACGGAGTAATCGCACTCGATTACCCCGTGTATCCGAGGCAGATTCTAAGTGAATTCCTACTGGAACCTGCATATTGGATACACGGAACAATCGCACTCGATTACTCCGTGTACCCAAGGCAGATTCTCATTGGATTCCGTTTGGAACCTGCATATTGGATACACGGAGTAATCGCACTCGATTACTCCGTGTAGCCGAGGCAGCTTATAATTGGATTCCTGTTGGAACCTGTTTATTGGATCAACTGGGTAATCGACCTCGATTACGCCGTGTATCCGATACACGGAGTGATCGCACTCGATTACCGCGTGTATCGGATACACGGAGCAATCGCACCTGATTTCCCCGTGTACCCGAGGCAGATTCGAATTGGATTCCTTTTGGAACCTGCACATTGGATACACGGAGTAATCGCACTCGGTTACTCCGTGTACCCGAGGCAGATTCTAATTGGATTCCCATTGGAAGCTGCATATTGGATACACGGAGTCATCGCACTCGATTACTCCGTGTATCGGATACACGGAGTAATCTACCTCGACTACTCCGTGTATCGGATACACGGGGTAATCGCACTCGATTACTCCGTGTGCCCGAGGCAGAGTATAATTGGATTCCTCTTGGAACCTGCACATTGGATACACGGAGTAATCGCACTCGATTACTCCATGAATCCGAAGCAGACTCGAAATGGATTCCTATTGGAACATGCATACTGGATACACGGAGTAATCGCACTCGATTACTCCGTGCACCCGAGGCAAATTCTAAGTGGATTCCTATTGGGACCTGCATATTGGATACACGGGGAATCGACCTTGATTACTCCGTGTGCCCGAAGCAGATTCTAATTCGAGTCCTTTTGGAACCTGCACATTGGATACACGGAGTAACCGCACTCGATTAATCCATGTATCCGAGGCAGATTCTAATTGGATTCCTACTGGAACCTGCATATTGGATACACGGAGTAACCGCACTCGAATACCCCGTGTATCCAAGGCAGACTCTAATTGGATTCCGATTGGAACCTGCATATTGGATACACGGAGTAACCGACCTCGGTTACTCCGTGCATCGGGTACACGGATTAATCGCATGCGCTTACTCCGTGTATCGGATACACGGAGTAATCGAACTCGATGACCCCGTGCACCCGAGATAGATTATAAGCGGATTCCTGTTGGAACCTGCACATGGGATACACGGAGTAATCGACCTCGATTACTCCGTGTACCCGAGGCAGATTCCGATTGGATTCCTTTTGGAACCTGCACATTGGATACACGGAGTAAACGAACTCGATTACTCCGTGTATCCGATACAGAATATAATTGGATTCCTTTTGGAACCTGCACATTGGATACACGGAGTAATCGAACTCGATTACTCCGTGTGCCCGAGGCAGATTATAATTGGATTCCTTTTGGAACCTGCACATTGGATACACGGAGTAAACGCACTCGATTGCTCCGTGTACCCGAGGCAGATTATAATTGGATCTGTATTGGAACCTGCAAATTGGATACACGGAGTAATCGCACTCGATTACTCCGTGTACCCGAGGTAAATTCTAAGTGGATCCCTAGTGGAACCTGCATTTTGGAAACACGGAGTAATCGCACTCGATTACCCCGTGTACCCGAGGCAGATTCTAATTGGATTCCTTTTGGAACCTGCACATTGGATACACGGAGTAATCGCACTCGATTACTCCGTGTACCCGAGGCAGATTATAATTGAATTTCTATTGGTACCTGCATACTGGAAACACTGAATAATCGCACTCGATTACTCCGTGTACCCGAGGCAGATTCTAATTGGATTCCTGCTGGAACCTGCACATTGGATACACGGAGTAATCGACCTCGATTACCCCGTGTAACAGGTACACGGAGTAATCGCACTCGATGACTCCGTGTCTCGGATACACGGAAAAATCGAAATCGATTACTACGTGTACCCGAGGCAAATGATAATCGGATTCCTTTTGGA
>CAUYUJ010000436.1:0-30000 GCA_963575745.1 Prorocentrum cordatum
TCTCCGACGGCATCAGTTTTTTCAATCGCAGGGCGTCTTTCCGCAGGGCCTGGAGCCCGTCATCGAGAATGCCCCCCTGGATGGTGGTCGGGATCGGGAGCTCTGGGGCCGCGGATCCGGATCGGGGTACGACTTCTGTTCCCTTTCCAGGGGGCCCGCTCATCCCGAGTCGTTCTCCGGCGGCGAGGGCCCCCCCGGAGGCCGCAGACGACCGAAGACCTCCCACCGTAGCTCTTGTTGGCAACGCGATGATGTCAGGGTCAATCTCGTCTTCCTCCTCGTCGCCCCCCCGCCCGCCCGCGCTAGGCGGACGGCTTTTTGTCCTGACGTCCTGTCCAGGCCCACCTTGCTGCAGTAGTACGCCCGACGCCCAGGGCCTGTCCGTGGTCGTCCCTCCAGCTTGCCAGCAGCAGCATGACTCAGAGGTTGACCTCTACAGTGGAGACCCATGCCAGGAAACACCCTGCTTACCTCCAGGGTGCCCTGCTTTCTTGCGTTTCAAGGATTTTGCCATGGAAGGCGTGACGTTCCCATTCCCAAAATCAATGGACGTCCTGGGGTCTCAGGGCTGGGTTTCTCGTGAATGGTTTCTGGTGGACTGGCCTCCACTGTATGGTGTTGGTGTCGGCGTGGGTGAGCTCAACGATCGGAGGTTGATAGACCTCGTACCCTGACACGTCGATTCGCGAATTGGCCGTCCTCGGCTCGCGAGAGGGCGTCGCGGCCGTCGCTTCTGTGGGTCCAGGAACGTCGGCTCCGGTCCCAGGCCGTCTTCGTTTTCACGAAAGGGTGGCTTACGAAAGGGAGGCTTGTCCACCACCGAAGCGAACCAGCGAATCCGCGATGGGCGCCCGCCTCCGCGCCTCCGCCCTCGCCCGGCGCGCGCGCCGCCCTTCCCCCCCCCCCCCCCCCGGCGCGGGCGCGCAGGCCAGCTTGCTGCCGCGGGCGCAGGGGCGAGGCCGCGGCCTGAGCGTGGCAGCCTTCCCCCCCCCCGCCCCCCATCCTCCTCCCCTCCTCCTCCCTCCCTCTCCCCCCTCCTCTCCCCTTCTCGTCCCTCTCCCCCTCTCCTCCTCCCCCACCTCCCCCTCCTCCCCATCCGCCTCCCCCCTCCTCCTCCTCCTCCCCTCCCCCTCCTCCTCCTCCTCCTCCTCCTTCTCCTCCCTCCTCCTCCTCCTCCTCCTCCTCCTGCGTCCTCCTCCTCCTCTCCTCCTCGCGTCATGAACAAGATCAAGACCGCAGGTCTCAGGTCAGTATTGGCCTCTGACATGCGCCTCGTTGACACGGTGGCGACCCCGACGTGGTTGTTCAAGGTCGAACGCCGACAGTGGCCAGAAACGGCCGACATCGAACGATCTGAGGTATTTGAAAGCCGCGATCGCTCAAAGTTGAACGATCCACGTAGCGTCCGTAACCATAGCCGACGTCATCGCGACGTGAACCTGCCGAGGGAGAGTGTGGTGTTTGGAAGCAGCGGTTGACCAAAGGGCTGTTCTGTGCAGCCTCGTGTCACGCCTTAGTTGCGTGTTCTGGCCTTCGGTCCATCGCGTCTCAAGGGGTGCCTCGACACGTTGTTTGTGGTTACATGTCGAACTGGCTTCTCTTCTTCCCGAACTATTGTACATGCGGTTCTCCCTTATTCCAGCCGCCACCTTCCTTAGTCTAGCCTCCCTCCCTCCCCACGCCGCCTTCTTCCTCTTCAGACCAGTCGCGCTGGTGTCTGATATGATGTCTCCGACGTTTCTCAATTGCATTCCCTAGCGTCCGCCGGTCAACCATACGGGTTGCCTTTTGCGTTTTGCGTTTCGTCTCCTCCGCCTCTTCCTCTTCCCCTTTCTCCTCCTCTTATCCCCCGGACCCGAGTCTGGGGTGATCATGTTTTTCCGCGCGTCTCGCCCTTGCGTCTGGGCTTTGTGCGCTATATGTAAACGGCTGGCCGGCCATTGGGGACTGCGCACGCCACGCGCTTGTCAGGTCTCATTTTGTGGACGTATGCTTTTCGGCAATACGAACCATAGGGTTTGTATACATCTGCTCGCCCGCCAACTTTCTCTGAACCTACATGCGCGGGCAGGCTCAACTATTGCAGGTTGGCTGGCATCTGCCCCGCGATGGAGTATCGCCTCCTCCTCTGCCTCCTCCTCTTCCTCCTTGGCGCTCCTTCCCCTTCCTTCCTTCCTTCCCTTTCCCTTCGCATACCGCTGTGTGATTTTTACTTTTATCAATGGCCGTTTGGGTCACAGGGGTTGTCCGCATAGCGCCTTTGCCCCTTCTTTCCCTCCCCTCCTCATCCTTCTCCTCCCCCTCCCCCGCTTTCGCTCGCATTTATTTCGCTCGCATTTGCGGGCCGAAATTCGTGACATGTTCGTTGCGTGTTGACGCGCCAAGGACATGTTACTTCAGACTGGCTGTGCTCCTTGTGCTCGCGCCGTGGAATTGCTGCTTAAGGCAGGTTTTTTCTTTGGGGTGTGTATATATATATATATATATGCATGTATATATATATGTATAGAAAAGTCAGACCGTTCACATTCGAAACCGCATCCCACCTCACTCACACTGAGTGAGAAATCAGACTCATCCACACTCGGACTCACCCGTATACCAACTATTATTAATGCCTCTCGTCCTCAGACCCACTCCCACTCAGACCGCTCACATTCAGCTCCACTCATACTCAGACTCACTCCTACCCAGACCAACTTAAACTCCCTGGTCTTCTCATACACGCGCGTACCCAGCGTCAGTCATACGCATGACTTTCGCGACGAAGCAGGGGTGGCATTTTTCGCGACGATTTTCGCGACTTGATTTTCGCGATGATTTCCGCGACGAAGCAGGAGTGGTCACTTGATTTTCGCGAAGATTTTCGCAACCCCAGGGGGAGCCCACAGAGGGTATTGCACGGGCCCGTTGGCGTCCAGATCGTGGAGGTATGTCCAGGGAATGGACGTCCGTTCGTGGCTACTATGCACGCGTCTCTTCTCAGAGCTCCATGCTCACCGCGGAGTGGCAGGCATGGCATCTTTGGACTGCCGATGGGGTTCTCCCACCACGGGTCTCCCACGAGCTCGTCCGCGCTCACAGTGTGGAGATGTCTCGAGCGAAACGTTCGTTCGTTGCCGTTGACGCGTTTCTACTCAGAGCCCCATGATCTGGGCATGGCAGTTGGACCACCCAAGAGGATCTGTTCAGTGTATCTCACTGGCATGTTCGCGCCGTCTAATCAAACTCGTTCACACTGGCCACCCACACTCGTACGATTCTCGGCGGCGGGCCTGGGGGTAAGTGAGAAGGGGCGGGCCTTCTCAGAAGGCTACGGAGGGCTCGGGCCTTTAAGAAGTTTTCGGAGCCACGTCTCAGAAGGCTGGAGGGTTCCTGAGAAGCCCCGCAACTTTCTGAGAAGGTCAGTCCCTTCTCACTTCCCCCCCGTGCTCGCCGCCCACGTGCATTCTCGGGCCCACCCACACTGGCCCACTCGTGCTCCGACGCGCCGGCACTCAGTCACGCGTCGCCCGTGCTCAGGCCCACTCGTACTCAGACCTCCTCGTGCCCAAGGCCCCCGTGCACAGATGCGCTCCCACTCGTGCTCCCATGGCCGCCGCGGCGCCGCAGGCACTGCGCTTGGGCCCTCCGAGGCGGGGCTGCACGGGCCCGTTCGCGCCCAGATGCCCCGCCCAGACCTCAGAGGAGCTCCCGGCCCGCCTCGCTCGCCCTGCGCACCGCGGCCGCGAGGCTCGAAGGGTCCTGGTGCTCCCTGGGTGGTCCCTCCTCGTGTTTTCGGGCGGGGGTCGCTCGGAGCAGCATCGCTTGCTCTCTTGTCAGAGTACCAGTGCCACCGCGAAGTAGCTTGCACAGCACGGCTGCGCCCGACAGGGGGGCCGTCAATGAGTATCGTACTGCACGGGCCCGTTCGCGCCCAGAATGCGGGGATGTCTCAAGGCGAACCACTTTCTTCTGGATGCAGACGTGTTCCTTTTCAGAGCCCCATTGTCACCGCGATGTGGCAGGCATGGTTTTGGGGTCGCCCACAGGGGGGCCGCCATGTGGGTATTCTGCTGGCCCGTTCGGGTCCAAGATTGCAAGGGCTATCTCAGGGAGCCGCTTATTTTCAGAGGTAGGTGTGTTTCGTTTCAGAGCCCAATGGTCTCCGCGATGTAGCAGGTATCGCCTGGAGGCCACCCAAAGAGGAGCCAACAGGGGACCCAAAGGTGAGCTGCCAGGGGGCATTGCACGGGCCCGTTTCGCGCCAAGAGTATGTGGATGTCTAGAGCGAAACGTTGGTTCTTGTATGGAGACTTCCGCGAAACATTTGCTCTGGTATGCAGGCATCCTCTTCTTTTTCGGAGCCCCAGGACCACTGCGATGTTGCAGGCATGGCGTTTGGACAGCCACATGGGGGCCGCCAGGTGGTATTGCGCGGGCGCGTTCGCGCCCAGATTGCAGGAATGAATCAAGCGAAACGCTTCTTGCTGAAGGTAGGCGTGTCTGCTCACAGGGCCCCATGACAACCGTGATATGGCAGAGGTAGGCGTGTCTCCCTGCAGATCACCATGGTCGCCGCGATGTAGAAGGCATTGCACATGCACCACCCAAATAGGACCCGCCAGAGGGTATCGTACGGGTCCGCTCGCGCCCACATTGTCGGATTATCTCCAGCGAAACGTGTGAGGATAGACGTGCCCCATTGAAGAAGCCCATTGCCACCGCGATGCAGCAAGCATGGCGTCCTGGCCATCCAAGGGGGAGCCGACTAGCGGTGTATCATGGGCCGCATGGTCCATTGATGCCGAGGTTCGCTTACAGCCAGACCCACTCGAACGTAGCCGACCAGCCTCGCTCATACTCGGACAGACTCTCCTATGCAGGGAGCCCGCCTGAAATTAAGTGCGCACATGGGGGTGCAGGGGTCGAATGCTTGTTTCACCGAAAGCGGCACGAACACGTGAACCGTTTGTTGGGTCGACCCTTGCCGTGAAGCACGCCCTTCGGTGTGCTCATGCGATGGGATTGCGTGCGAAGAGGAGGTTCCGCGGGGTTGTGTGGGAATCTGACGGGGCCGTGAGGGCTTCCGAGGAGACGGGGCACCGACCGAAATTGTGGTCCAACGCCGGGCGCCTTATCCCGGCAGGGCATGGTTGAAACGTGCGGGAGTATTTCTGAGAGTTCTGCGGGTCGTACTCCTCAGGGGACCCCACATTTTTTTCACTACTTACGCCGATGAACCAATGGACGACGAATTTGTGGTGCTCCTTGGATGTGGCGTGCATTAGGGTGGACGGTGAGCGCAGTGAGGGCGCCCATCAAGAACCCCTCTGCTTCGTCGGGGCAGGGAGGCTTGCAGTGATGAGCGCAGGGTTCCCAGACCCTGAATCGATCGAGTTCATTGGGTCTCACGGTCTTGGCTGGCGGAGGCCCACGTGTGGGGAGGAGGAGGACCCCAGGCAACTCTGCCATCGCGCCGCGTTGGGTCTCCCTGCGATCGCGCCGCCCCGGCTTCTGACCATACCATGTTTGCCAACAGCGCGGCGGCATAAAGTGCGGGCAACGCGTTGTTCGGGCCACACGTTGCACTCAGTATCGTTTAATCGATCCCCGTCCCCACTGGGCCATTGTACCTCAGCCCTACCATCCCCTCCCCCCAGTTGGGGATGTGCCCCCCGATACCCGGAGGGATTGGCATATATCCTCATCTAAGGGGTAAACATCGGCCAGTGGGACTAAGGCCATGCCAGTGGGATTGGGATCTTTTTACACGATACTCATGCTCGCTTGGGCGACGCAGGAAAGGGAGCCGACTGCGCACATTCTCGCAGAGGCTGACCGAGCACAGGCCGTTCGCTGAACGGGTGTCTGTTCTGGGTTTTCTGATGTCCATCTACTTCAAGCGCCTTCGTAGTTAGATAATCGACGAGGTTGGTTCGGGCCGTCCTTTACCCTCCGCGCATCCCCGCCAGCTCATCCAAAAACGATGCCCTGAGGATTAATCGGGAGGAGGAACGTAGATAGCATATAGTGAAGCGAAGAGGCAAACCGTTGGGAACATGGATATCTCTAGGAGCCTCTTGGAGGCGCCTTGGAGACACAGCAGTTCTCTGAGGGCCACTGTTGGAGCCGTCATGGCGCTCCTGGGGCGCTTTTGGGGGGCCTCTTTGAGGCCATCTAGGCCCTCGTCATGCCATCTTGGAGGCCACCGAGGAACAACAAGGAGCGGCGTGAATTGAACGACCCCCGTCCGACCGAGCCCGACAAACCGCCTCTTGGGACCCTTCCGAGACGCTCTTGGGGCGATCTTGTGCGCTCGGCTGTCTTCAGGCGCTTCTGGGCCCCCTCGCGGGCCTCTCTTGGGCGATCCTGGAGCCATCCCGAGGCGTCAAAAGCGCATCGGAAGCGGAAATGCAAGAAGGCAACCATCATTGGGCAGCCTTGTGTGTTTTGCATGAGTATGGCCTATGGAGGGTTATCATCGGGAGGTTGATTGGCCACTGGGAGCCGTCTTGTGGGGCGGGTCTCGGGGCCCCTTGGGGTCATGCTAAAGGCAATGCTGAGCTACATTGGGCTATCCTGTATCTTGGATACCATATTTAGCCATCTGGGCCATCTTGGAGCCAAGTTTGGCAGTCTTTGGCGCTCTGAACGCGTCGCGCCCTCCAATCCCCTCCTCCGGACCCCAGGGGATGTGGTAGGGGAGGGGCTAAGCAACTCTCCCAGGAGGAGGAGGAGGAGGAGGAGAAGGTGAGAAGGTGGGGGTTGGAAGGGTCACCACCCTGAACCACTTATGCTCAGAAGTCTGGCTGGAGGCTGCTCCCGCAGTCATGGGGCGTCTTTGTATACGAATGTCCTCGAGCATAGTAAGTCATGTGACGTCATGTCCTGAATGTGTATGTATGCAGACATTCTGTGGCATCTATAAATCCGAATGACCTGGGCATATCATCACATATGCTGTCATGTCCTGCGTTTGTCTCCAGGCGTCATGTAGCATACCAGAGTCCAGGCGCACTGCTGGATGCCTGTGTCCGCACGTACACGCCAGTCGTACAAAGTAGATACGTCTGGGTTCTCTTATCCCAATCTACTTCTAGCGCCTTCCTACGTCAAGAATCGGCATTATCTTGATGTTTTTTGTTATTCTCCGGCAGGGCCTGAGCCCAATATGATTGATCCGCCTTCCTGCTTCATGTTTGTACGTACTTCTTCCGACTGACGTGGATTGAGGGAGGTCCTTGAGGACGATGACGAGGATGAACAGGGATGGACACGTAGAAGGACGGAGGAGGGGAGGAGGAGGGACGGGGGTAGGAGGAGGAGGAGGAGGAGGAGGAAGAAGAAGAAGAAGAAGAGGACGAGGAGGAGGAGGAGGAAGAAGAAGAAGAAGAGGACGAGGAGGAGGAGGAGGAGGAGGAGGAGGAGGAGTTGGGAAGGAAGGGGGAGAAGAATGAGGAGTAGGAGGAGGAGGAGGAGGAGGAGGAGGCCGCCTTCGGGCATCAGCACAAAGGGATAGGGACCAGGGGGGGCACTGCCCCCAGTGCCTCGCGCCACAGTTGCGGAGTTCGACTGCGTTCGTCGGGTAGGGGATCGGCTACAAAAGTGAGTCACCCCAGACTTGTTTCTCCGTCGGATCCGCGGAAGAGTCTGCAGAATGTTCCGCAGATCTGCGGACCATCCCACAGATTTAAGGAGCATGCCACGCATTTCCGCAGATTTCGAGAACATCAATTCGATTCGTAGTCGATCCCCTACTCGACTTCTTGGTGTGTGGCTCTGCTTGCTTCTCCCGAACGCCTTTCACTGCGGCGCGCACGCCCTTTCCCTTCCACTCGAGACTCGGCGTGCTGCGTTGCAGCCGAGACGCCGATGCCAAACACCACTCTGGGCTCAGGGGGGGCTCCGGCTTTCGGTTTTTTGTTCTTCGATTGGGCCTTGTTCGGGGAACATACTCCTGGCAGAGGCTCGCCGCGACCAGAAACGTCCCCTCCGTTCCTTGTTGTATAGCGCTCCCTATGGCAGTGCGGTGGCTGCAGCGCTCTGCGCAGGCCACCCCGTGACCGGCCCGCCGCGCGTGCCGGGTGGCTGCCCGGACGCTGCGCTGCGGCTCCGTCGAGGGGGGGCGCTGCGCCGCGCCGCGGCGGAGCGGAGGGGCTTCCCGCTCGGCTCGCACTGCTGCGCGTCGTGCCTCCTGCTCCTCCTCCTCCGCCTCCTCCTCCTCCTCCTCCTCCTCCTCCTCCCCCTCCTCCTCCTCCTCCTCCTCCTCCTCCTCCTCCTCCTCCTCCGCCTCCTCCTCCTCCTCCTCCTCCATGCCATCCCTCCCCCTCCTCCTCCTCCCCCTCCTCCTCCTCCCGCCTCCTCCTCCTCCTCCTCCTCCTCCCATCCTCGTCCTCCTCCTCCGCCTCCCTCCTCCTCCTCCTCCTCCTCTCCTCTCCTCCTCCTCCCCCTCCTCCTCCTCCTCCTCCTCCTCCTCCTCTTCCTCCTCCTCCATGCATCCCTCCTCCTCCTCCTCCTCCTCCTTCTCCTCCTCCTCCTCCTCCTCCATGCCTCCCTCCCTCTCTCTCTCGCTCTCTCTCTTTCTCTCTCTCTCTCTCTTTCTCCTGTCTCCGCCGCAGGGTGCCCCCAGCTGGGGCCTTCTGATTAGATGCTCGTCTGGGGGACCTTCCCGGGGCCCACCCAACGGATCCTGTTCGACTCCAGTTCGACTCTAGCCCGGCTCACGCTCGACTCAAGCTTGACTCAGCTTCGCTTCAAGCTCGACTCGTTGCCGACTCCAGTCGACGGACGTTCGACGTGACGTCGACGCATGAGTGGAGCGAGTGGCTCCAGGAGGGTCTCCAGAACGAGGCATCCATCATTCCCCTGCCTTGGCCCCCTGGCTAAGCGCCCCCCCTCGCTGAGCCATGGCCAAGCCAAGTTCTGATCCGGCCGGCCCGGAAGGCCAGGCCCGGCACCCGATCGCACCAGCGTCTGGCCGCCTGGCCGGCCGAAGTCGACTCGACGCGAGATGGACCTTTCGCCAGGGTGACCTTCGGCGCGGGCCCGATGGGGCCCCCCAGATAGTGAAAACGCAAAGTGTCGGCAGCGGCTTGCGCGCTCGGGTCTGGCGTCCCCCGTGACGCCGCGCACCACAGGTCACTCACTCTTGCCTGGCGTCACTCTTTTGCGCGTCGCTGGCGACAGCGCCCACCATCCCCCTCCCACCAAGACAGGGGGATCATCCACCTCTGGGCCTCGTGGGAGGGGCCCTGGAGGCCAGGGCTGGACCTAACCTAAACGGTGTGTTGGCCGTCCCGTGGGCCGTCTTGTGCTTCGTCCTCTTTTGCACCCAGGGCGAAGCGAAGGCAAGACGAGGAAGCACGGCACGCAGCAAGAAGCCGACAACCAGCGCTTGCCAGCAAGAAGCAGCGAAGGGCTCGGCCCTGCCGGCGGCCGCTGCGTGCCGCCCTGGCCCGGGGAGCGCTCCCGGAGGGTCTCCCGAGAGCTCGCCCGCCGCGCGGCCCCTCGCCGACGCAGGTGGCCCGGCGCGCGGCGGCCCTCCACCCCTGGGGCGCCTGCGCCCGCCGCGCGGCCTGCCATGGGCTGCCCAGGGGCGGCCCGCGGGGGAGGGCCGCGTCGGGGGGCGCCCGTGCCACCGATCTCAGATGAGAACAGCGGTGGCCACGCCGCTATGTACCCTTGCCTCGCTTTCCCCCTGTCTTGGGGGCCGCGAGCCCGGGAGGCCCTCGCCGCCACCGCCCCGGAGCCGCCCCGCAAGTCTGGCCAGAACGCGCCCCAGGAGAGGTCCGGGGAGCAGCGGTGCATCGGCACCTTTGTTGGTTTCCCCACGACCGGTGGCAGCGTTCGGGAGCAGGTTCGAAGGCCTTGGGCGTTCGCGCCGGCCCTCGTCGGCTCTCCAGCCTCGGGGAGCTTTCAGAGCGGCTGCGCCCTGCCAGGAGCTTTAACCGGGGGGGGGCCGGGATCGTCCCGAGCGGCCGCCGGAGAGCCGAGTTGTGACCCGACAGCAGTGGCGCAGCGTCTGTGCGTGCTTATAGTCCTACCAAACAATGTTCTAAGAACCTTTTGTTCTTAGAGTAGCTCTGGTTGAGACTGTCTTGTGTCATCACATCGGGTTTATGTTCTAAGAGCCCTGCTTCTGTTCTTAGAACATCTTCTGGGCTCTAGGAACACTTCGTGGTAGGACTATAGGAATGCCGGGACGGTCGGTCCCTGCTCAAGACAGCCAGGGGGCAACCATAGGGTTAAGTCGGGCCTGACCCCCATACAGGGGGATTTTCGACGAAAAATAAAAAGTACACCAAAAATAGTCCAAACATAATCCAAAAATAGTCTGGGGACTATTTTTTGAACATTTTTGGCCTTTCGGGGGCATTTTCGGGGTATTTTTCATTTTTTATTGTTCGTCGAAAATCCCCCTGTCGGGGGACAGGCCCGACAGAGGATCAGGACGAGGAGGCAAGAGGGAGGGGCATGTGGTGAAGCTCTCCTCACTGGCTCTGCGAGGATGTTCGCGCCATTTCCGCCGCAGTTTTACTTGCGTAACGTGTGCAGCGGGCGGTGTTGTTGTCGAGGGTTCCGGCGCTGTAGAACCCAAGCGCGCGAAGCGCGCTCGCGGGGGGTTCTGGGATGTAAGTAGTGATACATATGAGATATTATATATACACATTGCCTTACAGACAGCCTGTGTATGGGGCAGGGAGTCTGCTCCACGGGCTCGGGAAATCTCAGAGGAGGGAGCGGCCGCCTGCTGCGATGGCGAGCCCGTGCTGCGACGCAGCGGGCGCGCCGCCGGCACCGCGGCAGGCTCCCCGCGGCTTCGGCGCCGCGGCGACGCCTGGCCCGGACGTTCCGGGCTGAACGCGCCCTCCGGGGCCCGAAGTCCAGGCCTTTCAGACGGGGTCCGAGCAGGCGGGGTCGGAGGATCGCGCCGCATCGCCGACGCATCGGCGATGAGGGGCGGTTTGGGGCCGAATTTTCTGCCGACGCAGCGGCGATGCATCGCCGACGTCGCCGACGTATCGCCGATGCATCGGCGATGCGGCGCGATCCTCCGGCCTGATCTATTCGGACCCCACCTGGGAGTTAAGGGGAACGCCGCAGCAAGCCCCGCCAGGCAGCCCTGGCGGGCCTCAGCATGCCTATAGGAGTGGTCCGGGGCGGTCAGCAGCCGGGCGCTCCGCGCCCCAGGGCTGGAAGTGTGGTGACCGACCCGGGCTACTTCGGGGGCCTGTTTACTAGGGCGGCGCGCCCGCGGGGTTGGAGTTGGAGCTGCCTGGGGATCTGAGGTGGCCAGCAGGAAGGCCAGCCAGCACTGGTTCTGGCCAGCAGGAAGGGCGGGCAGGTTCGAGGCTGTGGGTACGGGGATCTTTCCTGCCTTTTTCTGCTTCGGGGGGCCGTTCCCGGGCTCCGGGACAATGAAAAGCAGATCCGGGGTGACACTCCACCACATGGACCCCGGGAGGGGGTCCAGGGACCGATTTTGAATGGATTTGGCCTCGTGCCGATCTCCTGGGAGGGAGGGGGCGCGGGGCAAGCCTTCTCAGAGGGCGGCGGGGGCTTCTCAGAAGTCCTGCGGCCTTCTAAGACGCTTCCTGCGGTCTTCGGGGAAGGCCCAGACGGCTTCGCAGAAGGCCCGAGTCCTTCGAGCCTCCGGAGAAGGCCCGCCCCTTCTCACTTCCCCCCCGGGCTCGCCGCCGAGTTGAGGCCAGCTGGGACTAACTACATGGGGGGTCCTGTCTGTCCGAAGTGCGAGGCCTCACCACCGCAGTGTAACATCCACCCGGAAAACGGTGTTGACATCCTCAGGGGGCCGCCGCGAGCGAAGATCGTCCAGGTTGTCAGAAACCGGCGCGGACGTTGCCGTAGTTTTGCGTGGCGCCATGCGTGATTGCCGGCACTGCGACGCCCGGCCCGTCGCTCTGGTAATCTGCGCCGGCCGCGTGGTCCTTGGTTGGCTGTTCGGTGTCTCTCTTGCGCCCCTGCCCCGCTTCCCGCTCCGTGATGTTCACGGCAGTGGCCTCGCTCGGTCACTGCAGCTCCGTCCCTGGTGCACGGACTGGCGTTCGCTGTGGAGTCGCTGTGCGGAGCGATGTTCCAGTGCCGCACGCCCGATGCCACAAGCGCTCCCGTGGGATCCTGTGCTTCTCGTTGCTCCTCCGCGTGCGTGATTGGCGAGGCCCCGCGCGTGGGTGGCGAGGCCTCGCGGAGGCCCGCGGACGCCAGATCTGGAGCCTTGGAGAGTCCACGAGCCTCGATCCTCGAAGCCCGACGACGGCGATGGCGGCGGCGTCAGTGGCAGCGACAAACGACAGCGACGACGACGGCGACGACGGCGGCGGCGTCGACGACGACGTCCAGGAAGACGACGCCCCCAGACGCCCGCCGATGTGTTTCATGCTCCTCTTGTCCTCCGCGGCCTCAGAGCTCCCGACCGGCACGCCCGGGAGCAGCTCCTCGCTCTGGACACGCTTCTGAGGTCCCCGTGGCCCGAAGAAGCGGCCCCGAGGAGGCCTCAGCCGCCGCAGCCGCCGTGCTGCACTGCGAAGGCCTCTTTATCCCTGACCGAAGCGCTGTGCTTGCGGAAGTCGCGGAGGAACGCCTGGATTGAAAAACTCACCTCCTCCTCCTCCTCCTCCTCCTCCTCCTCATCCTCCTCCTCCCTCTCCTCCTCCTCCTCCATTCCTTTTCCTTATCAAGAATTTCGCCCTGTCACACCCCGAGGCCAGCTTTTTGGGGGGCTGGGCGTTTCGCTTGAGATTTCCTCAACACCTCTGACCCTGAAGCTTAAAAGCTGGCAACTGTTTCACGGATTTAGGGCGGGTGGTTTTCAAAATGTGCGTCTCGCCGTAGCGCCGCGCACATTCGTCTCTAAACAATTGCAAGACATTCACGGATTGAGGGCGGGTCGTTTTCAAAATGTGGCTCTCGCCTCAGCGCCGCGCATGTTCGTGATAAACATTTGCCAGAGTTTCACGGATTGAAGGCGGGTGGTTTTCAAAATGTGCGTCTCGCCGTAGCGCCGTAGCCGTCTTTAAACAATTGCAAGACTTTCACGGATTGAGGGCGGGCCGCTTTCAAAATGTGGTGTTCGCCTGAGCGCCGCGCACGTTCGTTTTAAATATGGGCAAGAGTTTCACGGATTGAGGGCGGGTCCTTTTCAAAATGTGTTTTTCGCCGTAGCGCCGCGTACATTCGTCTGAAACATGTGCAAGAGTTTCAAGGAATCCCATGATCAACGTATTAGAATTTGTGTTTGGGAAGGGTTCAGTATTATGCGGGTGCAACAGTTATGTTCATTCACAGTGTCGAAGTCCCAAAAATGGCGTTCTGGCGCGATTCCAGATCGTCAAGACGCAGCAGTCAGGTTGATCCGTGGCGTTGAAATCCTCAGAGCAATGTCATGGCATGCTACAAGGCCTTCAAACGGCTGCTTTCCAACGAGGCAGTTCCCTCAATGGAAGTGAGCCGTCGTAGGGGTCTATACAGAGGGAGTTTGGAGGGACGTTGATGACCCTTGGGTTTACACTGGTCCTCCTCCTCCTCCTCCTCCTTCTCCTCCTCCTCCTCGTCGGAGATCTGGGTCTCGGCGTCGGCGGCGGCGGAGCGCGCCCAGGCGACCGCTGCGGCCGCGGCCGCGGCGGGATGACCGCCGCGGGCCGAGCGGCGCGGCGCGGTGCTGTGGCGGCCGCGGGGGCCGCGGGGAGCCGCCGGGCAAGGAGCGCCGCGCGCGCGCCGCTCGGCGCCCGCTGCCCGGGCATCCAATGGCGCAGGCGCGCCCGGGGGGGGGGCTCTCGGACAGGGGCGAGTACTCCGCGGGGACGAGAGGGGTGAATAGCCCCGGGGAGAGCAATGCATGTATTCAGAGCCCCGAATCATCAGGGGTAACTCGGGTCAGGGCTAACTCGGGTTCGTTTTTTCGGGAATCCGAACCCGAGTTACCCCGGATAATTCGGGCGTCCAGAACCCGACATCATCAGGGGTAACTCGGGCGCCCAATGTATTCAGGTGTGCCGATGATCTGTGTCTTCGGAGAGGCTCTCGGGCGAATGCGTGTGATGCCCGCCGCTGGGGGTATTCGCCCCTAGCGTCGCCGCCGAAGGACGAGGATCGATCTCTTCCAGGGCGTTCGGGAGCTCTCTCAGAGCTTCCCGCAGCGCTCCGAAACGGCCGCGTCGCCCGAGGCATCCTCCACAGCCTACGGGTCCCAGAGATTTTCGATGTATCCTTGCCCGATTGTATCCTCGTCCTGTCTTCGTCTTGTTTCACATGGTAGATCACGGAAGCTTCCTTCCGCTCGTCTTGGGCTGAATGAGTATAACGTAGCGCACAATAGCGCCAAGTAGCGCCCAGTAGCGTCGAGCAGCGTTAAAATAGCAAGCACCAACTGGCTCCCAATAGCGACCAATAGCGCCATGTGAGGGAGATGCATAATGTCCGCGCGATTGGGCGTGCTGTTGGGCACCATTAGGACGACACAAATCTTCCATGCGTTGCGTCCTAAGGGCCCATGGCGCCTTGAATTCTGGGCCTCCCAGATGGGGTCCGAGCAGATGGGGTCGGAGGATCGCGCCGCATCGCAGATGCATCGCCGATGCGATTCGATGTGGACGCCGAGTTTCTCCACGCCGACGGCGCCGATGCATCGGCGATGGGGCACGATCATCTGACCCCGTCTACTCGGACCAAATTTGGGAGGCCCCTAGAAATGGGTACGGAAAACATGGGCACGATGCCCAACAACAAATTATGCCCCGGACCCCCAGCGGCCGCTGTTGGGCAGGCGGCCTTCTGTCTCAAACGGACAACGTCGCGGCGACACCGACAGCAAGTTCTGTTTGAAGTGAACATGAACTACTGTTGATCATCGTGCCCATTCTTTCCGTACCCAGGGGGTGGACTCAGGGGGGGACGACTTTCTCGGAAGCGGGGTTCGAGGTTTTCGGACTTCTGCGTCGGTCCTCCGCATTCTTGTCCAACTTCGGGGCGTTGGTCCACCAAGCCTCTGGATTGGACACCTGAGGGCGTTCGCGTGACCGGGCGGCCCCGACAGCGCTACGCATATTGGAGAGGCCTGACGGCCGGTGCCGCCGACCCTGATCGAAAGGGCTAGGAGCGGGGGGAGGAAGCGGAGGAGGAGGAGGAGGAGGAGGAGGAGGAGGAGGAGGAGGAGGAGGAGGAGGAGGAGTAGGAGGCTACGCATATTCTCGATGCTGTTTTTCACTCGGCGAGGCCGGCTGCCCTCCAGGGGCACGGGCGCGGGACAACCCGCCAGCGCTGCATCCCGTCCTGCCCTGTCCTTCGGGGTGCCTGCCAGCGGCTGCCGCCTCGCCGCGGGCGTTCCACGGGGTGCCCGGATCGTCCTGGGGGTGGCACGGAACGGGGGGCGAGGAATGGGGGGGCGCTTCATGGAGGGGCCCAGAAGGGCCCCGAAAGGGGGCCTTCGGGGCCCGAAGCGGGCACCTCTCTCTCTCCCCCCCCCTTATTCTCGCCCCCCATTATAATTCGCGCCCACGAGCTGTGGCCCGAAAGCACGGCGAGGACCTCCGGGGGGGGGATGGGCTCACGGACCGCTCGGGGAGTGTGCACCCCGGGGGAGTGTGCGCCCGGGGAGCGTCGGAGTGAGGCCAGCGACAGGGCGAGGCTCCACGCCCCCCCCCCCCGCGAGAACGCCCAGCGAGTTCTCGGGCGCCTGCAGCCGCTCCCCCTCCTCCACAGCCTCCTCCCGCTTCCCAACGGTCTCGCCGTGCCGCCGCCGCTTGTCGATGTCGAGGCGGCGAGTCTGCACGGTCTCGTTGTTGCCTCCGCTGCTCGTGGCCTCTGCCTGTGCGCGGCGACGGGTCAGACGGGAGGGCCGGGCTGCATGAAACTGGGGGTCTCTGTTACAGAGGACCAGCTTTATGTCGGGCGTGTCCCCCTACAGGGGAGTTTTCGACGAAAAATAAGAAACAATAATACCACAAAAAGGCAAAAAAACAAAATACAAAATAGTCCCCACAACTATTTTTGGAATTTTTCTTCAATTATCATTATTTTGGGGGTATTTTTCATTTTTCGTCGAAAATCCCCTCGTAGGGGGACAGGCCCGACTTAAGACTGGCTCCTAGCGTGTGCCCGTCGTGGCGAGCGAGGCCTGGCCTCGGGCAGGCCTCGCCGTCTCGCAGCGTCCTCTTCCCCTCCCCCCTCCCGAGGGCAGTGGCCAGAGGCGCCGAGGCCCGGGCGGGGACGCCTCGCCGCCCCAGCGCCCACGGACCGCCCATCCGGGCCCGAAGGGGGCCCGCCCTGCCCAGAACCAGGCGGATGCGCTAGCGGGCTTGGCATCGCTCGGACGTGTGCACTTTTCCCTCGGCGAGGGCCACCGAGGAGCATCCTTGATCATCGGGCGAATAAAGCCGCGCACGAAGCCGAACAGAAAAAACACAGGGGATGGACGTCCGAGCGATGGCGAGCGGGGGGCCCATCGCCGACCTCCATGGGCGCTGCATCTCGCCGCGTCCGGGCCGAGGTCCCCCCCCCCTGTGGCCGTGAGCCGGGCACCCCCTGTCGTTGCCCCTCAGGGGTGGCGGCCTGAGCCGAAGCCTGGGATCCAGGCGCTGCAGTGTCCTCGCACCGCGCGTCGTCGCCCAGCTCGCCAGGCCCAGGGGGACATCACGGACGGATCCAGCTCGGTCGCGAGTCTTCGCGACGGGCCTCGGAGACAAAAATAGCGAACGCTCATGCCACACTCATCTGTCAGCGCCTCCCCCTCCCCCGAGTGTTCAGAGTTGACCGCGGGTCTGATGAGTTGCACCTCGACCGCAGTCTCCCCCGCGCGCGCGCCAGCTTTGAGTTTGGGGGGGAGGGTGGGTGTTCAGTACAGTAGGGGTCTTGAAGAAGGGACCCTTTTCGTTGGGGAGGGGCTCGGCGTTCCTTGATTGTTTTACAGTTCGCCTTGGGTTTTCCCTAGGGTTTCCATGGGGAATCGAAGTTTATCTCATGGGAAAAAGGGGCCGCGTTCCTTATTTAGGGTTCCTTAGGTCAACGCCCCGACTGTAGTTGTTTCCCTCTACCAGATGGTTCCTTCGTTCCCACGGCGTCGGGCCTCAGGGAAGCCCCCGCCAGAGCCCAGCTCCCGAGCACGCGCCCGCGCACGAGCTCGAGACGTCGGCGGCGCGCGGGCGGAGGCTCTCGCTCGTCTCTCTGCTCGCGCCGCTGCCAAACAACGATGTGCTGGGTGCCCTGCGGCGCGGCTCCCTTTGGCGGCGAGCAGAAGGGGGTAGGGGGAGGGGGGGAGGCTTCCTAGAAGGAGGCTGCTTCTTAGAAGACGCCGGCCTTACATCTACAGAGAAGGCCGGCACCTTCTGAGAAGCAGGGGTGCTTCTAAGAAGCCTTCCCCCCTCCACCTACCCCCCTCTCTGGCGCGCCGCCAATCCCTGGCCCCAGCACGAGCGACAGGGGCAAGGAAACCACGGGCACGAGAGCACCGGCCGCAGTGCCTGCCCGTTGTGCCCCGGACTCGCCGCCGGTGTCGTCGCGGGCGTGGCCCGTCTGAGGCAGGAGGCCGCCCGGCCAGCGGCGGCCGCCGGCGGCCTTTGGCTAGCACTTGCTGTTGGGCAGCGTGCCCACGTCTTCCGTGCACCAGATGCCTCCCGCATGGGGAACGAGCAGACGAGGGTCAGAGGGCCGTGCCCCATCGCCGATGCCTCGGCGCCGCAGGCGTGGAGGAGCTCGGGGCCCACGTCCGCGCGCATCGGCGATGCATCGGCGATGCGGCGCGATCCTCCGACCCCATCTGCTCGGGCCCGAACGGCTTCCCCAATGGGGTCCGAGCAAATGGTGGCGGGGGGTCGCGCCCCATCGCCGATGTATCGGCGCCATCGGCGTGGAGGAACTCGGGGTCTCTACTTGCTTGAGTCCAGCCCAGTGGCGAGACGGCGCATGTCTGGAGAAGCGCCCACAACGGACGTCAACTCGGCCTGGACAGTTCGGACGTCCACTCGGCCCCAAGATCACTTTCGCTGCGACGAAAGCAGTCATCAGTTCAGCTCCAACATTCGTTCGCCAAGACGAGGGGGGCCGCCCACTCGACCCCGACCCTCTGCTCGTCGAGACCGAGGTCGAATTCTTTAACCATCCGCTCGGCCCCGACGCTCTGCTCGTCGGCACGGAGGCTGTGGCGAGGGTGCGCTCGAGGTGGGGACTCCCCCGCTCCGAGCCGCCTCCCGGGGGGGCCTCCCGTGCAGACCGCCAGGGGGCCCGCTCCCCGGCCTCCTCGGGCGTGCGGCCTACAGTCGGTGCGGTGAAGCAGGAACCCTTTTCGTTGGGGAGGGGGTCGGCGTTCCTTTGACTGTTGTGCAGTCTGCCTTAGGTTTCCCGAAGGCTTTCCATGGGACATCGAAGATCAACTTTTGGGAAAAAGGGGCCTCGTTCCTTATCTAGGGTTCCTTGGGTCCAGGCCCCGACTGTACTGCGCAGCCGGCGCTCGGCCGCGGGGTCCTCCGGGCGGCTGCCGCCGCTGGACGCCCCACGGCCTCGCGCCGGGCAGCTCGCGTCAGGGGCAACGGCAGGGTGGGATGGGCACAGGGGGGGATGCATCGGCCCCCAATCGCCCACGTTCTGTTGCATCTTCGGGGGACCTCGCCTGTCCCAAAAATTGGTGTCTTTTTGGGGGCCCGACGCGTGCTCGATGCGGACTCGACGCGGATTTGGCGTGGATTCGACGCGGATTCGACACGGATTCGACACGGATCCGACGCGTCCGACATGGATTCGACACGGATTCGACCCGGACAAGCGGCGACGGGACAGACAAGGTCCCCCGAGGATGCAACATAACATTGATCGCCGATAGGGGCCCGATAGCCCCAACCTGCCCAGGAAGGTGCAGGTTCACGATCGCAGGCCTATCGCCGATCTCAATGGGCGATGCATCGCCGATTCCAGGTCGACGCATCCCCCCCATGCCAGTCCTCCCCCATCGCTGCCCCTTATTGCGGTGGCGGCCGTGAGGCGGGTGATGACCGTCGGCGGCAAGCTCAGGGGGGAAGAGGGAAGGAGAAGGCCTGCTCAGAAGGCTCGGAAGTCCCCCAGCCTCCCGAGAGGTTTTCTGGACCTTCCCTGAAGGCGCAATCGTCTTTCCAGAAGGTGCGAGGGCTTCTGAGAAGTACCGCCGCCTTCGGAGAAGGCTTTCGCCTTCTCGCTTGCCCCCTCGCTCGCCGCCAATTCCAGGGGCACAGATCTCCGACTACCTGTTTTTTCAATCCGGGCGTCTTTCCAAGATTTCGGCTCATCTTGGGCGCCGTGGCTACGATAATTGGACCGGGGACAAACGCTAGTCAGGAGCTCTGCAGCCGCTGCTGGAACAAAACCAGATCGGCGGATGTCTGGAGGGATCCTGGCTAAACCAGGTAACGCCCCGAATTCCATGGCCCCTCTTTCCCGTTCAATGCGTCCCCTGATCCCCCCCCTCGTCCGCGCACATGCCTCAGGCCATGACTTGCGAACCCTCCTCCTGGACGCCCCCGAGAAGGTTCGGCATTTTCGTCGGGCCCATGGCGGCCGTCCGAAAAAAGCCCGGGATGAACATCTCAGAGGAGGGCGAGTTGAGACAACGGTAGTTGGCCTTCGGGGTGGCGCCCTCGTCGCCACTGCTGGGCGCAGCTTGGAAAGCTGCTGGGGTGTTGGGGAGTCCCCAGGAGAGATCTGGGGACCAATTTTGAGCTGCCGGTGCCTCAACTCGCCTTGCTTCGAACACTCGGTCCTGGCGAGGACCAGGTTGCGCAACTGGTCGCGGCGTGGGACGTCTGGGTCGCCGCGGCGCTGCGTGGGGGGAGGACCCGGGGAGCCTTGCGGGCTCTCGCAGGGAGCTGTCCCGGGACGCCGGACACCCGGACAGCGGAGCGGCCTTGCAGGGTCCACACTCGCGAGTGCATTGGCGCAGCGCTTGGGACTCCGAGGTCACCTCGCGGTCTCGCATCACACGGTTTTGGGGGACCGAGTCTTGCTTTCCTTTTCCGTCCTCCTCTACGCTGCAAATTTGCATTTGCCGATACCCCGTGTGGATTGCCCGTGGGCCTCAGGATAGGGTGGTTGTGTATGGATCACCGCTGGGGGCCAATGATATTACACACCGCCGCCCCCCTTGAAGGCAGAGCTTTTTTTCTTGGCGTATCCTCCGCTCCCCTCCTTTCAGTTTTCTCAGCTCACCGGATCTCCCTCCAACGGCACACTCACGGACCGCTCGGGGAGCGGGCATCGGGGGAATGTCGGAGGACACCCGGCGAACTCGGGCGTCGCGAGTACCGGACGCGAATTGCGGCGGCCCGAGCACGAGATCCCGTGCAACCCCTCCCCCTCCTCCTCCTCCTCCTCCTCCTCCTCCTCCTCCTCCTCCTCCTCCTCCTCCTCCCCCTCGTCCTTCTCCTCAATCCTCATCCTCCTCCTCCTCTTCCTGCTCCTCATCCTCATCCTCTTCCTCCTCATGCTATTCCTCCTCCTCCTCCTCCTCCTCCTCCTCCTCCTCCTCCTCCTCCCTCTCTCACTCATCCATCTCTTATCAGCCTGAAGCATATCCCCATTCCCGAGGCTGGCATCACCTTGGCTCGGTGTCAATCTCGAGGCATTGGTGTTCGTTTTCTGCAGGGACATCCCCAAGACTGACCGTTCAAGGGAAAGGATCAGTGAACGCTGGTTGCTTCTCCCTCCCCGCCGTCCTCCGCCGACAGACGACGACGACGACGACGACGACGACGGCGACGACGACGACGACGACGACGACGACGACGACGACGACGATGACGACGACGACGACGACGGCGACGGCGACGGCGACGGCGACGGCGACGGCGACGGCGACGACGACGACGACGACGACGACGACGACGACGACGACGACGACGACGACGACGACGACGGACGACGCGACGGCGACGGCGACGGCGACGGCGACGGCGACGGCGACGGCGACGGCGACGGGACGACGACGACGACGGACGACGACGACGACGACGACGACGACGACGACGACGACGACGACGACGACGGCGACGGCGACGACGACGACGACGGCGACGGCGACGGCGACGGCGACGGCGACGGCGACGGCGGCGGCCGTGGCGGCGGCGGTGGCGCTGGTGCGAGGCCCCCGGCGACAGGGCGCTCGCTCCGCAGCCGAAGAGGCGGCTGGGGAGGCCATCCGCCGCGGCCGCCGGCGCAGCTGTCAGCACGGCCGCCGCTGTCGTGGGCGTCTCGTCGCTGACGTCGTCGGCGGCCGCGTGCCCGCCGTCGCGGCCTTCGGCGTCGTCGGCAGCGTCATCGTCGCTGTGGTTTTTCGTCGTCGGAGAAGGAGGAGGAGGAGGGGGAGGAGGAGGAGGAACAGGAGGAGGAGGAGGAGGAGGAACAGGGGTGGAGAAAAAGAGGAGACGCAGGGGCAGCGAGACCACGGGCCAGCCTGAGCGAGTACCGTCCCCACCTCCTCTTCTTTTGTCCTTTCCTATCGGCTCCTTCCTCCCCATCGTTGCCCCTGCGCCCCCCGCTTCCGCCCCGTCCCCTCCCCTCCCAGTCTGCCTCCCACTCCTCACCTGGGCTGGCACAGCACCGAACGACCGCACCGGGCCCGAAGAGCCTGCCACATTTGGAACAGAGGCGGTGCGCAGCGCACCTGGGCTGGCACAACACTGAACGAGCACACCTGGGCCCGAAGATTCCGCCGCACCTGGGCAAGGGGCGATGAGCAGCACACCTGGGCTGGCACACCACCGAACGAGCACACCTGAGTCCACAGGCCTGCCACACCTGGGGCAGCGGCGATGCGCAGCACACCTGGGCTGGCACAACACCGAACGAGCACACCTGGGCCCGAAGATTCCGCCACACCTGGGGCAGGGGCGATGAGCAGCACACCTGGGCTGGCACACCACCGAACGAGCACGCCTGGTTCCGCAGACCTGCCACGCTTGGGGCAGCGGCGATGCGCAGCGCACCTGGGCTGGCACACCACCGAACGAGCACACCTTGGTCCGCAGACCTGCCACACCTGGGGCAGCGGCGATGCGCAGCACACCTGGGCTAGCACACCATCGAACGAGCACACCTGGGCCCGAAGATTCTGCCACACCAGGGGCAGGGGCGATGCGCAGCACACCTGGGCTGGCACACCACCGAACGAGCACGCCTGGTTCCGCAGACCTGCCGCGCCTGAGGCAGCGGCGATGCGCAGCACACCTGGGCTGGCACACCACAGAACGAGCACACCTGGGCCCGAAGATTCTGCCACACCAGGGGCAGGGGCGATGCGCAGCACACCTGGGCTGGCACAACACCGAACGAGCACACCTGGGCCCGAAGATTCCGCCACACCTGGGGCAGTGGTGATACGCAGCACATTTGGGATGGCGCAACACTTAACGAGCACGCCCTTGGCGCGGGTGCTTCCGGAGCACGTCGGCGCGCCCCGCGGGACCGAGAGGAGCCCGCCCGGAGAGGCCAACGAACCAACCAACCAACCAGCCGCCGACAAAGGAAGTAGATGACGAGGCAGAGAGAGGAAGGGCACTGTATCCCCACGCTGAGTCCGCCGGCGTGTGGCCACCGACCACGACGCGAGTCCGCCGTGCCGCATGGGCACCGCCAGGCAGTGGGGTGGCCACCAGAGGAGGAACCAGATGCCCTGAGGGGCCGAGGCCGCACAGAGACCCGTTCCCAGGATTTTCCTCCCCCCAAATCGCTACGAGATTTTGGGGCGACAAAAATGGGGAATCATGGGAGTTGTGTCCACTCATTTGTATGTCCCTCGGCCCCTTCCATCAAAAGGCCGGATGACTCGACCCCCAATTTCCCAGTCATCGCTGACGGGGGCGTAAGAGCCCACTCCGCGCAGGAACGCGCGGGTTCGCTGTCGGGGGCCTATTGCCGATCCATCGGCGACGCATCGCCCATCCCAGGTCGGTGTTCCCCCCCAGAGCCAGCCCCCCAAACGTTTCCCCTCAACCCTGGAGTCCCCGCCGCTTCCCCCCCTGAGCCAGCCCCCCCCAAAAACTTGTTCCCTCAGCCCCCCCGCCGCCCCTCGCGCCACCGTGGCGGCACGCCCAGAGGGGGCAAGGGATGCAAGCCATACCCGAGAGCTCTGAAAAGATCTGCCGCCCGTTCTGCGGACCAGGTCGCAGATGCGGCAGACGCTGGGGCACGGGGCGCGACCGCTGATGATGGCCGGTCCGGGGCCTCGCACAGGCGGGGCACGAATTCATGCTGCACTTCACCCTTGCGCAGCTGGGCACCGCTGGGGCTTCCCGGGGTGATGCTGACAATGATACGTTGGGATGGCTGGAGATGCACTAACTCTCTTGGTGTCAGGCCAGCGTTGCTCATTCTCCATGCGTCGCCGTGACGCGACGCTTTGGTCCTGACGCCCCCCCAGCCCAGGTTGACGTGAAGCATTGGGGCTGCCGTCAACAGCACACCAGTCTCGTCAAGGTCGTCGCTGGCGCCGTCGTCGGCGCCTGCGCGGTGTTTGTCACCGTCGTTGTTGGAGAAGGAAGAGACGGAGGGGGAGGAGGAGGAGGAGGATGGAGGAGGAGGAGGAGGAGGAGGAGGAGGAGGAGGAGGAAAAGTAGGAGGAGGAGGAATCATGCGAGGAGTTTCAAGAGAAGGAGGACGAGGAGCAAAGCGAGGCGGGCGGACAAGGAGGAGGGAGGTTCAGAAGGGATGATGAGAAGGAGCAATGGGAGGAGGAGGGAGGAGGGAGGAGGAGGAGGAGGAGGGAGGAGGAGGAGGAGGAGGAGGAGGAGGAGGGAGGATGAGAAGAGATGATGAGAAGGGGGAGGGAGGAGGAGGGAGGAGGCAGGAGGGAGGAGGGAGGAGGAGGGAACAGCAGGACACGGAGAGAAGGGAGGAAAGGGGAGGATCATGAGCAAATTGGGTTCAGAGCTCCGACGTCGCGATGTTGTTCACCGCTTTGACTTGACATCTGGACCTCTTTTCCGGATAGTCTTTTCATCCCGGGCCGTTTTCTGACGTCCTTGGGTTCACTGAAGGCACCCCCCAAAGGCCGAAAATGCGCAACATGAAAGATTCCCGCCGTGATGATTGTTCGCAGCGCGAGGAGGTGGGGGGGGGTCATGAGCATCAGGGGGGCCCTCGGGAGCCGGCTACACCTACGAGTGATCCTTATCCGGAGCGACCTTGGATGCAGGCCCATAGGGGTCCTCCCCAGTGCCCCCCACTATTGGCTTGCGCGCTTGGATTTGACCCCACCGTGACCCCCTGAGCCGCGCACCAAAGGTCGCTCTTGCACAGCGTCACTTTACGCGCAGGCGAGGGTTTTTTTCGCGTGTGGTCCCAAGGACACTCAGCAACACAAGCCTCAATCATGCTCGGCGGCGTCATCCTCCCAGGACTCCCCGTCACTGTCAGGGCTTCGGTCCCTCTCTGTGGAGAGTCGCTCGATCTCTGCCGCCCATGGCAAGTGGGGCTCAACTGATGCAGAGCAGCGGAACATAATTCGGCGCTGCTCCTTCTGCCTCGGGGCAGCCGCCGTGAAGGCGAGGGAAGGGGAGGATAGTGCGGCGGGATGGGGCCCCGCGGGAGGGGGGGGGCGGGGGGGGCGGCGGGCGGGAGGGGGGGGGGACCTCGGGAAGGGCCCTCGACGGGGATCAGGAGCACCAGGGGTCCCCCTCGGGATGCCGGGGCGTGGATGGCCGGAGGACGCGCAGTTTCTGAGGAGGCTGTGCATTCGGGAAACGAGGTTTTCGCGGACACCCCAAAACGAGTTATTCTTCGTATCGAATCATTGCAGGTTGCTCCCTTTATATTGCAATATCGATGGGCTTCGCCTTCATGTGGGGTCTTTCACCGTCGGTATTGTTTTCTCGAGC
Source organism: Prorocentrum cordatum (assembly GCA_963575745.1). Classification (NCBI taxonomy): domain Eukaryota; class Dinophyceae; order Prorocentrales; family Prorocentraceae; genus Prorocentrum; species Prorocentrum cordatum. Next base: position 24,831 of record CAUYUJ010000436.1, read on the forward strand.
AGGGTCCACGCACAAGACCTGGTCAGCTTGCACTGGGCACCTTGGGCACTCGGGGTCGGATGTGTGCAGGCGGCAGAAGCTAGTCCTTGATGGGGGGGCATTGGCTAACCCCCCACCTGCACACAACGGGGGCAGGGGTGCTCGTGCAGCACGCCTGTCCTCGACCGAACCCCGGGGGGCCCGCGTCCCAAACGGCACGTAATCGGCATATCCATGCTGACGCCCTTTCACCAGAGAACTCAAAATCAAATTCTGGTGTGGCTCGTGGAATCTGAGCTCCGGCCATTGAAAATTCGATCCGCTGCGGACGGATCTGTTAGAGCAATTTTTCGGGCAACCCGGAAAATCGCAGTCCGTCGATGGTCGACGGAAGTAGCGTGGGATGAGCGGAAGCCCCCTCGCGTGCGGCCACTTGGCCAAAACAGGCCACGGTACGCTCAAAATAACTCTCTCCTTGCTCTAGCCCGTTGCTGGCTTCGCCGCTCACGCCTGTGAAATTCGCAATAGAAGGCCCAAAAGCATGCATAGAAGGCCCATGCCCATTGCGGGACGCCAAGGCGCTGTCATCTCGCAGTCGGTTTCGCTGGACTCGCCTTTGCACAGGTCGTCTGGCGGCTGCCCCGAAGTGACTGTGATGGCATTCTTCCGAGGCTGGCCGGTGCGCCAACGACCCCCAGACCTAGGTTGCTTGTAGTAAAGGCTTCCACTGTGAGCAGTCTGGCTCTGTAGACATTTGTGCCCAAGCAAGGCGGCATAATGGAAGACCGTCTCGAGAACCTGCGGTCTTTGATTCGCCAGACAAATGACACGATGGGCTGGTGGCAGGGCGTGCGCGGGTTGACTTTGCGTTTCGATTTCTTGAAACAGTGTGGCGCCGCTCCAGAGTTTTTACAAACGTGGCGGAATGGGATCAGTCTCGGTGCCGCTGCGGCTCCGCCAGCCAACATTCCCAATCACCCTTCAGTTGCCCATCATAGCTCGTGGGCGACTGCCGAGTGGAGCAGGCTAGAGGCACTGGGAAAGGTTCGGTTCTTCAGCTCAAAGCCGCCGACTCTCCATGTCAACCCATGTGCCTTGCTGTTGAAACCAAGGGAAGGCGTGGACGCCAGTGCTGCGGAGCAAGAGCGCTTCAAAGCAAGGCTGATTTTGGACCTCAGACGGGGCAGAGTGAACGAGCGAATGCCTCAGGTGTCTGTATCATATGGCACAGTGGACCACGCAGTGTCCATGCTGCAGTCTGGTTCTTTCATGTTCGTCATCGATTTGCAGGATTGTTTTTTCAACTGGCGCGTGTCCACAGCTGATGCCAACCTCCTGGGTTTCTTTTGTCCTGCCAGGCAAGTTTACGGTCGATACGAATATCTTCCTTTCGGCCTTGCCCCGGCGCCCGGCCTGAATGATAGTTCCATGAAGGAATTGTTGCGCTTGTTGGGGATTACAGCGGGCGTGCACCTGCTCGATTTCGTGGACGACATGTTCGGGGAAGGAAGCACCGAAGATGAAGCCTGGATGCGCCTCGAAAAATCAGTGCAATTTTTCCTGTCAGCTGGTGTGCCTGTTAGTGGGAAGCCCACTGGCGTTCGGCCCCCAAGCACGCGGCAGCGTTGGATCGGTTGGGTTTTCGATTCCGTTGAAATGGTGGTGACAGTTGAGCAAGACAAGTGTGATAAGGTGTGCCTCTCAATTGCGCAGACTCTGTCGGCAGACGATGCCCGGACTCTTCGCGCGAAGGATCTGGCGACCACGGCGGGTTTGGCCAGCCACCTGGGCGAGATTTATCCACAAGCACGGCGGCGGTTGCATCCCATTTGGGCGGATATGAATGCAGCTGGTGTGTATGCGATGTGGGCACGGAGCCCTGTAGCGAACCCGCCTGTGCAGCTATCTGAACTCAGCAGGAAGAACCTTGCATGGGCCTTGCGATCGCTGGCGTCGCCGCCTGTTCGCTCTCTGCATTGCCACGCGGGTGCTCTGAGCAAGTGGGGCCACAAGTCTCCAGAGTTTTCTCGGTGGCAGGAATTGGCAGAAGCAGGCGCCATTCGAGTAATAGAGACAGACGCGTCTTCCCAACATGGCTGGTCATATCACATTTGCCACTTGGGAAAAGTAGTTTCAGGAACATGGCCGTCCGATTTCGCCACGTCACAGAACTTGTCACCCGGTGAAGATGAGATCAATTACAAAGAGCTCTGGGTTGTCGTAAAATGTTTGGAGGATTGCGGGGAAGAGTTAAGTGGCTGGCGCTTACTATTTCGAGTGGACAACACTTGCGCTGTTCATTACGTGAATGTGCGATACGGCAACATTCCTCGAATGGAGACCCTGGCCGAAAAATTGGAAGCAGCAGAAAGACGGGCCTCCTGTTGGGCATTGGCGGTGCATTTGAAAGGCATCGCAAATAGAATTGCTGACTTGGGATCGCGAAATTCGGAATTTGCGTTTCAATGGAATTCCGATCAGTTCCAGCATGCTACCATCAAGGATAGCATCTTTCGCGACATCCTCGCCAGGACAGGTGCCGAATTCTCCCTCGACCTTTTCGCGGACAGGGAAGGAATGACAGCCAGGGCCCCAACGTGGCGTTCGCCCGAGCGCACAGCATTCGAGGCGTGCTTGCTCAATGAAGTGGTGTGGGCTCATCCACCGCGCGCCTTGCTCCGGCCTGCGTTGGAATTCCTGAACGCCGCACTTGCACAGGAGAACCCGCCGAAGATCGTGCTGTTGTGCCCGGAAGATGTTGGGGCTCCGTGGTTCCGACCACTTTTCCTGCAGCATTGGCACCGTGTCCGGTCGTGGCCCAAAGGCTCAGATTTGTTCAGGATTCGTGAAGGCATGGCCTGGCGGTCTGGCCCAAAAACTGATGTTCCTTACCTTTTGCTGCAGAGCTGGCAGCCAAACAGACGCAAGCGCAAGCTCGGGCGAGCCTGAAAAAAAGGAAACATCATCGTCATCTGCTCTTCCTTTTCTTTCTTGTGTGTCCAGGTTGCCATTGCGGGTTCGCTGTGGTCTTGTCGAACATCTATTCTCGCAGCCGCGTCCAGCTCGCGAAGCGACTTGCCACAAACATCAGACCGTGCCCCTGTCTCGTGTTTCGCTTGCACTTACCAGGGATGGCGGAAGCAGCGATCCGGGCGGCACTCGAGCAGGGCGGCGCCATCCGCACCGCCATCGTCGAGGAGATCGCCAAAACCTTCCAGCCAGGGGGGCCAGGCTTGCGTGCCATTGAGAAAGCAGCAGAAGAGGTCGTGCGCGACAAGGCCATTGAGGCAGTGACTGCGGTGTTGAAAGATCCTACGTCAGGTTTGTCGACGCTCATCAAGGACGAATACAACAGGCGCGCAGACACTGAGTTTCCGTACAGGGCGAAGCTCCGCGCACTTAGCATGGACGAGTGGGTGTCGGCCTGGCGCGATTTGGTCGTAGACCAGGACCAGGTATCGTGGACGCTCCAAGCCGTCGAGCAGAACAGTTCCCTGGCCACAATCCTGGCGCTGCAGGCGGCGCACCCCGAGAACGCCGACTTGCAGCAGCTTCGCCGCGCGTCTACAGCGCGCTATGCGGCAAAATTGTCATGGAAGCAGCTGTGCCTCCCCAGCCATGGCGGCTCGTGGGACAAGCTCAAGAACTTCCTTATGGAGAAGGCAGATTCACCGTTGGACAATGTCAAGGCCCTGGCGCGATCGTTGCTGGTCTTGTTGAACCTCTTGGACCGCCGCTGCACTGTCGCGCAGTCCGCCAAGAAAACGGGGCCAGAGAAAGCTGCAGCGCAGAGGGAGCACCTCCTCGAGTTCATTCACCTGGCCATCAAGCAATACAAGCGGCGGACCACGAAAGCGAGTGCGTCTATCCCGCTTGAGCACGAGCTCTTGTTGCGCGACTTCGCCCAGGACCTCATTTTGGCGGAGGCAGCGCTGGCGGCCAAGGGGCCCGGAAAAAGGCTGGGTGCGTCTGATGTGTCAGGGGCGCCGTCGGCGAAGGCACCTCGCTATGGCGAGGGGTCCGCGGGCGCCTCCCCCCAGGTTTCGGCGCGCCCCAGTGGTTCAGCCAACCAGGGCTTCACCACGAAGAAGGAGCCCGGCGACAAGCCCGACCGCAAGGCCTTGTTGGACACGCTGCTGCGCGAGCTGGAGCACGTGGTCCGGACCGGCAGCACCAAGAAGATCCAGTCTTGGGTTGACAAGCAATACCTTGTGAGTGAGCAGCACAAGAGCACGATGACGTGCCTCTTCAGGGAGCACGTGTGCAAGAATTGCTTGTTCAGCGGCAAGGGCATCGTCAACCACACGCTGAAGCACTGCAAGGAACAGGGGAACGATTGCATGCTCCCGTGTTCTGAGTGCACGAAGGCGGGACGGACAAGCCATCTCCTGCACTGGATGTCGGAGTGCAAAAACTAGGCATCTCCAGCCACGCGCCAGAGCCATTCGATTTTCCATGGCGTTTAGCCGCCTGCTGCTGTTCCCGACGTGCAGGCCGCTTTTAAGAGATCCTTGAAAAATGAAAAATAACAGGCCTCTATGGGGTGTCCGCCACGGCTGGTCTCAGAGGCTCCGAATTGAGTGGGCCTTCCGTCTTTCATGCGCCACATGTGTCTTCCCACTGCCGTTCCGTAGCCTCGGGTCCAAGACAATGGGTGATTTCGTGCACAGAAATGATTTCAATTCGCCCCCTTCCAAAGCAGCGCGCGCGGGATCGCGGCGGCCGCCCCTTCCGCTGGAACCGGCAGCTGCGCGTGCTGGTGCTGGCGGAGATGGCGCTGTGTCGGCGGTGGCGGATGCGGCGGTTCCTGGGCGCTCGGGCATTGGAGTTGGGGTGCGGAAAGCCACGTCGTTCCTGAGCATGCTCGACATCAGCCGCGCTGCTTGGGCATCTTCTGGTGCAGTTCCGCTGGACACGGCGCTGTGTCAGTCTCTTGTCGCCGACGGTGCTTCTGCGACCTCCGCAGGTAGCAGTGGCTCTCGGGGCAGCCCCGCCCGTGCGGCGGTACCTGTTGCAGAAGTTTCTAGCGGGTATCCCAGGCTGACGGTGGCGGCCGCCGCGGACACGCCGAGTGCGATTCACGCAGACGGCCCTGGGGCTCGCAGCCTCGGTGCTCCCAGGGCTCCGCTTGCACTGGTTGCCGGCGAGAGTGCGCCGGTGCAGTTGGCCGCGCGTCGGAAGGCTGCCGCTG